>JADFUC010001206.1:0-176083 GCA_019722365.1 Lithospermum erythrorhizon | reverse complement strand
CTCAATACTTCGTTCAGTTACGTATTGCTATCCCGCTTTTTGGTAATTTTCATCAGCCCGAAACTTTGGATTCGCGAACCACTTGCTTTCTTTGGTAAACTTCTTCTTCTTGAATTTCTTCTTGTTTTTGGACCACCAAAAGCGAAGGAATAGGACACAATCTTACACTGAATTATTACCGGCGTTCGTGTTCATCTTTATAGATTCGTTTAGGAATAACTTCAAAACTTGTACTGTGAGATTCGCTTGACAAGCAAGAGAATTTGTCTGGAAGAGACTTGAGATGAGATCAGCGGCAGTTCTTGAGAACACATTGCCAAAGTGAGTCGATCAACGAGCCAATCATTTTTAATGATATGAGGGGCTCGCGGTCTATCCGTTCCCGAACTTTAACGTCATGAAACACAGACCGTGTCTCATATCTCTCGGCTTAGCTTCGCTTCGAATGAATTCCTCAGTAGCCGGTATATGTCATATCTTTATACACTTTTCATATTGAATTTGGAACGAAAGGTTCCATATTGACATAGAACAGCATTCTGTTGTCAGACTTGTGCTTTTTTGGCCGGATCCTTTTCGATGGGAGGCACTATGAACAGTTCGGAGGAGCTTTGTGATACGTATTCGATTCTCTCTTTACTTAGAATAATTCTCAAATTTGGGGGCCACTGGTGAAGTTTGAGTTATTCGACTTGCACTTTCAAGTCTTGACGAGCAGTTTTTATGAATAGTAGTGGCGGTAGCCATTAAAATTCTACAAGAATAAGTAAATAAAGATAACAGAATCAGTAAACTATCATGCTAAACACTTACAAATAAATTGTAAGTAAATACTAATACTTCGTCTCACGAAATATATTAGTATCGAAGACCTATTATACTTAAATTTCAAAAGCAGCGTACTTTTGAATTAGTAAATAAAATGAGTTATCAACCAATTATGTAAAATTAAATAACTCTTGTGTCGTTAGCATACTATTCGAATGCTACCCATTTTTTGTATCTCCGACAAACCGGTTAAGCATACCCGATTAAACCAAAATTACTTGGAATGATCATCTGAAAGCCCACAACGTTAGTGAAAATCAACTTCAACATGATCCATTGTCATATCAAGTGCAAAAAGTACTTCAAACATACGCCGTCGCGGTATTGTCGGATAATCTGACAATTTAAACTTTAAAATTGAAATCGTTGCTTAAATTTTAAATTGGTGAGATTATTATTACTTTGCTTTATTTTTACCATGCGGTTGTAGCACATAATCAAGCATATATACAACATGAAAAATAAAACAAGTAATGCACATTGAGAAGTATGATATGACCACAGAGCACCTGCATTTTGAAAACTAGAAAACTTCATTCGGCCTATTACAATTTCTTGTCTTAGGCTTACGGAATCTCCACAAGCTCAAATTCTTGAATTACAATTTCAAAACACTAGTAACTTAGACAGCATGCAAGCTTGTGGGAGAAACAAGAAAATTAAATTAAATAAAATAATATGACTCGGCAGGGGTCATTCTGGCCAATGCGATGCCTTGAGACCCGGAAAAATTTGGGTCATATCAATACACATCCATTCCATTCCATAACAATATATGTGGGCAAAAACATTTAAAATAAAAATAAATGTACTTAATGTCACATATATTAAATGAAATGAAAAAATAATTGTGTGTTCATAATTGGTAATTAATTACCCCGTTATATTTACAATTAAATTTTTAATAAACAAGAATTTAAATTCAAAACTATTCATAAGTGTATTAGTTATTACAATAATTACCACCCCTCTTATGGAATAATTACTTACAAGTAATTAACTCCAAAATTTGAAATTTAAAAGTTATCATGAAAGAATATTTTCCAAAATTATCCAATTAATGAAAATATTTTAAAGAAAATAAATCAAAAAATTTAATGCAATTCAAGATATATATTCAATCATCTTAATGACAAAATTTATGATTTAACATTTTAAAAACGAAATTAATAATTACCAATAGAGAATTTTCAAACCAAAAATAATTACAAATTACATTTAGGGTTTTTTCTAAAAGCAGTTGACTTCAACGACTAAAACGCCCGGCTTCCGGCCACCCGACCTACACCTTGGCCGGTGCGTAGTAGATGGGCGCAAAAGTAAAACCGACGTCGATTCATTGCCGGACGGCGCCCGGTAAGTGCCACCAGGATTGACGGCCAGATTTTTAATGGTCATTCAGGTTTTCGGTTTTTTCGGATTAATTGCAACTTTGTAAACGATTTGGAGCCTCTAAAAATTCAAAAAATTCTAGGATGTTTATTGAACATCCATGATATCATTATTGAACTGCGTCAGTGGTAGTTTATCAAAACCAACAGTTTTTCATCCCAAAACAATCAGAAAGTCATGAATGTTTTGGGTACTTAAAAATTCAAAATTACAGAAAAAAATGGAATGAACCTCCAATGGGTCAAAGGCAACCACAGTTTTAATTTTAGTAATAATAAAATTTCTAAACTTCATTTGTAAATAAAGAAATTATTACACCTCCAAATTAAAAATACAAATTAATCAATTTTTAAGCCCTTTCATTTCATGAAATAATTAAAATAAAACTTCCCAATCATTAAAATCATTACTTGAAGTGATGATTCGATATAATGAAACATATATTAAAATGGGTTGATTTTTTCATATTATATATTCATCAAATTGAATATAAATCATGAAACTCAATCAAAATTAACTAACAACTATGTCGACACACAATCAAACTAGATAAAATACATTCAAAAACTTGGTAGGCTGCAAGGGCCCTTTGTTAGAATCTAGTATGAATTTAATCGTGATAAACACCAATTCATAAATCGGATTCTCAAAATAATATAAATTAATCCCAAACATAAAAACTGACAAATGTATGAATAGAAATTCTTACACATTTCGGCGGAGCGGATTGAACCCAATTCCCCACGTGGTACCTAAGCGTAAGCCCTCGAATCCTCTCCAGCGGCATTTGACACCGATGGGAGTATCCTCACAGATTCTTGTAGCGCGAGAGGAAGCGAACTAGGGAGCTTAACACTAGGGGTTTGATGATGAAGTGTGAATTTGGAAGAGAAAGTCTTTAATTCTCCAAGAGAAGGAGAAATGACCAACTTTTGTGAGGGTGGAGGTTTTTTGATTCTTATGTCATGAAAACCTAATCCACTCTTTAAATACGAGTCCCCGAAATTCCGCTCGTTAAGCAACTTGTTAGAGAAATCGAGTTTAACTGGATTAGCAATTAGACCGTTATGAACTTCTAATTAAATATTGAGTCACCTAGTGAGATTGTTCTATTTTAATTAACTTAACAAGTCGAATTAAAATATAAGCGAGTCAACTTGAATAACTTATCGAGTTATTCATTGATTTCAATTGCTTAATTGATTAAACTTTTAAGTTTAACCAATTGTGTTAAATCGACATATATTTGACAAATATATAAATATTGAGAAATACATTTCTCGATATACAAGTCTCGTTTAATTTCATTCATGAAATATTATTCGAATATCATTGGCATATTATTGTGACGCCCACAGGCTCGAGATAATAGTAAGTTGTATAATAATAATTGACCAATTACTATTATTATAACGATTAATGGTAAGATCGCTTGATAAACTCGCCTTAAATTATCGTGAGAGCCATAGTAATATCACAATTTACTAAGGTGAACAGTTCGATGTCGCGTTAACTTGACCGGTAAATGAATTGATCATGATTATTCGCGGCCGGTAAATGTCTAATAATATTGGAAGTAATTTGTAACTTTTATCGTTGGAGAAAAAAATTGGTGGTTTGGTCGATGAAGTGTAGCCCAGCAAAATTGCGTTGGTCCCCGATAAATGGCGGCGTAGCCTGAAATGGTACTGAAAGTGTACGTAGATTTCATTATGGTCCCTATTTTAACATATACATTCATGTTAACATTTCACGTGATTAAGCTTAGTTTTGGAGTCAGAAATATAATTTTTTGAGATTTGGCCCCATTAAGTTCTTAATTTTTAGTATTTTTATATCATAAATTTATTTTTTATTTTTATATTTGATTGTGTAATTAGTATAATATTAGGAACTTAATGGGCTAAATCCTAAAGTATATTTGACCCCTTTGAAAACTAAAACTTTAATCGCGTGAAATGTTAATACTTGGAGATGTTAAAATGGGCCAAATTATGAGTGGGTATATATTTTCAAGGACCATTGTGTTCACGTTGCCAGCACTAAGACCAATGTACAGCTTTACTATAATTAATGAGACCAAACCACCAATTATCTCTAACAATCACAGCCTCACAGGGTTAATTTAATTTATTGAGGAAATAAGGAGCATGCATGCATGAGTTTGTTCATGACCATCCATGAAGTAGGTAAGTAGCTAGATTTCTAAGAGCACTAACACAAAGGTGAATAAATTTATAGATAAATGCATGCATGTTATTGGAGTTCTCAATCAACACGTACAATTTTTTGTCAATTTGCTTGTTACCTGATCAATGTTGCATAGATTTATCTATTGTGGTAAGATTGCATATTCAATTCCTCTAGTAGTACCACATCAAATTCATCAATCTGTTCACTAATAATGTTGCCTTTCTTTATGCTTGCAAATCTTGTTCATTTAATTTGATCAATTTAGTTAAGGTTATTTTATGTTACATATTTACCATGTAATAAGTTTACAATTTAAATTCATATACAGTAAAATACTGTATAAATTTTCATGTATAGACGAATATGGAAAGTTCCATTTAGCTTTTATAATTCTTTCATCTCAATATAACTATATTGAGATTTTTCAATAGAATGTCAAATATACATTTGAAGCAATACATTTATATTAACCCAGCCATATAAGTTTGAGTTCTTATCAACATGTTCATACAATTAGATACTATAGGTAAACCAAATACATGCAGCTTAAATAACACTGATAAAAAATTTATTCAATATTATTTAATATAATAAATCAAACATTTCAACCAAAATTGATGTAGCTAGTTATTAAACAAAAGTTTCATCATAGTATATAATTCTTTTTATAAAAAGGAAACTACCCACATACTCAATTTTGTAAACATATAGTGGGAGTTGTTAGTATTTAAGACCCCTAAATCCCTCCTAGAGTTTCAAGCAATCAAATAAGAATGACAGGAAGTTAAAGTACAAAATAAACTGACATAAAAGATTTATACAGGTTCCCCTTCGATGTGAAGGGTACATCATGTTGTTGCAAAATCTAGTATAAACCAAGAAGATCGTTACAAGCCCTACCACTAGCTATAATCTATGTTGATTATTTTCTTATATACCGAAAATCTCAACCATAAGCCTACCAAGAATAAAAACTATATTCTTCAAGAATATTAAAGATCTAATATTTTTCTAGGATGATTCTTTCTCTATTCTAGTATTTATGTGATAAATAAAACTCATACAAACATCCTATATTTATAGGCTAAACAAACATACTAAAGCTAGACTTTTCTTGAGGGGCCTATCCAGGAGCCGAGTCCTTTCCAGAGAAATAGGGGCCACAATCGGCACCTCGGACGGCCTCTGTGGGGGCCGATTACAGGTGCCGATTTTTCCAATGTCAGTTCCGAAAATCTCTTCAAACTCAACAATCTCCCACTTGAAGATATTTTTCGAGTCACCATCTTCAAGCACCTTCTACAGCAGCCCTCCTGAGTTCATCATCCACGAACTCCCACTGAAGCTGATCCCAACTTCAGTACCTTCCTTTCCAATCCCAGAACATCCCTGAATGACACCAACTTGACTACCGAAGAGATTCCAGAATAGTCATTACCTTTACCCCGTTGGACTTTACCCTCATTCAGACAATCATCATGCTCTGCCTTTGCCTTCTTACCAGGCACCTTGAAAAACCTCCAAGCTTGATTGGTCATCAATGAATTTCTCTCTTCTGTCTTCCCATTCCACGTCGATGACTTCCTTTGATCTAATTCATTGACCCTCGATGTTTGATCAGAACATCCTTCAACAGTTAGCAAATAATTAGGAGGTTGGGAATACCTCTCACCGCGACTTTGATGATTCATGGAACGCAAAACCGGTTGCATCCTTACCAAACGAAGTATTGCATTCTGTCAGTTGGGGTACCTTTCTGACCTTCAATGCAGCTTCATTTGCACAGCTCCTCAGAACCTCCCGAGAACTACTCAGTACATCAAGAACAGGAATTTCACCAACGACAATCCTATCTATTTTCATAGAAACTCCCATGTCGAATCTCACCTGTTTTTTCTATACCCAGATCCTCTATTCAATCTCTTCTGAGAACTGTCAGCCAAGTATAGAATACCTGACTTCTGCCATGTAGCTATAACATAGCTTCCCGAACTACCTTCCAGCTCCCATCTTCAAAAATATGTCGATAGCCATCACCATCCAGCTGACTCACCGAAATTAAATTCTTCCCTAACTTCGGAACACACCTCACCTTTGTCGCTTCCGTAAAGAACCATCGCATGCCTCAAATTCACATTCGGGACATATTACATCCAGCGTTCACCATCGCCAGCATTTAACAAATCCCAAAATTACCAACAATATAATTTAGCATTATATTCCTATCATGAGCGGTATGTAAAGAACCAAGAATCTATTATCCGTGAATCCCAACGGAAGCATTCATAGATAAACCAAAACATCGTAATAATCGCCAACACAACACGGTCACCGTTGGGCAAAGGCTCCTCATGTGACCTATTTTGCCACAAACCCAACACACAAAGATCAAAATTACCTCTTCCTTTACTCTGGTGATTCCCACTGCTTCCAAAACCTCCGTCTCCCTGCTCTTCCTTCTTACACTTAACGTGTCCCTAAAGACTTTCAATTTACATGAATCTTAATGTACTCTCAAACAAGATAATGCTCTTTCACCACCTCAGCTCAACCTCATAAGACCTATATAATTATTTCATTAGCCCGGTGACGGGCCTCCAAACTATCGCGTGAACGGGGCCAATAAAATTAGGCCTGAATTTCACTATCAACATTAATGTATCAATCAGCTGACGGTTGATTGATAATACTATTGAAATCGCATGGTGTCTCAAGCATAGTGCCAGTACTATCCGGCTATCTTAAGTGCGAATAGCTTTTTTCTACGAAAGACATTATTTTTTCGTCATGGTAAGGTTTCTCATACAAGCCACACAGCCTTCATCACCCCTCATGTTTCTCAACGTTGTTCTGACAAGCATGGTCTGATCACACGCAAGACCTGTCTGTCGAGTTTCTTCGATTCATCATCCTCCATCTTCTCATACTTCTTCCCCAGTGGTTTATTCAGATTCTTCCCATATAGATAATCCTTCATACACATCTTCCAATATCGAAAATCAATTCCATCGAATTTCTACAACGCGTGCTGCCAACTCCTTCATTCCAACTATCGATTCTTAAACTCTCAAACAAGCTACAACCAAGATTTGATACCAATTGTTAGAATTTAAGACCCCCAAATTCTTCCCGGAGTTTCAAGCAATCAAATAAGAACGACAAGAATTTAAAGACGGAAACGGTCAGACACAAAAAGATTTATACAAGTGCTTCCTTCGACATTAAAGCGACATCCCTGTCATGTCATATCCACTATAAACCAAGAAGCTGCCGTTACAGTGCTCTACCACTACTATAATTCAAGATTTCGCGCTGATAAATAAAACTCATACAAACATCCTATATTTATGCTAAAGCTAAAACAAAAAACCTACCAAAAAGGATTTTCCTGAGTTAAGTTGTTAGAAACCGTCAGCTTGCTCAATCGGCTCCTCCAAGGACCGATCCAGGAACCGAGTCCTTTCCAGAGAAATAGGGGGCCACAATCAGCTCCTCAGTCGGCTCCTGTAAAAGCCGATTGCACGGACCTATTTTTCCAATGTCAACTAAGAAAAATGGCTTCAAACTCAACAGGGGCATGTACCCCACTACATACTAAATTTTGGTATGCTGAAGACAATCCACACCATCACATGACTTTATTAGTTGGAAGCTGCCCCATTGGAATTGGGTGGATCCATGTTCTAACCTTTTCATATTTCAAATTATTTTATTGAAAATATTTAAATATAAGCATTATCGTTGATGAAAATAATAAATAATTCAATGAATAATCCTCTCCACATGCCTCAAGCTTCTGGTGCGTTCAGCAAAGAAACAGATCCCCATGTGCCCTTCATGCATGACGTCACCATTTCTTTCTTTTCTCCTCTAGAATTTGATTCGTCATTGGCCCACCTTGTCAATGTTTTTGCTAAAATGCGAAACCCCACAAACGTCAACGTCAAACGTAAAACGAATAAGTAATGGTGAAAGATTTCAATAAGATGGCGGCAATTTAGCAAGATAAATACCCCTCCATTGCTACATACGTTAATACCAAAACTTTCGCTAACATATATATCATTTGAAAGATTTTCATAGTTATTGCTCGCTGATATCCTGGCTTAACAACACGTTATCAGCATCTATCGTTTTATAAGAATTACTGCTGTGAGGCTTATATATCTTATCACTTTTGATATTTATTTTTATATTGCGACCCCTCTACATGGGAGCACCTGCAATAGCTGCCGTGATTCTATACTGTAATGATATTATTATTTTATGTTTTACCCCTCGTTATGTATAACCTACATATGCCGCGATTCTATAACCGTGAGCCTATTATGTATAACCGACTATACGTCAAGTATTCTATAATCAGAGCGCTTATTATTTCTTATGTTTTACCCCTCGTTATAGATAACCTGGCTATATTGCCGTGATTCTATAATTGTTTCATTATGCTAACCCAAGAGCATGTCAGTGATTCTATACTGTGTTCTCATTATAGATAATCGTTATATGTCAAGTATTCTATAGTCGAGCGTTTTATTATTTATTATTGCCGTTATTTCGGCCGCTATTATTACGAAACCCAAGATCCCGCTGCCGCTCAATAAAGATTTATTTCTGGTGTACAGCTAAATCTATATCGTGTTTATTTATTTATAACTTGAATTGGCGATAAAACCCACTATTTTACATTCAACTATCACACCTTATTTTATTTGTTATTTCCGCATTTAATTATTTTGCTTATAACTATACGTATTACATTATCACGTGTTCATTTATCGTGACATCACGACATGAGATTCTAACTTAATTATATTCATATTTTAACACACTTTAAAATATTTTTCCCTTCCCATTTTCTAACGGTAATGAACAAGAAAATTAATATTTTTTTCCTATCCTCAAACCAAGCCGTGAAACTAATAAAACGGTAACAATAATCCGATTAATTTCTCAAAATTTCTCTCTATAAATACTATCTCCTCTCACATTTCTAAACATCTTTCAAAGATTTCATAAACGTATCTCAATAAATTCAAGAAAATATTTTCTAGCGTTTGTCACTATACTCAAGACTCTCTTTCAATTGGGTTTTATTAAAATCAAGAGATAAAGCGGAATGACAAAGATTTTTGGTAATTAGTATTTTACCATTTCTAATCTTAGCTTGGATTGTTTATTTGTTTCGATGTAGACATTTTACTTGGGGGTTAATGAACACAGATTAATCGAATAAAGATTAATTCCATGATTAACGCTAGAATGTAATATTTAATAAATGTCATTTTTCAGATTACGCTTGTTTCAGATTTAGACACAAGTCAAACTATGCCTCAACTGCCTCCTCTAAACCCCAAAAGAGACAACCATACTGCCTGGGCAAACAAAGCTATAAGGATATCTCAGACGAAGCACAAAAATTCTACTTTGAATGGGGATAATGCACAAACATCAGAAATGATCAAAAAGCAGAAAAGAAAAAGCGTAAGAAGAACTTTACATTTAAAAATCTAAAGCCATAAAGACGACGATTATCTGATGATGCTCTACAATTAGAATATCCGAATGGGGTGATCCTAAGTTCTTGGCTGGAAGTTAACTCAAAGAAAGATTTGATACCTGGGCGAAGTTTTTTCGGGTCATGAAGAACACGAATTCGAACAAACCGAGTGCTCCAAAGACTTTAAAAAGCTATATTGATTACAACTCGCCTTATTTAAAATTGTATCACAATTAGAATATCAGGTAAATTGTAACCGGCGGGAAAATTAGAAAACATTTTCAACGCTTCACGCATCACAAATATTGCCAAGAACAATATAGAATGAGGAATATAAAAATATTCGACTGGTGCATGCCTCGATGGCAGAAAGAATAATGAAGTCTTCGCTGAAAAACCATCGCTTACGCCCCATCGGGACAATGGCATTTCCGTATGCAATGCAACGACTTTTAAGGGTCGCATGCGGTGATCGACCCGAGGTCGGTGCCGTGGTCGCGTCGTAATTTTCGTGGTCGAGGTCGTGGACGTGGTTTCGTGAATTATAATAGACCTACAAGAAATTACCCAAATCGACAAGAAAAGGGTAAGAAAATCCAAGAAGGTTCATTGAAAATAATGACAATTTGTGTTACGTACGAAAGAAAGCGTCATCGGGTTCAGGCGCAGAACGCCGTATCTTTGTAAAGATAAAGATCAGAAGAAAGCGAATTGAAAAGACAAGGAAGTCAATTTTAATGAATACGAACCCGGCGATTTACCTTCAGATATCTTCGAGGCCGCAGACTTCGCATGAACAAATGAAATGAACTTTAGACACTGACATGATGAACTACTTATGTTTGAATAATATGGATGAATAATCTTCGCGTCTCAGACATGGTGACTTTAGTATGTAATGTTTGCTTTATATCTATGAAATAATAATGTTGATTATATGTTGTGTTAATTTACTCTCTTAAGTCTTATATCATTACATGTTTCAAAGAAGCGCTTAACATGAAACCCGGCTGGCATTTCAGATCCCGTGAGCGCTGAACAACTCCACACAATCTCGCATAAGACATATTTTATCGACATCAATCCTACCAAAGCAAGATTAATACAATTTCAAGTCCCGCAGACTTCGACAGCGATCGTAATGCCATGTTTATATTACCAAATGGAACAAAATTTTGTCATTAATGACGCTTGTATTCTCCAAAGTCAAAAGAAACTTATTAAGTTTTAATGACATATATCACAAGTAGATATCAAACAATAACTAAGGTAATATGAAATACATTCAGATATTTAGGTTTCGTGGTTAAGAAAATATTAGAGAACTACCAAAAATTACCTTCTCGATTACATTACACCCTATATTCTCAAATTGAATGTAACTTAGTAATAAAAGAAGATCCCAAACCGTATTCTTGCGGGTGATCAAGCAGTCATCCTGCTCCACAATGATGAGAAAAATAATTGAGTACACATGGTCATCCTCGAAAGGTTTAAAGATTAATAACGTAACACGCGTTTCTCGTTTCTAGAAAATTAATAACTAGGCACGCACTACTTTAAACTTCACACGAATCAATTCGCGATTTCTTGAAAGAATTCAAGGTGATATGCGACCTATCCATCCACCATCCGACCATTTGCGTATTTTATGGTATTGATCGATGATCTAGTGTATTTGTCACACGTTTCATATCAATAAGTCGAGATATGGCATTTTGCAAGATTTCTTGCTCAAATAATCAAATTAAGAGCACAATTTCCTCGATTATACTATAAAGAAAAAGCTAGAATTTGACAACGCTTATAATTACATCCGAATCATTTAATAATTATTGCATGTCAATTGGAATTACTGTTGAACATCCTGCTCCTCACGTGCATACACAAAATGGTTTAGCCGAATCATTAATTAAACGCCTTCAAGATAACACCATCGATAACGGTAACCAAAATTACCGCTACTATATTTTTGCATTACGCACTTACACGCCGCATCATTAATAATGCTAAGACCAAAGTCGCTAATCATAAACATACTCCATATCAACTTGCAATCGTCAAGAACTGCATATTTCCCATCTAAAGATTTTTGTCATAGCGATGCACTCAATACCTCCACCACAAGTTAACAAAGCATGGACCTCAGTGAGGTTGGGCATATACGTAGGTATGAAATACCCTCTATTATTAGACATTCCTAACCTTTAACGCGCTGATGTTTTTCGTGCAAGGTTTCGCAGATTGTCATTGACGAGACAGCTTTTTCCTCCTCTGTGAGGAGAAAAGAAACAATTTAAAAGGACATAATGTGGTACGTGCTTATCTTTATCAGACGACTTTATAATAAATCATGGAAGAAAAATGAAGAAAATTGTGCACTTACAAGGCTTAGCAAATCAATTGCCGATTCATTTATCGATATGAAAAGAGCGACAAAGTCACACGTATTCAGCTATTAATAATTCTTCTCGCATTGAAATTCGAAGCAAAATGACGTAGCAGTACATCCAAGGCACGCCCGGCTGCCTACCAAGGGTTCTAAGGATAAAACTGAAAGAGAAAAGTGGTCTAAAAAGATTGATATCGAATGAAAGTGATTCGATAAGACACTAAATGATAAATGGCTAAGTCTCGGATAGAAAAAAGTGCTCTCAAGAAGACAAGATCACGAAATGAGATTATTAATAATGAACCGAAAATAAGAACGATCTCGAGATTTCTATCATGTTAATACAGAAATCTTTGGAACCGAAAAATAAGCATATCGATGAAATATTTTGCATCTCCATCAGATATGAAATTATGAATGAAAATGACGCATCCCAACCCGTGATCTGCGGTCAACAAGGCCCACTGACAATAAAATGGAAAGACGCACAGATACCGAATTGAAATCTCTACCCAAGTATTTAAATATCAGACTATTCCCTCGGGCGCATGAACCCGGCTTTATAAAGTAAGATTTATGAAATCCAACGAGAAAACGAGATCAGAAGATAAGGCTCGCCTTTGTCAGCATTGCTGTTTTTCTCAAAGACCCGAAGATTATGAGGTAACTTATTCTCCTCAGCATGACGCCATTACTTTTCGTTATTTAATAGGCTCACAAGATTCAATAATCTCTACATGCATCTTATGATAAGCCGTTATTGTACTTATTTATATGGATCACTTGATAATGATATATACATGAAAATCTCGAAGGATTTAAAAATGATCAAAACATCTAAACCCAGAGAAATGTATGCAATTAGTTAAAGATCACTCTTTACGGGTTAAACAATCCGACTAACGCGGTATAATGTTAAGTGAATATTACTGAAAGAGGGACTACATCAATAATCCTATTTGTCCTTGTGTTTTTATAAAGAAAATAATATCTGAGTTTCAGAATCATTGCCGCCTATGTCGATGATTTAAATATTATCGAACTAATAGTTAAATCAGCAAGAATTAATTACTTAAAGAAAGAATTTGAAATGAAGACTGGGAAATAATTGCCCTTTGGTTTACGATTGAGTACACTAAAATGGTATTTTTGCACACCAATCAAATTACACGTAGTTGGGTATTAAAAAGGTTTAACATGGATAAGCGCAAACCCTTTAAAGCATCCGACGACAAGCAGTAACACTTAATATCGAAGCGATCCCTTCCGCCCCAAGCGAAGAAAATTTAAGAAGACTTACAAGACCATACCAACGCAATCGAGCCTTAATCGTATCTCGCTAATCGTATTACACCGATATAGCTTTAGTGAATTTAATTAGCAAAGATTTAGTTCTTGTCCCACAAAGCAGACATCGAGTGGATAAAACATATATTTCGATATCTTCGAGGCACGCCCGATCTTGGCTCGCTTTATCCCAACAATACAAAACCAGCTTTGCTCGGGTTATGCAGATGCGTGTTATTTGCCCATCCACATAACGCTAAATCAATAACGGGTAATGATACATAATATGACACTAATATCCCTGAGATCCCAAAGTTGCACTGTGAACAACTTCTTCAAATCACGAAGTAATAGCTCTTCACGAAGCAAGCAAAGAGCGTATTGCTAAGCATCACTGACACAACATATCCATGAGCATCCGGTTTACCATTTGATAAGAATCCAACAATTACGTACGGGGCACAACGACGCACGTGTTACTCGGGATGCAGTTAAGCGATATATCGCTCGATGGTGACCAAACACATCCCCCTAAGCTTCTTTTCATTTCACTCAAGAACTCGAAAGAAACAAGGAGGTGAACGAGGATCTGCTCATATAATGTAGCTGTATCTTCACAAAGCGCCCGACATCGCCAAGACATTCAAAGACGTGAAGGCCACTTTTACAACTACCTATGTTTCATCGGGAGTGGTTATTATCGAACTCTTTTCTCATGGTGCTTTTGTCTCTGACGCGGCCATTTCATAGCGCTTTTAACGGCGCAATATGCTGCTCTACGTAATCGCATTATTGACATTTCAGCGGGAGCGTTTGTAAAACGCGAGCCCACAACGTCAAATGCCAAATGTAAACGAATAAGTATGAGTATTTAACAGTATTAAGCGGGTACTTTTGCAGATAAATACCCTCCATTGCTACATAATAAAAGACACCAAAACTTTCAAGGAACATATATATCATTTCCGGTATTTCATATTAGTTTCGGTACTGCTGACATCCTGCTTACAACGCTTAATATTTCTGTTTATATTCTATTTCTATATATAGTTATTTATGGTGTAGTACATTTTATTTTATTAGGATTTATACAGTATTATTTTTTTTAGACTATTTGAGTTATAGTGGCGAATGTTTGGGCTAAAGTAGTCAGTAACATCTTTATTTTTTTTTTTTAAACTATATATTCATTTCTTCGCTTTTTAAAATATAATTATTTAAAAAAATTATTTTTTCACAATAGTTAATTGCTTTCTACTTAATGCACCTTTACAATTCCAATATACTAGCTACGATTCAAATGTAGCTTTTCACAATCCTTAATAAAGATTTTTCATCTAAACAATCATCTATTTTGCACAGGAGATATATACTCCGTGATATATTAAAAAACTAATAACACTACAAAACAAACGAACTCCTTTCTTCTCAACTTAGTCTCTTAAATTTTAATACTATCGAATTTAAACCGATTTTCAAATTTAAATGATTAATTACTTTTACATTTTAAAAAATTATTAATAAATTTAATAAAGCGCTTCATTTCAGATCTAGCCACAGTACTGCTATTTATGCAGATAGCTTCCTTTTGTTCTTACGTCAACCTCAAGAATTTAAACAACCTCTTCATCATTCTCATTCCCTTAATCCATCGATATTCAACGGCTTTTTCAGACTATACACCCTATTTCCATCGCAACATTCGAAACATGCATTTTCTTTATGAAAATTGCGTAATTTACCCAACAAAACGCAAGGATGACATTTACTAATGTTTTTTCTTTTGTATATTGAAAGATAAATAATATGATTTTATTATCGATTCTTATCAAGCGACTGCAATCTCGAAAGTTAACACAAGCTTATTGTAATTGTTTAATAAAAATCTAACGATTATTTATTTTATTTATTCGACCCACCCTATAATTTTGCCTGTTCGTCAGGTGTGTTGGCCATTTGGTAACAGTCTTTGACATAATAATATTTGAAATGCAAATATGTGTATATTGAGGAGTTCACCCCACATCTATAAAATCAGTTGGTGATTGATAAAGTCGGTCATGTTATTAAATTAAGATTACTTGTAGAACATGTGACACCACCAGCCATAACAAATATCAGGTTGCTCTTTCCAAAATTTAGTTAGCATTATTTTTTGTTATGAGATAAGAAAAACTAAATATTACACAGAATTTTTTAGACTCCTAGTTATACATGGATGATAGGCAAAGAAGAAACAAATACTCCATTAACAAAGCATAGAAGCATGTATATTTATTCTACTACCAAAGGAGAAAAAAGTCAATATTACAGATGTAAAAATTGCACATTATCATAATAAATAGATATTCCAATTTCCAAATATTATCTACATACCTCATTACAGTTTATGAACAAATAAATATATTTTGTATCTACATATATATATATATACCATAAGTTGATTCATTTGAAATCTCACTATCAACCCCTTGACATAAAAAGTACTCCGTATATATTTATGTATAAAGTCGATTGATTAGATAAAGTGTTGCTGTCCCTTGGGAACAGTACATGTACCTTAAGATCCATACGATTCAAAAAACAGTGAGAAAAACATCAATGTATAAACTTTGGTCCTTTTTTTTTACTCTCTCCAGTCCATTTTAATTATCATTTGACTATTTTAAAATTAAACTTTAACCATCAATTATTAATTATTCCTTATTCTAAAAAATATAAAATTTATATATTTGGATTCGTCTTTTAAAATACTTTCATATAAATTTTGAATCTTTTTAATAAGGGCAAAAGGCATAAATCAACACTTATGTTTGGGTTGTGGAACCATTTCATCACTTATGTTTCAAAAGGTCCCATCTCATCACTTATATTTGAAAACATGGTCCCAATTGGTACTGCCGTTAGTTTTTTTCAAGTAAATCGAGTTAAATGACCCATGCGGCTATTCACGTATGTTTGTATATGGGTATTTCGGTCTTTTAATCAAAAACAAAAAAATTAAAATCCTAAAAAAGCTATTCATTTCTTCATCTCAGATTTCGGTTTAGGAGAAATTGTTCATAATCCTTCAATTTCTTCATTTCCTCATCCAAAAGTCGCCTCGATAGTAATGCACAAAACGCTGGGGTACGTATCCATGAAGACTTAGAGTTTATGTACACAGGTGAAGAGATTCGAACACTTGTTTTGAAGGGTTAAAATATTGAATAGATTGTTATGGAGTTTATGTACACAGGTGAAGATTATAAAATTAGGATTTTCGATTTTCAAAATTAGGGTTCCCGATTTTCAAAATTAGGGTTTTCGGTTTTCAAAATTAGGGCTTCTCAATTTTTATGATTTTTTGCATTGTTTCATGAACTAATAAGTTTTTTATTTTATTTTTATGTTATTGCAGAGATGTATGATGAATGTTTCAGTGTGAAGCTTCATGTGGGTAGTAGTTTTCAATTAAGGCCCGCTGATTATACGGGCGTAACGACACTGTAATTTTCATCGATTATCCCTGAGATTTAGATCTAGACTGCTGATGAGTTTCCGTGATGGGTGGTCATAACCTTTAGGTATGGGCAGTTTATATGTATAGTATGCATGGTTAAAACCCCCATGCTGTTATAAATGAGTGTTGACGCGTTCTAAAATATGCTTGAGGATGTGTTTTTCACATACATGCTGACATTTGTCCAACCAATGAGTTTATTACACTGTTTTGTAAGGGCATTGGGTTGAGAACAATACTCCCTCAAGTTGCAGGTAATGGGTTTAGGGTTGCTGATCCTAAGGGTACAATTTTAGAAAATGGCTGCCTTGATGTTCTTTGTTTATTAAATAGACGATACTACAAGGCCAATACAAAGAATAATGTTGATGGAGATGATGTTATTCAAGATGACGCCAACGAAAGCGTACATACAATCGATGGAAAACTCTATGGATATATGACTATACGAGTATAAGTACAAATCCATAGATCCGCGGATCTTAAAGGCTTAATACATTATTCAAAAATACACATAATTAGTAATACGTGAATGACAGAGTACTTATAACGCAAATGAGTAAATTTCACCAAAAATTCATTATCGCTTCAAATTCACAACGTGAATTTGACTCCTTCGCCTCCTTGTTATAATATCAATCGCATGATTATGGGTCGATCCACACCAGAGAGGTTGAATCGAGAACTGATTTATGTTAGTAAACAAGTTGAACAAAACCAAAATCCCAAAAAAAAATTTCGGGAGAAATCGCTATGGGGGCGGCTACTAGGGTTTTATTTATCAAAGATTATTATTCTTCTTTTTTCATGAAAAACCCTAAAGCCTACTTATATGTGGATGTTAACACAAACCCGATAAGCAACCTAGTTAAGTATTAGTCGACTTGTTAACTCTATTAGATCGTTAAGACACTAATGAAGGTTAATGAGTTGAACTATTTAATTAACTTAATTAAATAAATGAAGTCAATATCGCAATCTTTCAGTTTATCGATGAATACTAGAAAATTACTCGAACCAATTAAATAACTATTTAATTGATTCTATTTGTTCAATCGATATTCTATGATAAAATATAATCTTGTAGAAATACATTTCAATTATACAGTTTCTTTAATTTCATACATGAAATATAACTCAACGTCATCAGACAAGGTGGACCTTCTGTGCTCGATAATAGTAAGTCATAATAATAATAATTGACCAATTACTATTATTATAACGATTAATGAGTAAGATCTAGCAATCATTTCATAACCCCTAAATTATCAGCGAACTCCACACTACTGGAGCATATACAATTACTAAGTTAAACACTTAGTTCGCTGATAATAACATTTTAACCCAACTGCAATCGATACACAATATCGCAACGGGCATAATAAATGGAATCACCTCATTGATTTCCAACACTCCCACTTGCCCTTGGACGACATCTTTACAATTCCTTTATCACGCGACTTAGTCATAGCTAACCATGGTAAGTGTGTCATGAACTCCCACAACTTTACTCGAAAAGAACCCATCAGCATTTATGGCCCATAAACCAATCAAGACTAACCGCGGTAGGCCTAAGATCTTCCTTTACATCGCATCTGACAAATCCTCCCAATATATCAACATCTATCGAAGCACATCTCACCGCTGCGGACCCAACATATGCCGTTATAATCCCCGCCATGCACGCTTGGGTCATAGTCAAAGTACGTAGCTTGTATAACATTTATAGTCATATATCAGAGTTCAAGAATCGACGAACCTAAAAATTCTAAATAAATATCATGTGCATTATGTATATACATATCTCTATGAATCTGCTGTCATACCAGCCCCTACCAATTGCATCTCGCTGTCTCACCTGCATCGATCTAGTTCGTTGTGCTAACGTGATCCATCTTTTGATCACTAATCAAAAATACTATGTTAGTCATATGACGCTTGTCGCCTAAACTATCAAAGATTCCGACCAAGGCCTGGGCTATCCTATGTTTCTAGGCTCAAGAGGCGTACTCACGCCTATGTTACCTCTCTGTAAAAACAAACACTAACCTGTGTGGATTTAACCTTTCACTCATCAAGATACACTACATGTATATTATATGTAAATTTAAACATATAGACATAGCAAACAAATATATTATTAAAAATATAAGAAGCAATAATATTCAAATATTTGTTCAATAGATACACCATATTCATTCAAGACCTATGTTCGCCATGCTCACTACGCTTGCCTCGACTTTAGTGGTTTAGGGAAGGGCCGCCGACGCTCGCTTCTACTCTTTTACATACTTCGACATCACCTCTTTCAAGCATATTCTAATCGTGATACTTTACGAGTACGCATTTGGATTTGCGATGCTGTCTCCTTAGTTGAGTTATTGCCGCAATATTTGCCAGCAACCCACCGTCCTCAATGCTAGGTACTACACCGCTCCGGTCACAAATTTCTTTATCCAATATGCTTTTAGTTTCCCGACGCGATGTACTCGTATTCTGCGGGTAGAATCGGCAACAAGATTGTTCGAACTCTCCAAGATAATTTCCACCGCTGAGACAAAATACATACCCGTGACCGGGAACGGCTAGTCGCTTCTATCGCTTTGAAATCGCGGCCGGTGTACGCCATTGCTAACTTTTTCATCTCCACCATACCAAGAAAGCATCTTTAGTTCTTTTCAGATACTTCAAGATGCAATTTCAATGCACTCCAGTGGCTTTCACCGGATTAACTTCGTATCTACAGTTACACTTTGAAGCGATAAGACACATCAGTCTCGTGGCACAACATGGCATACATGATGGGATCCTATAGCCTGGGCTGCAGGTATAAAATTCTATTCCCTGCTCATATCTCAAAGACTAGTAGCTGGGACACCCAGGCTCCACAGTTGAACTCCATGTCTCATGAGACACTTTGAAATTACTCATTTTGAACCTTTGGAGTACCTTACTCACATAAGTATCCCGACAAAGTCCAATCACCCTAGCTCGACCCTCGGTGGATCTATTCCAAGTATATATTGTGTCGCATAAGTCCTTCATTGAGAAATATTTACACAACCAATCCTTGACCTGAAGTTTAGTAATTCTACGTAGCTTCCACGATAAGTATGTCATCTATTATTGGCCAGACTATGAACGATACATAACTCCCACTTACCTTCTTGTATACACAAGATTCTTCTTCGCTCCCTCGATGAAACCAAACTATTTTGACGATTCATCAAAACGTAGATTCTAACTCAAGGGATGCCCGCTTAAGACCATAAATGGATCTTTGCAACTCGCATACCTCTTAGGTCCTTTAGGACATGTAGCTCGGAGGTTGTACCATGTACACATCTTTCCTCTAAATTTCCATTCGTGCGCTTTACATCCATTTGCCATATTTCATAGTCAAGAAATGTAGCACGTATACAGATTCGGATGGATTTAAGCATAGCCACTCAGCAAGTAAAGCTTTCATCAGCCCACCCCGTGAACTCGCTGAAACTCTTTCGCTACAAGTCTAGCTTTGAAACATCAACGCCTGCCTTTATCATGTTTCTTCTTAAATACCCATTTACATTCAATAGGGCGAGCCCCATTTGGTAAATCCAACAAGTGACCAAACCCTCGCTTTTGGTACATTAATCCATCTCGATCAGACAGGCTATTTGCCATTTGTCAAGATCCTTGCTATTCATATCAGCTTCTCTTTGTAAGAAGTGGGCCTGCCACTTTCAATGATGAAAGCTTCACCATACCAAATATTTCGTCAGGACGATCCCTCGTTGGATCTCCTAAGTGGTTGGTTCTTCCACAGCTTGGTGATCGTTAACCTGGGTCTTCTACGAAAGGCGTACCAATTTTGTGGCGTGTTCCATTTCCTCGCATTGGGACGCATCGACATCGACTTACCTGGCTTGAGCTTCATCAAGATGAACAATATTACTTAGTCCTTCTCTCGACAAATATTCCTTTTCAAGGAATAACTGCTCTAAAGAATGAAGATTTTATTCTCCTCGCTCAGTGGGGAAGAGTAACCAACCTGCTTCCTTGGATATCCTATGAAATAGCATTTATAGAATTTGGGCGCAAGTTTATATTTTGTTAATCTCTTAACGTAAGCCTACAGCCCCAAATCTTGGAGAGAAACCCAACTCGGGGAATCTTGCTGACATCTGCTTAAGGCACCGCGCTTAGAAGTGCATATCCCCGTAAATTAACTGTAGATCATAGTTTCATCATGTATCGAACCATGTCAAGAAGTGGTCGATTTCTCCTTCGACACACCATTACGACGCGGGCGCCTCGCTGGACCGAGTTGTGAAATAATACCACACTTCAAGACGAGTATCAACTTCGTGACTCAAATATTCTCCACCTCTATCGACCGAGAATCTTTTTATTGTCTTGTTCAATTGGTTTTGTACTTCATTTTGGAATTCTTTGAATTTCTCAAAAGGACTCGTGTTTCAGGTCTCATCGATACACAAAACCGTGCATCTACTCGTGAATCAATAAATGTAAATGAAGTAGTTATAACCTCCTCTTGCGTATGTATTCATTGGCCCACATATCAAGCAGAGACTTCAATAAATCACTTGCCCTTTCATTGAGCCAAATAAAGGTATTTTGGTCATTTTGCCTAAAAGTGCAAGACTACACTAATCGTGAGGATCTATAATCGAAACCTTCAAGTATTCCACCGGAGCGGAGTTTCTTGATTCGTTCTCGCACACCTAGTCCCAATGCCATGTATGTTTGGTTTAAGTCGCCAGTTTATTCCGCTTTTAAGTTTATGTTATATTTAATCATTAATCATGTCTAAAACGTATACCATTTTCGCGGAGGCGGTACTAAACACTATTATCCCATTCCTCGGTGATCCAATTATCGATCTATTGAAATGAAAACCATCATTATTCAAATGTAAATAGAAATAATATTCCCAGAATCAGCAGTAGATAGTAAACCGTGATAAGTTCAAAATAAGGCCCTGGCAATTTAAACTAACGGATCCCATCAGAAGTGGCCGCAACCTTCGCGCCATTTCACACGCAGATCCATTTCCTCTTCGAGTCTTCTACTTGACTTGAGTTCCCGCATATTACTTAACAAATACGAGAACCAATAACCAAATACCAAGACTCCATCGAAGAGAATTGTAAGCCACAAACTTCAATAACATACATACCGTAGGTTCAGCAAATACAGACCATTCTTCCTATCATTTGTGAACTTCCCTTGTGTCGACTTCCAATTACCTAGGTTTCGCAATAATGACACTTGGGTCATCCTTCTAGTCTCCCTTCAAAGAACCTCGAGATTACTAGAACCCTTGGCCTTTCCGGCAACTTCTTCTTCTTCTTGAATTTCTTCTTGTTTCGACCACCAAAATGTATGAGTAGAATTTTTAGTCTTACCTGTGTTCAAGCCAAGATTCGTGATCATCTTATGCGCCTCCTTGTAGATAACTCAAACTTATGATATTGAAGTTCACGACAAACTTAGAGAATTTGTCTGGAAGAGACTTAGACGGTATCCACAACCGCTCTTGGAGAAAGGTGCCTGTATGCTGACTGGACGACTGCCAATCATTTTAATGATATGAGGGTCATACCCTGTCCGTTTCTGTCAGTCAGTCCACGGTATCGCATGTCATATTCTGCTTTCTAGCTTCCTTTCGAATAATTCCTCAAGCCACCGTATATGTCATATGTCACAATCTTTCATATTGAATTTGGAACCTAAGGTTCCATATTGGCAAGCATGAGACATTGGACATCCACAGCATCGCATTCTTGTGCTTTCAGGATCCTTTTTTCCCAACGTGAGCACTATCATTAGGTTTCATGCCAGAACCTATTGTTCAAAGACGTATTCAATCCTCTCTTACTGGAGAATGACTGTGTTTCTCGAGACCACTCATCAAAATTCGAAGATTCCAAATTTTGCACTTTCATGCCGAGCGAAGCGGTAGTTCTTAGGGAGTAAAGAATAATAGCCATATTAATTCTACAAGAATAAGTAAATAAAATAACAAAATCAATAAACTATCATAAACACTTACAAATAAATTGTAAAGTAAATACTAATACTTCAAATCTCAATTTAAATATATTAGTATCAAGACCTAATATACTTAAATTCAAACTAACACCGCATACATTTTCAATCAAAGATAAAAGTAGTTTGTCAACCAATTATGTAAAACTACATAACTTTGTGTCACTAGCATCTCCTACAAGATGCTACCCAACATTTGTATCTCCGAAACCGTTACATACCAATTAAACCAGTGTTACTTGGATTGGACATCCAAAGCCCACAACGTTAGTGGAAATCACTTTAACATGATCCATTGCCATATCAAACACAACATTGTAACACCCTCACGGTGTGCCCACCGATGCAATTGATTGCACAACTTTAAAAATTGGCTTGATACTTTTCTTAAATTTTACTCAGGAGATTATTATTACTTTTGTTTTCATTTCTCATCTCATTTATTACCAGTTACCATAATCAAGCAATACATGCAACATGAAAAAAATAAAACAAGTAATGCACATTAGTAGATATACGATATGGCCCTCTAGAACCTATTACAAGCATTTATCAAATACTCAACATAAGTCCTAATTCTTCTATCTCAGACTTCCTCGATCCAAACCGAGCCCACCAAGTACCACCACCGCGAAACGATCATCAATATTCACTTGTTACAATATTTATATACTAACCCATCTAAGACAGCTTGCAAGCTTATGGGTAAAATAATAAATAAATAAATACAAGAAAATATGACTTAGAAGGTCATTTACAACATTACGGTTCGCAGACCGAAAATAAATAAATGGGCCATATCTATATACCTCCATTCCAATCACCATTACAAAATATAGTGTTCTATTAAATCATATAAATAAACTTAATAAATATTTTAAATGGAATTGAAATGCATGTTTGTAATTACTGAAATTAATTAATCCATAATTACACATATTAAAATTAATTAATATAAACTCAATTATCATACATGTCAATTAATAATTATTACCAATAATTATTAACCATATAATATAGTAGTAATATTTATCACAAATATATTCTAAAATATATATTAAGTAGTGAAACACATAATCAAGTATATCACTTTAAATTAATTTAAAAGATATAATATAAAGGAAATTACTAATTGTCATTACATAATTAATTACAATCAATTAGGTGATTAAAATGATAAATAATCAATAAAAATCGAATATAACTAGTCCCATAATTTTAGGAAACCAAATAAGTGAATAAATTTAAATTAGGTTTTCAAAAATTAGAACCCATCATGACGGGCTCGGACGATAATTCCACACGGCCGAATCGTCGACACGAGCAGCGCCGCCGTGGTAACGTCGCCTGGTCAGTTATTTTATACCAAAATCCCACCCGACCGACACCGATGGGCCCCGAGGACGCCGGAAGTTGGTCGGCCGATGGCGGTAATATTTCCATATTTAACTCGCTTTTTCGTATTTAATTTAATTCAAGCGAAACCGATTTGAGGCCTAAAGAATTTTCAAAATTCTATAGTTCGAACACATTAAACTTCATAATTTTCTTGAACAAACTCTTAATCGGTCGCTCATTAAAAATAAAATTTTCATGTTTAATTATTAATTAAACAAATTCGTAAATATCAAAATTATTTCGAGGCACTTAGAAAAATCCAAAAATTATGAAATTTAATAAAGATCTTCTACTTGCTATTTGGGTTCAGAAAAAATTAGTTTGTAATTATAAAAATTTCTATATGCCCCAAACACGTTTTACAAAACTATTTAAACAAACCAATTAAATCATCCTTTTAATTTATGAACAAAATCCATAAAGCTAACAAAATACGATAATACATCATCATAAACTTGTAACATGTGTGTAAATCAATAATCAAGAACATGGTGATTTATTCTCATCATATATTTATCAATTCAAATATATGAACAAGAATTAATCAAATAAAAATTGATAAAATAAAAACAAGCATAAAATAAAAATGAAAGAACTTTAATTTGGCTCGATACCACCGATGAAAATTCTATGGATATATGAGTATAAATATAAACCATAGATCCAGGGATCTTAAAGTGCTTACTACATTATTCAAAATACACATACAATATGTAATTACAGTAGTACTTACACGTAGCCGAGTAAATTTCACAAAAAATTATTACGCTTCAAATTCACAACGGAATTTGACTTCCTTCGCCTCCTTGTCGTGAATATCAATCGTATGATATCTCTAGTTGATCCATAATGAGAGAGATCAATCAAGAACCGATGGCGTTAGAAATCGACTAAAAGTAAATAATTAGGTTTTTTTTTTAAGCGAAAGATTATTATTCTTCTCTTTTTTCATGAAAACCCTAAAGCCTACTTATATGTAGCCAAAGTTAAACAAACCTAATAAGCAACTCGTTAAGTATTAGCTGACCAATAACCCATTAGTTCGCTAAGACACTAATAAGTCAAGCATCGAGTCAACTATTTAATTAGTTTAATTAAATAAGAATGAAGTCAATATCAATAATCTTTCAAGTTATCGATGGAATATTAAATTACTCAACCAATTAAATAACTATTTAATTGATTCTATTTGTTTAATGATATTCTACATAAATGTAGAACCCTTTGTAATCGAGAAATATATTTCTCAATTATACGCTCTCTTTAATTTCATACATCAAATATAACTCAACGTCACTCAGAGGCGTGACCTCTAGGCTCGATATTAGTAAGTCAGATAATAATAATAATTGACCAATTACTATTATTATAACGACACGAGTAAGATCTAGCAATCGCCATAACCCCTTAAATTATCATGAACCCACACTAGTAATATACAATTACTAAGCAACACTAAGTTCTAATAATCATATTTAACCTAACTGTAAATGAATTGATACACAATCACGCAACGGACATAATAAATGGAACAATTTCTTTATTGATTTCAACAACCAAATGTTGAAGACAGGACTGGGTACTTTCACGACCTTGAATTTTTAAAGAAGTGGGACACTTTTGACGTATTTATCTAGACAAATTTAGATTAAAGTTTAAAACATAAAGATGTAGAGACGGAAAGCCTAAAAAATCGGGAAATACAGCTAAGAGAAATATGAAGTTAACGAGAGCTAAGGCCGGAAAGAATGACAGTTCTATCATCACAACCTAGAAGAAATCTATAGTCCTTAAGCGCAAGACATGGAGCCAGTTTCAAGAAAGAAAGCAATGGATACAAAGAGAGTAGTAGTGATGAAGAGAAAGATAACCATGTATTAAGTGAAAGCGATTCAAACTGCACTTTGAGGAGTATTGCAACTAGTAGTGAGGAGGAGGCATCAAAGATTCAACAAAGGAAGAATGTTAAGTATGTCCAATTCAACGATAAAGATATGAAGGATCCTAGATTTTTTCCAGGATTAGTTTTCTCCTCTAAAGAGCAAGTTACAGAGGTCAGTTACATGGTATTCCATATTCCATCACAAGCCTCTTTGGCTAGGAGCAAATGACAATTGTAGACTCTTTGTTAAGTGTGGTTACCTCTGCAATTTCTCTATTTGGTTTGCAAAGGATTACATGCCAAGTGGCATGCATTAGTTAGAAGGTGAATTCAAGACATAATGGTTGTCCAGATTTGCCAATTGCCCTTTGCAACAGTAATTTCTTGGCCAAGGCTCTTGAAGGAAAGATAAGATTGTTACTTGATATTACACAAGCTGCTATAATGGTAAACTTAATGTTTCTTGTGAATTATTTCCTCTATATCTGTATATCTCAGATGCATTCAACAAAGTAAAAAATTATAGGTCTTCGAAGATGAAATGTTTAAAATCAAGATTAGTAAATACTATGCAAGGAGAACCAAGGAGAAGGCTTTGAAGAAAATCAATGGGGATGATTTGGAGCAGTTTAATTTGGTTCATACATATTGCAAGGAGCTTATGAATACTCATCCCGAAGTTCACAGCATGTGAACTATGTCAAAGAACACTCTATCAACCCCCGCATTTTTAAGACTGTATATCTGTTTGAAACCCTTAGTTGAAGGCTTTTATGATGGTTGTAGGAAGGTAATTGGTTTAGATGGCCGCCACACAAAAGGCTTGTACAAGCAACAAATCTTGACTGCTATAGGATTAGATAGCAACAATGGATGGTGGCCATCAGCCTCGCGCTTGTGAGAAAGAAATGCTGAGACACGGAATGGTTTTGGAAGGCGTGGATGCAAAGATATTAAATTGCGAACAAAAGGAGTGGGTTGTTATTTCTGACAAACAAAAGGTAAGATTTTTTGCCATTTAATGTATTAAATCTAATTTTCATATGAAGTAGCTTAACAATCTGCATGATTTATGTCAGTGCGGTCAACAAGTAATCCATGACCTCGCCCCTTGTTGTCAAGAGAATCAGGTACAACACATACAACAAATTTCAAGAAAGAACATAGAGGAGGGAAGTATCTGAGGGACAGATTGTGGGAAGTTGCAAGATCAACAAACAAGGAAAAATACAAGAAAGCAATGCAAAATGAAAATACAAATGTTCTACATAGATGGTCGGAAGATCACGCTGGCCTCCTAAATAGCGTATGCAGTTTTCTTTCCACACAACGTTCTTAGTGATATGCTATGCAACAATGGTAGTGAATCCTTCAACTCATTCATCTTAGAAGCTAGGGATGAACCAATAATTACAATGTTAGATATCATTACATCTAAAATTATGGGTAGAATAAATACTAGAAGATTTGCTATGTCTAAAAAAAATTGGACCTCAGGTAAGCAAGATCAAACAATATTAGATAAAAAATATAGATGAAAGTGTAGGAATGACTTACATTTGGAATGAATGATTTTGAGCTAAAAGGAAAAGGTGGAGATCAAGACTGGACACCGGTGTGCGCCACCGCAGCCAGGTGTGCTCGGGCAATTGAGTGGCATTCCATGCCCACGCATTGTATGTTCGAGATTTCTAGGAAAACCATTGTTGATCGTTGCCCCGAATGTTATAAGAAGTCAACATTCTTGCAAACTTACACTCATGTGTTGAATCCAATGTATGGTATGCATCAATGGAATAATGATGATGGAATGGCTCTTCAACCTCCCGCTCATGTCAAGCTTCGGCTATGAGGACCAAAAAAAAAGAGTAGAAAAGATATCAATGGCATAAGAAAGATAGGGAGGACTGAAAAGCTACGAAAGTGGGTTATTGCCCAATCGTGGACGGTGGTGTAGGCAAACCGTCACAATCAAAGAAGTTCCAAGCAAAAAACAAGATGCGAGGCAAATAAGGTAATATCTTATTATTGATACTTTAGTTAATTAGTCTTCCTTGATTGTCCAATTTCTTATGGTATTACGTTGCAGGTTGAAAGCAGTAAAAAGAAAGCACCTGAACCTGTGGAAGCCGAACCTATTGAACCTGTGGAAGCCGAACCTGCACCTATGGAATCTCAACCCATGGAACCTCGCACTCCGAACTCGTGTGGAAGCTCTAACCTCGTTTGAACAACCCAAGTGAGGAAAGAAACAAGCAGACAGAAGAGGATCTTCAAGTGGTCAGCTGCAAAACGAGGAAGAGGGGGGTTTAAAGCTCCAAGAGCAGCTGATGATGATGACATACAGATTATCAAAGAGTTTCAAGATCCAAATGTTGATCCGATGGGCCAACGTGACTGGTAAAGCGGCTAAACGGGCTATAGTTAGATGGCGGATCGAAGTTAAACAAAAACCAGATAATTTGGCTATACAATACCTTTTGTAATGCTTCAACTATATTCATAGGCACAATGTTTTGGGATGTTCTGGAACACTTAGATATTGCTCAAACATTTGAAACATCTATTTTGTAAATTTGTTGCCATTGAATGAAGAAGTTGCACTTCGGATAAGGGTGTGTTTGAAACACTTAAATTTGTTGCCATTGAAACATCCATGTTTTCTAGGTTATGGGGGACAAATCAGGGAACATTCGTTGTGGGGTTTATGATGCACAAATTGATAGTGTTCTTCTTTAGAGTCCAACGGTAAGATTAAGATGAAAAATAGTCTTCAAACAAAGCATAACATAGTCTTCAACACATAACAAATTGTTACATAAAATGACATGATTAACTAACTAATGCCACTTATCATTTTAGCATACAAGAACATAAACTAGAAACCATAGTACTAAAGACACAAATATGCTTTTGAGGCATTTTGTCAAACAGCTTCTTTGCATACTCTCATTCTTCAAAGTCTCTTTCAAATTGTTGTTCTCCTTAGTCACACGTTTAATTCACCCAGACAAGGGTTCCTTAACAACATCCATGTACTTAAAGTCCTCAATTTGTCAACAACTCCTCTTTTCTCTCTACCATTAGGAGTGGGAGTGTAGTCATCCCATTCCATCCAACCATGACCTCCCTACCACAATTATGTTATAAGTTATAAACATAATACTCTCACAACAATTTAGAATCAAATAATTCAACTTACTTACAAATTCAAGTGGACATGCCCAGAAATTGAGTCCCGGATTATCCATGGTTCTTGACATTTTCTTCACACACCTTTATCCACAATATTTACAGAAGATTATTCTACACTTGATATTCATGTTGTCAACTCTTCCAATTTAATAATTCCTGGGGGCTTGTGTGGCTCCATTTTGAGACGAAGAAATGAATAGCTTTTTTCTGTGATTTTAATTTTTGTTTTGATTAAAAGACTGAAATACTTAAACCGCACATGAATAGCACATGTGTTAGCCTAGATTCAACCTTAGAGGGGGGGGGCGAATAAGGTTTTACAAGCAATTATTCCCTTTTGAGTTTTAATTTAATAATGAATTACAAAATAATAAGAATATGTTCTAATGCGATAACCCGATAACCTAAGCTCGAGAATGATTAGTCAACAATAAAACAACAAGATGATTAGTAATAATATAATGATGACTTAAAGTAAAGAGTAAGGAAGAAGAAATACAATACACAAGATATTAGCGAGCTTCGGTTCCCTATCGCCGATCACGGCCTAAATCCTCGATTGCAAAGATAACTAGCGTCAAGAAATGTTTGATTACACACAAGCAACTTCAAGCCTCGTTATCAAACACCTAGCCTAATTAAACGACCCAAGCTACCCGCTAAGGATTTCTAACTCCCAATCAACCTAGATCGGGGAACCCAAGAACACACTCTTAGATTTCAAAGTACTACTAACCTGTATCAAGAACCCATGCTTCCCACACAATAATAAGGATTTCACTCCAAAACAATAAATGTTTGAGAAAGAATGAATTGTCAAGCACAACTAGGAAACTCTCAATAAAGATTACGCAGTAATAAATGTGAGAGTTATGATTTTTGCCTTTTTTGCTTTTATCAAAGAAATAAATGCTCGTAAATTGTGTTTCAAATAAATAAGAAAGCCGTTAGGTTTGGAAAAGAGGGGCTTATATAACGCACAAATTTTGAGCTGAAAAGTTGCTCGCATCGTGGACCCCATCGGCACTGGGGTCTCGACGAGCCCCTCGACGGGACTGCAACGGCTATAAGCCCGCCTCGTAGACCTTATCGGCAGGTCCGTGGTCTCGACCATCACCCTATCGGCATTCGGGGTCTCGGGCGGTCTCGACACGCGACCGAGACCCTCCTCGGCGTCTCGATGGTTCATAGTGTCAATTTCCAAATAACGATCGCTTGGGCCACTCAAAACGAATGCCACACAAATATTTGTACGACTTAACTATGAATCAATCTATACTTAAGATTTCAACCACGGATCTCGTTTTCAAACACAATTAAGTTTAAATGGCAAAAGTCTATACTCACAAATTTAAACGACAAAATACTTAAAAAGAGTTTTACAAACGCCTATAAAAAGAAGAACACGAGCTCCTTTGAAAGGCTTGGCGTTTGTTTGACTCCATCAACGAGCCTCCCGAACTTCCCGATCAACAATTTTAGCACTCGAACTTATTTAGAATAAAACCCGATCACATGTTCACTGAAACGGGATTAGTTCGATATTAACAATTTTGTTATCTTCAAAAATAGGCTCAATGGAACTCATTATTCAACAAACTCCTCGACGATAACAAATTGACTTATAGCAAGGGTTAAAATGCATCATAAAGCGACGCTCCCCCTCAACATAAGATTCCCAATGTTTTCTTATGAACAAAACATCCATGGATGATATAAGCAATGAAGCGCAATATAATAGCATGGCACACGATAGATAATAAAACACCAACACAAGCTATTATAGAAAAGCATCCAACAAAAAGCATAAGAGTAATCCAACACTAAACAAAAACCAACAAAAAGCATAAGTCTAACATCTCTCCCTTTGAGATCATCACAAAAGCGGGGTATAAAAACAAGTCATAAGGCCATAACAACGCCATAAATAAGAACAAGACAATCGGGTTCAAGCCATCATAAGCCCCTTTCAATTGATCTTCTTCGTACTCCGTCAGTTTGGCCAAAGAAGGATCCCATACCATCCGCCAAGGCCTCATCATCATCATGATGTAGTCTTCGATCCCAACTCGAGAGTACTACTACAGGTACTGGTCCGCAACGCCGTCCTATCGCCCACCTCGGTCTCCCTATCATCCGGTAGCCAAATACTTTTTGGGTGGCCTTCAACTTTTCATTACCATCGCCAAAACAAAGCAGGAATTTCATAATTCCTTTCACATAATCTTTAAGCTTTGTTTTCTTTTGATGATAATCCCCTTATTCTCAATGACTTGTTGCCTTTAACAATGTCATTTAGTCTTTGGCTCGTGGTCTGAAATGTTTTACTCTCACTCGGTGGTTCTCATCGCCACCATCATCACTTCATCTCCTCTACATCATCATCATCATCCTCGCCATCCTCGGTCCCTCGCCGTCATCATCCTCATCATCCGAAAACACCGGATCCTCCAAGCTCATCTACCTCCCCGAACCATTTCCTCCCCATGTTTGGATGGCCTTTCTATCTTCACTTGCCATGATCTTAGCTCTTCCCCATTTCCACCAAAGTCGATTATTGCGATACGCGATGGCAGTAAGTCCGAAGTAGTCCTTGGTGATTCGATGCTCCCCAATTTTGGCATACCCTTTGGAAACACCCTATCTCCTCCCAAGATTCCATGATGCGCGGATAAGCATCCTGGTGAAGGAAGCGGTTGTCGCCAGACGCTTATCGAACGCCGCATACGGGAAGGCAACGAAGAGCGGTAGATTTATCCGTCAGCGACGCAAGAATTTGTAAGCCGTGAGTTCACCAACCGACTCGGATTCCTATCCCCGAGAACCCAATGGAACCACCGACTCACACAAAAAGGTGTTCACAAACCTAGCTTCACCTCGTATACAAGCCGCAAGCACGAAACAATCAACCACCCCCTTTCTTCCTATAACCATTTCTAAACCCTCGACCATTATTCAACCACTCGGTCACATCTTCCGCCGACTCAATCTCCTCACTCGGAGGCCACATATCCACAGCATAACTTGCAAATCCATTTCCAGACAACCCGAAATCATCTCTAAAATTTCTCAACTTATACTCGTAAGATCTACCACCAAACTCCAACTTAATGTTCAAATTGTTACTACTAGAAGTGTGAATAACAACATGTTCATAAAAGAAATAAACCCAATCCGGGAAGATATCGGAGGACTTACAAAAGAACTTCTCCCATTTCTGAAATTTCACCAATTCCCAGAATGGAGTACCCTCCAAATCTCCTCCATCATAGTAGTAGCCATCAAGTATATTGGGTTTGCCAAGTCTTCCACTTTTCCCTCCTCTAGAGGGTAATTGATTCACATTTTCATAAGCCTGTGGATTTGAGGAACTTCCACTTGGTATAGTACTGCACGACTTGGGTTTGAAGATTTTGCCTTGGGTCCTCGCTCTCTTTTCGGGTTGTTTCGTAGGGTTAAGCCATTTTGTGAGAAATTTGAATAGGGAATGGAGTTTAGGTTAAAAAGAAAGGCAATGTAGCAATTTTAATTGTAGAATTTGTGAATTTTGATGAATTTGTGGAAGGAAATGGTTGAATGCGCGGATTCGTGAATTGTGTTGGAAATTTTTGGAATCATGGTCAAATGAAATAAAAACGGCCGAAATGTATATATAGATCGAAGTTCATCGGAGACCCATTCGAGACCTAGGGGTCCCGATGAGGTCTCTCGAGGCGCTTTTATCAGGTTATAACCGCATCGAGACCCATTCGGCGGGGGGTCTCGACGGGGTCCGATCGTGACGGGTTTTGTTCGAGACCTCATCGGTATACTGGCCCCGGATGTCTCATGACAATATAGGGCAAGTTCTTTAACACTCCCCATCGACCCATTCGGGAGAGGGGGGTCTCGATGGGGTCTCGATCAGATCGAGATAGTGAGTTCGAGACCTCATCGAGTACGGGGTCTCGAATGGGTCTCAATACGCCGTGCATCGGAAGTCCTCATTCATTCCTCGATTCTGACCTCATCGGGACCTCGGGGGCCGACGGGGTCTCGATCCCACACACACAAAAGACCATTCATACATCCAAAAGCTCCACACAAATCACCCAACAAGCAAATCTCCACAAATAGACTCTCTCAAAAACAACCCGAAGCACATCCAATCAAAACAAACATCCAACATTCCAAATCACCAATCTTCAACAATGACACGCAATCATAATCCCTAATATCCACTTAGCAACCTCAACCAATCCAATCCACAACCATTTTTGGACAATTTCATCATTTGGCTCATCATCCCAATATAACAATATAGACATAATTTTAAGCACGTGAGTACGCAACAACATACAAGCATGTAAGCATGGCAATGATAAAGATAAAATTACTTTTTACTAGAAAGATTAAGAACTCTCTAGCTCACGCCCACGGTTAAATTGATCCTCCGGTAGTGGTTTCGTGAAGATGTCCCAGAAGTTGACCATTTGTCCCCACGAACTTGAGATCAATGTTTCCTTTTGCACATGGTCCCGGACGGTTGGATGCATTTAATTTCAATATGCTCGGGTCCTCGAGCGCCGCACCGGATTCGCAATATTTATGGCACTTCATATTGTCACATAACACCGGAACTTGTTCATATTTGATCCCGAAATCCTCCAAGGTTTGTTTCATCCAAAGCACTTGAGCAACACAATTCCCGATCACATATTCGCCTCCGCCAAGGACACGCAACACTATTTTGCTTCGCTGCACTACGAGGCGAGGTTGTCCTAAGAAGCTGACATCCCACTTGTGCTCTTCCTATCAAGTGTGCATCCCGCAAAATCCGCATCCGAGTATCCCACAAGTTCAAAGCTCTTGCTCATCGGATACCAAAGCCCATAGTCAATTGTCCCTTTCACGTACCGAAGGATCCTTTTAACCGCTTTAAGATGAGACTCTTTCGGATACGATTGAAAATGAGCACACAAACACACGGCAAACATAATATCGGGTCTAGAAGCGGTAAGATAAAGAAGACTACCAATCATACCTCGATATTTTGTCTCATTGACATTAGTACCTTCGCCCTTGCCTAGCTATTGATGCCGACGGGAGCCCGATCACTTTGCATCTTCCATCCTCAATTTCTTTTGTATGAAGTTCTTTCTCGAGAACTTGCTTTGGCTTATGAATATGCCGCCCACCATTTGCTTTACTTGGAGTCCGAGGAAGAACAATTCTCCCCATCATGCCTATCTCGAATCCCTCACTTCGCTATCATTTTAGCAAATTCTTCACACAAATCATTAGTGTAACCGAAAAATAATATCATCGACATAAATTTGAACTACTAGCGAGATGTTGTCTCTTTGGTTTTAAGGAAAAGCGTGGAATCAAGCTTTTCCTTCTGAACCCATTCGCACCAACGTGTGCTTAACCTCTCACTAAGCTCTAGGTGCTTGCTTTTAAACCGTAGTGCTTTATCTGGGCTTGAAAACGACAGGATGGGCTAGATCATCAAACCCGGAGGTTGTTTTACAAAAACTTCCTCATCCAAGAAAACCATTTAAACGCGCTTTTGACATCCATTTGGGCGTAGCTGAATCCATGTGACTGGGGCCAAGGCTAGAATACTACTAATGGATTCCAACTCAGCCACCAGCAAAGTTTCATCAAAATCGACTTTCGACTTGATTATAACCTTGAACAACAAAGACTAATTTTTATTTTCTTTCTCAAAACAACAATCGGCTCGGCCAAGTTTACTTAAACCCATTTAGTCCCAATAATGGTTTTATCAAAAGGTTTTTCAACTAAAATGCCAAATCCTTGCATCTTTCAAATTGTTCAAGTTCTTTTTGCATAGATAAAATCCAACTGATCTTCTAGAGCTTGTTTAATATTAAGAGGCACTACTGGTATACAAAGCACCTGGCTGGCATAAACATTATTTGTAGAGAGACCGAGTAGTTACCCCTTTGAGATATCAACAAGAATGAGATCCGGGGATGATTCTTGATGATTCTTGCCTCCCTAGGGAAGATCTTCGTGTGTTCCGCCCATGGAGATAATCATCCACATCTTCAAGGGTCACGATGATTATTAGTTCATTCCCCATAATCGACGCTCCTCGCTTCGATGTTTGGTTTTGAGGCTCATCAATTCTTTGAGAATTCCCATCCACATTAACACCTAATGAATCATCCTCATCTAATACAACTTTCTCAACAAACGGATTAGATTCATCAAAGTTAACATGAATAGATTCTTGCACACATTGATCCTTTTTATTGTAGACGATATACGCCATTTCAAGTTTAGAATAACCAAGAAAGATTGCTTCATTAGATTTAGCGCCAAATTTACCCACCTATCTTTGGTGTTTAGAATAAAGCATTTACATCCAAAACTTTAAAGTAATCAATACGAGGGATCTTACCATACCAAAGCTCGTGTTAGTCTTATCAAGAAGGGCCTTAAATACCCGTCACGGTGTAGCACGCGGTGTGTCCACGGCATGTCCCCAAAAGTACTTTGGCAAGTTGTGCTCATTCAACATGGTGCGACTCATTTCTTGAATAGTCCTATTCTTCGCCCACGAATCTATTTTGTCGAGGTGTTCTCGTGCCAAAAGCTGTGTCGATTCCATACTCCCCTACAAAACACATCGAACTCCTCATTTTCTGAACTCACCTCCGTGGATCGCCTCCTTATGGCCTTTGATTTTAAATCCCTTCGCTCATGACCTTCTACACAACTTAGTAAACTCTTTTAAACGCATCACTTTTATTAGCAAGGCCAATTACCCAAGTAAACCTCGAGTAATCGTCCACAATAACAAAAACATATTTGGGAGCCACCTAACCTCAATATCCATCTCACCAAACAAGTCCATATGTAGCAAATCAAGCACATGGTTTGACGAAACAAGATTTAAAAGGTTTAAACGATTTATTTATGCATTTTACCGAAGCCGACATGCATCGAAAGTTTAACCTTTTATACGGTAGACAGGTGCCTCTAACATGTGAGTTTTTATGCAATTTAGATAACATTTCACTAGCATGGCCCAACCGTCGATGCCACAAACTCACGCTATCATGTACCACATTCATGCAAATATTACTCGCCTAACCGAATCAAAATTAACATAATAATACATTATTCGATCGAGCAACTACGTACAACAAACGTAAGCATTTAAGCATTCAAATAATACACTTATAAGTTTTGAAAACTTAACTTACAATCATTTTCACACAATTGGCTCACACTTAGCAAATTAAACTTCACGCCATCAACAAGTAAAGTATTTTTAATTTGGAAACAACCTTTCTTACCAATACATCCTTTACCTAGGATTTTGGCGGTTTCGTTGTTTGCGAACTTTACGTTTCCAACCGCCTTGTTTCCAAGCTTTAAAAAGAGTGAGGCATCTCCTCACATATGCCTTGAACATCCGCTATCCACCATCCAAATGTTTTCTTGACGAGCGGCCTCCTACAACAACACAAATTTCAAATTTTCATTCGAGGTACCCAACGCGATTTGGGTCCCGCGTTGGGCAGTGAGGACGGATTTTCACGGTATCCATTTAGGTCTTAGAGACTTGGGACATAAGGTGCCCATTCTCACCAACCTTTGTACGACATTTTGAAGACTTATGATTTCCTTTTCACAATAAGCTTGGGCTTAAATGCGGTCTCATTTAATTTAATACCGGATTTACTTAAATGACATTGGGGAAAGGATAGGAGTTATCGCTTGAATAGCCTAACCCTTTTGTTGGTTGGACAACGTTGAGCCTCAAGAATTTCATTCAACTTGTTTGTTCTCACGGAAGCGCGAAGTCGGTAGATTTCTTGAGTTCAACGTTTTCCAACTCAATCTTTTTAAGATTTTGTTTAAGCTCCAATTTTTCAAGAAAGCCGTCATTTTTCAAATTGGAATCAAGCTTTAACAAAGTAACTTCATTTTCAAGAGAGGTGTTTTTGGCGAGCAAGCTTTTATTAGTTTTTGAAAGTTCTTTATTCTTTTTAAGCAATTTTTCAGCTTTAATAACTCGCTATAATTGTTGCTTAGCTCGGCCAAAATCACTACTTGATTTCTCATCATCACTAAATGGTGTCATCATCCGAGGGAAATAGAGTTAAGAGGTACCTCCATTGAGTCTTTGTGCCACGAGACACACCACGCTGCAAGTTTCCACTTTGAGTCGGACTCGCCCGGACTGGGCTACATCCAAGTGGCTCATAAAAAGTTTTCTTGTCAGACCTCTTGGCTAGACGCTGGGCAATCCGCCTTGAAACCGGCTTCATACATTCAAAGCACGTGATCTCCTTGATTTTCCCTCTTGTCTTCGCTTCTTCGCATTTCCTTTCTCGTGATTATCATATCTCTTGGAAGCTTTTATGACCACATCATTGTTGCTCTTGAACTCGAGAAACCTTTGGTGTCTCTAGCAAGCACATATCTTCATCATCTTCATCACTTTCATTTCATGAATTTTTGTACTTGGCCGCTACAAGAGCCACTTCTTCTTGTCCATTTCTCGAGCCTCGTTTCTCAAGGATGACTTCCTCTTCGGCTTTCAAAGAACCAATGAGCTCTTGAGTGGGAAGAATCTTGATATCTTTGGCTTCGTTGATTGCACAAACCTTTTGGCCGAACTCGGGATTGACGGCTTCTATGATTCTTCCATTTACTTCTTCCAAGGAGAAAGTCTTCCCTAGAGAATCCAAGTCGCTGAGCAATGGTATCAACTCATATATCTTTGATGGACTCTCCGGATACATTTCGGCTATTTGATATTCCCTTGTCAAAAGTCGGACCTCGTGGTTTTCTACTTGACTAGAACCAATGCAGCGGTTTCTAACAAGTCCCATATTTCAATGAATTTGCATCCCTTAACTCGAGCATATTCTTCCATACATTGTATCAGGAGAACATGGATGGCTCCTAAATTTAACTCACCTTTGAGTTCCTCATCCCTTGCCCATCCTCTTCTTTATCCACATCCTCCATCGAACTTCATCGCGCGGCGCCCAATTCTCTTTATGTTGGCCTCTTCCACTGTCAAATTCCTATGAAGCCTCGCTTGAAGAATTTGATACTTCATTGGAATGAGCGGACCCTTGATGATTATTCTCCATAATTTGTAGTCGATGCTTTGCACATGATACTTGAACGCTAAAATCAATAATCATAGTTTGATCCGCTGCTAAATTCAGTGGCCTCGCACTTGACCTACTCTTCTAACATACAAAAAGTCTCGAGGCTACCAATATTCCCGTTTACTACCCATGATCTTTTTTTCTACAAGATTTTAAGCTTAATTCACGTGAGAACACGAAGCTCGATAACAATTGTTAGCCTAGATTCAACCTGTATGGGGTGAATAAAGGTTTACGCAATTATTCCCTTTTTGAGTTTTAATTTAACAACGGGAATTACAAAATAATAAGAATATGTTCTAATTCTGGATAACCTGGGATAACCTAAGCTCTCGAGGAATGATTAGTCAACAATAAAACAACAAGATGACAGTAATAATATAACGATGACTTAGTAAAGAGTAAAGTGAAGAAGAAATACAATACAATAAGATATTAGCGAAGCTTCGTTCCCCTACCTGCCGACCGCCGCCTTTCCAACTCGATTTTGGCAAAGCATAATTCACGCTTAAAGAAATGTTTGATTACACACAAGCAACTTCTCTCTCTCAAGCCTGCTATCAAACACTTTAGCCTACACTCAATGACCCAAGCTACTCGCTAAGGATTTCAACTCCCAATCAACCTAGATTGGGAACCCAAGAACACACTCTTAGATTTCAAAGTACTACTAACCTAGAATAGTAACCCCATGCTTCCCAATAATAAGGATTTCACTCAAAAGCTCAATAAATGCTTGAGAAAGAATGAATTGAAACACACAACTAGAAACTCTCAATAAAGATTATGCAGCACAAATGAAAGGCGACTTTTTGCCTTGCTTATCAAAGAAATAAATGCTCGAAATTAGGTTTCAAATAGTCGCAAAAGTTGTTTAGGTTTTGAAAAGAGGGGCTTATATAAATAAGCACAAATTTTGAGCTGAAAGTTGCTCTATCGTGACCCCACGAGACCGTGGGTCTCGACGAGCCCTCGACGGACCAGTGGCAACGGCTATGTGCCCGCCTGTAATCTTTATCGGTTCAGTGGTCTCGATCATCGGGACCCTATCGGTACCCGGGTCTCGCGGGTCTCGATCATCGCGACCCGAGACCCTCGGTGGGGTCCTCACGACCATGTCAATTCGCAATAACGATCGCTTTCAAGCCAATTTCAAACGAAATGCCACACAATCATTTGTACGAGACTTAACTACGAATCGGATCTATACTTAAGATTCAACTTACCGGACCTTCGCTTTTCAAACACACTAAGCTTAAATGGCAAAAGTCTATACTCACAAATTTAAAACGACAAAATACTTAAAAAAGAGCTTCCCTTACAAACGCCTATAAAAGAAGAACACGAAGCCCTTTGAAAGGCTTTGCTTGTTCGACTCCATCATGAGTCTAACTCCCGATCAACAATTTTAGCACTTGAACTTATTTAGAATAAACCCGAATACACATGTTCACTGAACGGAGTTTGCCCGATTAAACAATTTGTTATCTCTCAAAAAATAGGTTTGAAATCGGAATCCCATTATTCAACAACATGCTCATCTAACTCGATTTAATCTAAAAAACTAACGGCAAGCATCTTCAATTGGGACCATGTTTTCAAACATAAGCGACTGGACCTTTCGAAACATAAGTGATGAAATTGTTCCACAACCCAAACATAGGACATTCGTGTTTTGCCCTTAACAATATAGTTTAAGAGTAATTGAAGATCAAAGATTTATCTCGATACGTGGTAGTGTTTCAATTAAAATGGAATTCTATCAAGATATAAACTATATTTATCTGACTTAGCTTCTAACAAAAGGAACTTTTATTTGATTGGTCAATAAAGACTTGAATAGTTGAACAAAATCAAACCTTGCAGGTTTTGACTCGCCTCAATCATTTATCAAGTCAAACCTGATTTTCAAGGTTTGATGTAATAAGCAAATGAATTAAATTAGAGGTTGCAGTATATGAATTGGAGGGACTAACAAAACCATTGAAGGCGCGGATGCATTTCTAATAGTTGATATCATAACAAAACCTTTGGAGGCAGATGCATTCCACAATTTAAAAACCTTGCTGAGAATGTGTGACATTCAAATATAAGTTGAATTCATTCTATATAGCATTCTACTTAAGGGACAGTATGAAATGGTTGTAATTTGACATAGTCCAATGCAAAGTAGTTTACATGCATTTCCTAGTTTGTAGGACCATAAGTGAAGTTGATATATCCTGAAGATTGATCAAAGCCTCTATTGATCAAGCCCCATAAACGTTTAGCCTTAAACAAATTCTCCATAATAAGTCCACTCCAATCATCATAATGACCATCAAAATAAGGAAGTTTAGCAAGTGTCCTCGTTTAACTTGTATGAAAGCTTATAGGATGCTGTATCTGATCTCACCGCGCTCGGATATGAGATAATGTTTGGTATATAAGCTTAATCTCAACAATGATACCAAGCTCAAACAATAAAAACTTACACAGAAGTAGAACGAAATTTGCGTGTTAATTCGATAGAGTTTGGCACTTTAAATAGCCAAATGATGAGTATAATGTTCCAACTGAATACCTCTAAGTTGGCTTTCATATAACCTCTAATTCAAAACACAAAATGGACCAAGTCAATTACACTTCTTGTCTGTAAAATAGGAAATGTAAACTACTTGGGAATAGGTCACAGAAATATCTCTTCCTTTAGCACATAAATATCTCTGAATCTGGTGCAGTAATATTATAATTTTTTGCTACATATTGTGTTGTATCGTCGATATTTGTCAACAGCATTATTCTCGTGAATATCAGGAGAGCTGAAATATCAACTCAGCTGAATTCTAGTCTCTTTGAGTTAAAAAAAGCATTTCAATCTCTGCAGAAGACAAAATAAATTTTTACTACTTATTAGACTAAAAAGATGACCCCCTCTATGTTCCAAGCAAACAAATAAAGAAAATACAAACTTGTACCTGTCTTTCAACCTCAATAGCAGATGATGCGAGTTTCCTCTTTAGAATCGACTTCTCATGCTCGCAAGATTCCAACTCTTCATCTGAAGAATCATGACAAGCATGATGCGATTCGGATGTTATAAAAGTTCAGTTATTGTTTCAGAAGTCAAGAATTACATCTGCTTAATTTGTAAAAAAAGCCCCGGAAGACGGACAATGTATGAACTGATTTATACAAAGTAAACTTTGTTAATCTAAATCTCCCAAGGCTTCAACATCTCCCCCAGTTTCTTTTGTTGTTTACACTATTTATCTTGGACAGAGAAAAACAATATTTATACTAGTACTTGTATTTACTATGTTGGATGAGGAAGAATGAAGAGCACTAGCTTCAGAGTAATACTTCTTACATATAGGCTTTTCGGTTAGTCTTCAGCTTTCATCTCCCCATAACTATAGATTGTTTTTTGCCGTGTATTGGCAACCTATCTAAGAAGAATGAATACGCAAAGAGTTATTTCAAGTCATCTATCCATACTTTTAGGGCTAAGGCTTGACGTTTGAAAAGTCCAAGAATAATAATATGACTCTAGTTGTGCTTGATACCAGTTATGAAAGACTCACCATAGTAGTATGAAGAAAGAATTGTTATACGCTCTGTTGGCTGAAAGTTAAAGGAAACAACAAAATCAGAAAGAACGAAATGCAAAAGCTAATAGTTTCATGAATGTCATTGTGTGATTGAATCAACGTAAAAATTATTCAAGCACACTGATGAAGAAACACTGAAAAAAGAAATGGTCCCTAACGCATACAAAGTTTTTCGATATGTCAAAAACAAGGTTTTAAGAATCTCAAGATGTAAATATAATAGCCGACGCGACAAAGTTTTTCGAGGCTTACTGTGTTTTCGAGGATCACTAACGAGATGTTAGCCTCAGCGAAACTCCGCAATTATCCTAATTTTTTCGATATAGTATTTTCGAGGCGGAGCGCAGTGGTCCACCGCGTACAAGAAAGTGTGGCCACGTGGTGACTACAAGTACACTCAAACGATCAAATTGCATGGAGTATTTAAGAGGTAATAAGTAAGGAGGAGATAAAGCGCATTATCTTTAATGAACTAACGCTTGGTATTTATAGAGGACCGAAAAGACTCATCTACCTACCTAATCAAGCTGAGGAAGTGACAAATGTCCCACTAGGACAACCCCTAAGAAAGTTTTTTGGCTTGACATAGGATTATGGGCTTAAAACAATCATTCCTTTAATGGACTTCCCCAATTTTTGGGTATGTTAGCAGTAAACGACACTAAAGCGCATTTTTAATGGACAACATCCGTGAATTGGATTTCAAATTCATCAAGCATTTAATACCTTCCTTGTGGGATATCCGCCCCACGTGTACGCTGGCCCATACCTAGTTGGAGTTAAAAGGGCTGTTGAGGTCCCGTGAGTCAAAACGGCTATAAAAGGTGAGTGGGTCTTTTCATTTTTCCCTCTTCCTCCTCATTTTATTTCCTTTTCAAGCAAAAACTTCTCCGGTCTTCCCTACTTCCGACGACTCCTTAGCACTCCTCTGGTAAGTAGCAACTTCCTACCCTACTCTTTTCCCGGAACCTCCCCTCCTTCCGAAGGAAGGGTGGTCCTCTACCACTCCGTCGGGGTTGAGTGGTTCCGAGGTCTTCCCCTTGGGGAATGCATGGTGTCAGAGGGCCCTTCTCAGGGAGGTCCCTTGGCTTCTCGCCTCACACCACCCCTTTCTAGTGATTTAGAGGCGGCATCGGCCGTGATGCCTCTTCTGGTGTTTGATCAGTTTTTGGATTTGATGCTTAATTCCCCAAAATGTTGCCCCTTTGAGTTTGATTGAAGGGTCCCTTTGAATTGAATAGTCCCAAAAAGATTGTCCCTTTGACCTAATCAGACTTTGACTTTTCATTTCAGGAAATTATAACATGTCTTCAAACCAAGTGGATCTGCTCTTCAACCACTGCATTCACGTAATTCATGCCAGGACACCAAATAATCAAGAGTTGGTGGACAAATCGCATACATCTACTTCTGCTGAAATCGCTCTCCAAGAGGTAAGACTCGCTCTTCGTCGAATGTTCATAAGATTTTCCAAATTCAAGCACGCTGAATTCTCTGCTCGAGGATCTCCGTTGTTGTTAGGGGCGATCCGCATCACTCAAAGCCGGTCTTACCAAAAGAAAAGAAAAGAAGAAGAAAAGGACCCTCGTAAAGGAAGCGAGTGTTCCTTTTGTTACCGGGTCGTTTCTGGGGATAAGTCACAATCCGGATAAGATAATCATAAGTAGATCCTACCATTATAAGAAATTCTTTGCCCGTAGATGTAGATCAATTCCATTTGCCCCACGCGTTAGGGAGCATTTTTCATCCCTTCTGACGATTACCTCGCAGACCATGTATCGGCCCGCTAGCTGCGGCGGAGCGATGGATGGTCTCTAAGTCCTGGTTGGACCAAGATGCATGTGAGAGGATTTCCCTTCGCTTCCCTTCTTTTTCCCTTTTTACCAACGACTTGTTAATAGCTCTGAACCGCGCCCCTAGCCAATTTCACCCCTTAGGTTGGCTATATATTACTGTTTTCCATGTAATTTGTAAAAACAAGCCCCTTTTCTCCCAACTTTTCACCATCTCGCCCAAAGGGGTGCTCACTTCCCTCAGCCCCGCTAAATGGTGTAACATTTTCATGAATGAAAGGCCTGGGAAGGTATCTGAATCGCCGCATTCCATTCGTTCAAGTGGACGCATGATGCCAAGGAAGTTCCTGCTGCGTGTCCTTTAGCGAAGGCACATAGACTTAAGTCCCCTCCCACCGATGAGACATTCGCCGCGCTAGAGAAATTTAAAAGGGTCTTTAGACAAAAGATGCATTGGAAGATTTTCCGCGAAGAGGGTACCATAGGAGCCGGGTCTCGTCTATGACCGTGACCTGACTTGGTCCAGAGGTCCCATTGCATATAACCCGACTCGTAACTTTTCCTTGCTTATATTTTCGCTCACTAATCCACACTTTAGTTTTGTACATGGTAGATTAAGCCAAGGGCTGGGTGGCGCCTGCCTTCCGCAAACGACATGGGTAAACGGCCCATCGCCTTTAAGAGAGTAAAGGCGGTGAAGAAGGTGGATTCCTCTCCTCATCCTGCTTCAAAGACGATTCCTACTCCCCGCTCTTCACCCATCGTACGAGCCAAGTTCTCCTCCCTCTACAGCCGACTCGCCATATATAAGCCTCTGCTCACCTCGCTAATGGTAAGATGCCTCGTAAGGGAGTTTAGCGGGCCAGACCGCTTCCGAGCTCTCCAACCTCCAAAGGTGGTATTCTCCTCCGCCTCATTCTCCCATCCTAGCTTATCCCTCATTGGCCGCAGTGTTTTACTACGTAATTCCTAACTCTCCCTATATAATGCTAGTGGGTCAACAAGTGTGCAAAGGCCTTAAGAGTAACCTCCAGCCTTTTCCACGCTATAAGGCCTCAGGACGCTAACGCTGAACACGTACACAATGTTAACTTCAAAGGAAAATCAAAAATTTGAAACATCAACCAAGGCTCAGGCGACAATCTCCTTCTTAAACCGCATTTGCCCCCAATTCAAAGTGCTTAGGTCTATTCGAGAGCAAATCGATCTCGTGATACAATGGTTAGAACCACACTACTTTAGAAGCACTCTAAGTAGTGTTCAAGAAAACCAAGAGAAGCAAGAGTTTTCAATTTAAAATATTTTTGCTTTAGGAGCGGATGATTTCGTTTTTCTTGTGTCTTCTAACCGACTGGGTCAGTTCAAATTATATGTTTAGTGTGGGTGGTGATCACCACCATTTACTCTACTACTTATTAGCTACTTAACTCCTGCAGTAGTTAATAGCTGTAACAGCCTCCTGAATGCACTTCATGAATGTTGTGCCTCTTCATCTCAAAAACGGTAGAAGGGAAAAAGGTCTGCAAACCTTTGGGGTGCAAAAGATAATATCCGAAAATGAGTCTTCGAGTTCACTAAGCACTTCCTGGCCCCCAAGGCCCCGCTTCTCCCGATTAGTTATTATCGTATATTATCAAACCAACTAATGAGCTTATACTAGAACTAAGCCAGACATGCACCAACAGAGGCTACAACATTCCATAATGACTTCACTTTTACACTTCACTAAAGTGAACCACTATATAAAGTGAATCACACTTCACTCCATGTCCAATGTGGTATTAAAAGTCACAAATTGCATTCATTACTTCCAACAAAATTTACTCTTGGAGGGCTGTTACTCTAGAACTCCTGACTTCTCCGAGGTTTAAGGGATACGTGGTCGACAATTCTGATCCGTGTACTTTCTCCTTCCTCTGTCCTTAATTTTGTTAATCTTTTTCTTCAATCACTTATTCTTTGCTTTTTGTCTTAAGGTCGCGAATGCTGGTTTCGAGTAGGCGAGGAGGGCCGATTTCCTTGGAGAGGAGAATAGGGACCTCAAGGCTCAAGTTCCTTCTGATAAAGCCGCTTCGCTGAGTAAGGAATTTCATTAAGGTTAACGGGACCATGGAGGAGCCAAATGATCAACGTCCTTTATTTGGGGCTTCGCAAGAAGCATGAGTGAGGGCCACCCAACCCAGAGTGTACCATAGCTAAGAGTCTGCCTTTTAATCTCCGTGATCACCTAACCGAGTGGGATTAAGGATGCTGTCTCAGCAAAGCTTCAAGGCTACCAGAGACCAAATGACTGAGAGAGGTCAAACGTTGAGGATGCTACGAGTCAATACCCAAAGGCGATATGGGTCGCCAAGTGAGAACTCTGCTGCATCGCAGAGTTTGAGGGTGCTCTTTCTACGGATGTGGAGAGTTTCAAGAAGTCTCCTGAATTCATCGACGCATTGGGGCTAATGCTACTTATGGGGCTTATAGGTTTGTCAGGAAGAACAAGAAAGTACTCAGCTTCGGCCCCATTATGAGGAGTTCCGGTAGAGAATTACAATTCCTCTTGCCTCAGACTAACTTGATGCCCCTCTCAAGATGTACAGAAGAAGCTTACTCCTCCCTCCAACGATGTCGCCTCAAAGGCTTAGATCCTTCTTTGTCTTTTCTTTATCCCACTATCTTTTGTAACCGTATTTTGACAATGTTTCCTTTGTTTGAATATTTTGACAATGCTTCTCTTTATTTCGAATGTGTTTTATTTCAATTGTTCTAACGTTCTTGTGCAATGAATTTTGTTTACTTCAACTGTTTGAACCTTTTGCAACTGAATTTCGTTAAGTGTTATATATCCTGCCCCCTTGTAATAGTTGCCTTAGCAAAAATAAGGGAGCTGTTACAAATAATGCCTTTGCGCATCTGGGATATCTCCTCCGCCTCCCGACTCATCTATGCGAGAGTGTCGAGGGAGCGAGTCGTTATAATTTGAGAGAAAGCTCACAAGATGAGGCCTCTGTCAGACTGAGTCAGCTCACAGTGACGCCGTTTACCTAGTCTTTCTTTATCGTTAAGGAGTATATGATTTGGCGCTTGTGTACTCATTCGAGCATAACATAATACACATACAAGAGATAAAGTTTTGGGAAATAACAACTTTATTTATAATATGCCCTCGTTAGCTCAAATGAATCATTCCAAGCCATACAAAATATCGATATTCCCAATGCCCAGCATTTACAAAGGATTAACATAATTAAAATAGGTTCGCGAACTCATGATTAACAATAGAACGTGTTTAGCTTGAAGGCGTACAGTTCATGAGACCGGCTTACCATTTCTTCCAACTCGTATGTGTCTTGGCTTAGAACGTGGCTTACACGATGCGGTTCTTCCCACTTAGGGCTAAGCTTGTTCACATCCTTCGGGAGACTTGCCGAGTATAGCTTTAGCACTAAATCACCCACACGAAATTGGCGACCTTTCATCCTCAAGCGATTGTAATGAAGCGAAATACATAAAGGTTTATATTTCCGCACGGTGAATGTGAGCTTTTATCCCTAAGTCTGATACCATGGAAGAGCCAAGTGTCAAGGACACTTTGGATAAAACTGTTGTTCAAGATGATCTGTTAAAGACATCTGATACAAACACTGCGGAGGGTATGTCCACTGACATACCAAGAGTCGATGACTTGGAGCCTACAACTGAAGAGGCTTGTGATTATGTGGATCAAGGTTATACTGAAACCTTGAATGAAGATGTTGAAGTGTTGATTCCTAGTCCTGAAACAAAGAAGTCTAAGAAGAGGAAGCTGAGAAAGATGAGTGAGGCCGGACCCTCCGAGCCCAAACAAAAATTGACAAGAGAAGCAGGCGAAGCTGCTAAGGCAATAAGAGCGAGAGAAAGGCAGTGAAGTGCCGCCGGGATTTGAGCACGGGAGGGCCAAAAAGGCTCATGATACTGGCTGGAGAAAGTTAAGTAGAGGAAAATGTCATTGGTGAGGAAGCAGAAGCGATACCACCCGTTGCCCACACATCCGCCGACGGCATCTAATGGCTACCAGAGCAGAACAACAAGTTAATGATCTAATGAGGACTACGATGAAGATGTAGTCAAGGTGGATGGAGAAGAGGTGAAAGACGGGTGGAAAGCTCGTATTCAATGAGAATAGAACCTCTGATTGGGAATAGAAGAATTCAAGAAAATCCTAAGTCCTACGGCCAATGTGTCTTCACTGAGAAGAAAGGGCCAAGTGAAGTTTAGACCAATCGTCGGATCGTCATGAGAAGATATTGTCTAAGGTTACTCTAAGAACTCTAACATCACGGGATCCGAAGAGGCGTGAGTTGTGCCCACTGCTGAGGTGGTCACCCATACTACCCAAAACTTGTTCGAGTTCATTCGAATCGATGTCTTGATAGTTGGTCTTATGTTTGTGTTTGAAACATTCATCTTGTTTGTGTCTATTAGCTTATATTTACGTTTGTGATTTATATTTATGTTATATATAATAAAACCGACGTAAGGTTCTCAAAATATTTATCGCGAAAACTTACCCAAACGGGGAGTTTGTTAGTGCATTGGAAGTTGGTAAAGGTTTCCTCGCATGTCACGAATTCGCCAACCGTCTCGATATTGGTAGCAACTATTCGAACAGAATCTTTCAAGATATTGCTGCCTTATTTGAAGAAGAAATTTGAAAAGATACCTATCTCTATAAGCAAAAAGGCATTACTTGACAATCAAGAAACAAGATTTACACATCTAAAAATAAAGCATGGCAGTGGGACCGTATTCATTTAATATTCACGATAAAGTTTTCGCTATAGTAATATTTATAAACGTTAGATGTGCCTACACTATATAGGTTTATTTTTAATGCAAACGGTTAAAGTGGCGAATCAAAAAGAGATTTCTCAGATAGTGTATTGAAGCATACGAGCTTTGTGAGAGTATTTTATTTAGTAGGCTGAATGTACGGAGTGTTTCTATAAACTCCTTTTTAGTAGGCTAAATCGTCTGTGATGACTTGGTTACATTTATTTAAGTAAAAAGACACAGAATATACATAATAAGGAGATAGTAGCGATAGATAAAAGTAGTCGTGTGAGCCCCAGCTTTATATATCTGTGATTGAGTAGAATAGGCAAAGCAGAATGGGATATCTGAAAGAACACCTTATTTGTAACAGTTGATCATAGTGGAATCCTTCATCGGCAACCGCCTCTGCACCTGCCACATCTAAGACCGAACCGTGTTATCAAACTGTGTTTTTACTTTGAGTATTTTAATTTTCACAAGAGTTATCGGGTCTTGTGAGTTATCGTACGGCTTCACACTAAGAGACGCTGCATTACACAATTTCAAATAGTATGAATCGAAAGAACACATGCTGTGATTCAGCTAACAATGAGTAACAAGCTCATAGAACTCCACAAATACAATAACTTATTTAATCTCTTGGAGCACTAATCAAACCAAGTGTTTTAGATCACAAACAAGTTTTTATTGATCATAGCAACCAAGTCAATGACTCCAAATTTGGCTCTGGAACAGATAAACTCAATGTGACAATCAACTAAACAGCCCAAAATTACTAGGAAATAAAACTTAGCCTAAAACTTATGATATAAAAGACATTACCTTCCCATCGAAAGTATTCCTGTTACATGTTTGACCTCACTAAATTCACCAACAATTGTTTTTTCAGCTTCCTCTCTTTGCACTGCATTCATAGGAGCACTTCTCCCACCCATCACAGCTGCAACTTGAGCCACAAACCCCTTATCCACCTGAATGGAACTAAACTCTGTTTATCTCCCTTTTCATATTATCATAATAAACAAAACCAGAAGTGCAAGTTAAACATTTGCAAACATTACCCGAAAGAAGTGATTAGTATTGAAACACCCTAACCGCGCAAGCGTGAAAATGTGCTCCACAGTCTTTGGTGCAACACTAGGATAGAAACCAAATTCAATATCCCCATAGTTGGTCTGCAATAAACATAGTATTTAAAAACCTCACCCTCTATAGTATTTTCTAGAAGAAACACTCATGGTTTTACAGAAATGGAAGTCTCCGCAATGCTCACTGTCTACTCTTCTTATATGCATATTGTGAAACGCTAAGGTTTACCTCTAAAAAACAATTGCAAGTGATAGAACAAGCAATTGTATTGTTCTCCAATTTCCTTGTTCTACAACAAATTTCGAATAACCCATAATATATATCCTTTTCCACTTGCTATCTTCTACAAATAATTTCAACCAAATCACCCGAAATTCATTTTTCTAGGCTGAAAGCTAGTACATTTGGACCTAACAACTAATCTATAGCATTCATTAATAAAATTCCCAAAACTAATATAGTTTTAATAATCAAGCTATTGAACACAGAGAAAAAACAACCTTAAAGATGTCCAAACAATCTTTTTCATAACAAGATCAAATTTTTTCAGATAACTCTATGAGATCAAATTTCAAAATGTACCAAAGGGAACAAAATTAAATTCTCCATACCATTTATGCAAAAAAGTGATGATCTTTCAAATTATCTTAACATAACATGATCAGACTCCCTCCATTCCGATTTAATAGATACTCCCTATGTTTTTATTCAACAAATAGTCAACATACTTTCGAAACGATCATTCATTTATAAAGATAAATTTCAACTGTAAAAAAATTTAATTGCTAAGTACTGACTTTCACAGAATGCTGTCAGCCTACGCAAGAATCCGATATCAACCTGCTTAAAAAGCCGGTCTCACCAATCAGTCACACATCCTCATGATTCACGATTTACCTCATACGCCAGAGACGGACGTGATTTACCTCATACGCCAGAAATTTGACGCGACGTGAGCGTGAGGGTTTCAAACTTTTGTAATTACATCAAAAAATTAATATAATTAGATGATACACACTATCACACAATTACATATTAATGTTGCACGTTAATAATAAAATATTAAATAACAATTTGTATTAAAATTGAGTATTTTTAAATGTTTTAAGTCAAATCTACCAACATAATTATACACTTTAATAAATGCATAAAGTGATAAATTTTCTGCAGTAAGTTTGCAATTTTTTGTAATAAAATTAATGTGATCAAGAAATGGACCTGAAAAACAACACGGGTTGACCCCATTTCAGGTTCTGAAGCAAATGTGACATTGATTATGAAACAACTGAGAAATATTATTATGATGCATATGTACTTAATCAAGATGGGATTAAAGACCATGTTGACTTGATTAATTTGTGTTGACTAATTAACTTGTGGTTAGATTTTGTATATAATCACATTTACATAAGTAGTTGTACTTTCGTAGCTGCATAGAGTACAACGAATTTAGGAATCTGGGATTCTGTTTTTCTCCGTCATCATGCACAAACATCGAATGCAATTGGGATAATAGCGTAATTACTAATAAGTGCTGGGGACACAATTATATATATAAATGTATTTTTTTTTTCAGAGGGAATTTTGATTGTAATGACAAATCTATAAACCGACATTATTTTTGGGAATGTAATTTCAATTTCAATTTCATTTGATGTATATATCTCCTTAATTAATCAGATCTGTAATAATTTTACAGCTTTTAATGAATATCAATCATCGATTTAAATTAAAAAAAAATATATAATTTTGAAACCATGTTTGGTTGACTTATTTATGATAAAAGCTATATTCAAGATCCAAGCATATAAGGTCCGGTGAGATATATCACCGATCGTGCACTTCATACTATCGATCTCTTTTTTGCTATACAAAAGTAATCGATCATGTAAAGTGCACGGTGAATTACTTGAGATTTGAAAAGATAATCGTGGAAATAGTCACGCCCCTTGTTTCTCTTTTTCTTTTTTCAAAATTTAAAAATATTGTGAATACATGACAAAAGTCAACATTACTACAACAATTTGAAATTGTGACATGATCAAAACTACATTTGACAACATACCACCAAGAATCCAAAGACCAAAGTTGATTAGAATTTCTCATTCCCCTAATCAATTATGATTAAGGCACATCCCTCGACTAATTCCTTCGTGATATTCCAAGACAAGGACCTCGAATGGTTGTTAGTGTAAGGATTTCACACTTTGACAATAATCAATTCGGTCCACTAACCATTTAAAACAGTCCAAATTCGTTCATTTCGTCCATTAACAATTAATTTGCTATTTTTAGACGTGCAGGCGGGGCCGGCCGGCCAGTTCGGTATGAGCCGACCGCCACCGCCCGGTTCAGAGGCCCCCTGCTTCTAACCGGGCCGCCCGCTAAACTGCCAATACCGGGCCCGTGGTCCGCTTCGGCCCGTGTCTCGAGGGCCTTAGCGCGGTAACGTTAAATGTAGACGCTTCCACGCTGGCTATAAAGGTAATAAACGCGAATACGCATAAAAGGGGTAACGCTTCGCGTTTCGTAACAAATGTTGCAATGTTCCTATTAGACGCTACCAATGCTAATTACCAACATTCATTTTCAACGCTTGCTATTACAACGCTATTTTATGAATAAATGCTACTAATGCCCGATCAAACGTGGTAACGCTGACCAAACGGCTATATTTTCTAACGCTATGAAGATAAAGGTATTATGAATAAACATTACCATCGCCCGGACAAACGTGGGTAACGCGTATTCTTAAAAAGGCTAGTTTTATATCCGTTATACTAAACGCTACCACGCTTATACCGACGTGGTAACGCTTTTATTCCCCGCTAGGGAAACGAGAAGAGTTCAAAGAGGAAAAGAAAAGTTGTAGATCTAAGAGGTTGCAACTAGGGCGAGAAAGAGAAACCTAAACAACCTCCACCGCTCATCACTCACTCACCGGCCCCGAGTCCGATGGCACAATGAGGCAATAATGAAGGGGGTGATAATATATAAACCCCAAAATAAAAGAGCTGATCAGACGCTGACTGCTTGAAATTATGGAGGTAACGGGTAATATTTGTTTGACTTATTATCAAATATCAAACTTTGATATAATTGCAACTTTTGTTAGTAATCGTACCCCGACATAGTCGTATCAATTTCATAATTCGATTAAGGTTGTTAATTTGACGGGGTACGGTCAAGCGCATTATAATGTTAATGGCGTCTGTGGTAGTTTTGCATTTAAACAAGATTTAGCTAGAGCATTTGGTATTAGCAAGGATACTAAGTGATTACGCGTAAAGAGGGTGGTGTAAAAGTATCCGTTGACTGTGAGGATCAGGCGCTCGATTCTTAACAATGGTCGTAGGCTGCTAAATCTCATATAGCGTATAAGTACAATTCTGAACGCCTTTCAAAAGATTGTTTGAAAGCTGCTCAAGTGGTCCTTTCGCCTAATTAATAAATGGGCGCTCTGAGCTACTTTTTATACATGCTTTTGTCAATGGGCTCTTTGTTAGTGGGGCTGTTAATTTACCGCATATGATGATAGAACATATGAGCTACCAAAAGAATAAACTCCCGCATCAATATGGCATGATCATCTCCCATATGTTGGTTAATGTCCAAAATGTTCCCATTATGGAAGGTCAACAAATGGTACAAATATAAACTAGGAAAGTATTATTAGAAAACAAATGCTGTTTCACCTGTGGGTCAGAGTACGCTAAGTGCTGCCATGCCTAAGTTTTAAGTTTTGTTAAATTTGAGTCAGAGGATGACGCATGAAGTTTAACAAAGGTTCACCCCAATGCCGCTAAGCATTAGGATGGACACCCAAGTAACGGGGAGCCACTAACCTATCCACAAACCCTGAGCCGCAGCATCGAACAAGTAGGCCCTCCTACGAACATCCGATCGAAGCTTTTGTCGGAGATGCTAAACACCGGTACGAGCAAATGTTACCGAGATCATGTGGGTACGAGGCATATATCAATAGGGAGGGTCTCTGGGATCGATCACCTTACTGCCTAGAAGTGTGAGGATACAGGCTGACGACGCAGGGTATCCACAACCACCACCGCCGCCACCAGCTGATCTACCCGTTAAACACACGAGTTGACTGTATTTTGGTTTTATGTTATTATGTACTTTGGAAACAATTATGGTTTATTTTATTTTTATGTCATGTACGATGTTCGAACAATTTAGTATTTATGGTTTGCAATTTAGTATTTCAACAATTTAAGATTTATGGTTTGCAATTTTATGTCATGTTGTTTCTATCGTCGACTTCCGGTTTGTGTTGTTGCTAAAATCGTGATTCTCGCTTGTATTCGGCGCTAACGTGGCCCGCTATACAACATTACCACGTTAATTCCTGTATGCTTCATGGTTTTAAACATTACTACACGCTTGGGGATTAACGCTACCAATGCGATTTCATGTATTTGTATCTCATGATTTGGATTAAACGTTACCACGCCTAATATAAGCGTGGTAACGTTTAATACCGGGCTTCAAGGGGGCCTCGAACCGAACCCGGGCCGAAGGCCCCCGTGGGCTCGAACCGGGCCCGGGCTGGGGCTAACTCGCCCTCATCCACTTCGCTTAGACGGACCGTGGGCCTTCGGGGGCCTCTGGGGGCCTGGATCGACCAACTGGTTACCGGCCAAGTTCGTGAATAGCCCACCGCCCGCTCCGTTTGCCACGTTCATTATTTTGCGCGAGTTTTTAATAATAGGATATCAAACGAGGCATTAGTGGACTTTTATTGGACTTGGGTCTTTCTCGTATTGGGCCTATCAAATGTCCAGTTATAAAAAATGGATCCTAATTCCTAAGATTAACAGAAAGCTCACCAGCCCACTTGAAGAGAAATACAATAAAAACTCTATAAAATCATAATACTATTGAGACGCGAAATATATTAATTTATGTAGCTTATTAATTTATCGAAATAAGTTAATTTAAAAGTTGTATTGTTTATATCTGGATCAAAAAATATTATTATCATAAAAAATTTATTAATTTATCGATTATTAATTTAAAGAATTCCTACTATGAAGCTTGATTATCCATTTAATCATACTAAAAACAAAAATTGCACCTTGAATTAATGAACCATAGCCTTCACTTCTACTAGGTAGTAGTACACTTTACATACAATTATACAAAGACAGATCAGATGACCAATATGATGTTTTTATTCTCTTGTTGTCTTGTTGACATCAGTACCATGTTCAAATTTATGTGTCCCATAATTGTTGTCCAGTTTCACCTGAACAATTAAAATGAAACGTTACACTCCATACTTGAACAAACAAGGCCAAGTTGATAGAGGGTGGTTGATAAGTAGTAATCAAATTACTAGCTAAGAAAAGAATTCCATATATGTTGTCCTTTCCTAAAGCTACCCCCAAGTAGGGTACTTTAATTTGTCAAGCTTCTTAGATTATCTAATTAATAATGTTAAACCACTAGAGTCTGATAGTTGGGTTAGATATTTGATTCAATAGAAACTAGTGGTAGAGAAAATAGAGGATTTCATTCATAACTATAGTGTAATTGTGATCTTTCTATGTGATTGACAAAGGCATTAGTGACTGAGCATAATCGAAAGTGGTTAATAGAACTACTCATAATTTTACAAAGTTGAATATTGCAACATCTCACGAAGCATAATGAATCTTAATTAACTCATACTAATATTTATACATATAGTTTTATAATCTTTCTTTTTCTGATTAAATAATGCTAAGTTAATTTTAGGACAAACAAATCTCCTCGTACAACAACCACTTAGCAAACCATACATGTTCTTATGTGACCCCTCATTTCCTTAGTGTTTGATAACATAAAGAATTTTGCAAATAATCACTAATATATATAAAAGTCGCTAATAGCGATTGCTTTTCCTTTTCTCATATTATTAATTACTAAATTATCATTATCTCTAAAAATTTAAAAGCTGTGAGTCGAAGTTATAATTAATCTCTACTTCCGTGATTTTTTATTTGACGTCAGATATCGGCGTAACTTTGACTATATGTTCCAAAAATTATACTTTCTCCGTTTTTATTTGTTCTTCTAGCAATTTTCACATAAATTAAGAAAAATTAAAAGTAGTCAAAAGATATCAAAACGCTAACGTCAATCATTTAATGTCATTTTATCGTTGGTCGGATAGTTTCATGAATAAAATTGTTAATAAAAGACATCTAAAAACTACAACTTCTATATAAAAGGATAAATATTTTGAAACAAAAATTTACACTAAAAGGACAAAAACCGAGGGAGAAAATAATATTATGAACTATTTTCAAATATCAATCTAATGAGGTACTTTTATATTTATTAAAATAATAAGAAAATTAATAACAATGATCAAAGTTTTACCTCAATATACGAAAATATCAAACAAAAAAAACGGATGTAGTATTAAGTATTCATCATCCTTTATATTTATACACATACGTAGCATAATCAACGAAGTTATAATCATCAACACATATGTACGGTTTGAATGATACATCACATATATTCGCAGATATATATACTTTATAAAGTTAAATGTGCATCCCACTTTTAATTAATTTATTTATCTATCTCCAATGCATGTTTAATGATTCAAAGATATGCATTGAATAACACAATTATTTTTGCTCAATTTTTATGGTATAACTTTCATGATTCAATTCACAAGAATATGTCTCATATATATATATTATTAATTTATTACTCATTTCATCAATATGATTTTTTCATCATATGTCATTTTTCAATATTTAATAATTGGTGTTAGTTAAATAATAATATGTTTTATGTAGAACTATTGTTATTATTATTATAATAGGTGTTAGTTAAATAATCATATTTAATTATTCTTATTATTATTATTATTAATAATATTAGTAAGAACTTTGTTAAATAACCGTGATGTTTTGAGTATAATTATTATTATTATCAATTTCGTTTATTTTAATTCCTACGCAACTACGAATTTTATATATCGATCCACAAAATTTAAATTTTATTTTTTAAATCAAAACCAATTTAACTGGCGTAAAAGAAAAATTCATGATACTATATTATGACACTACAATATATTTAGTTAGAGAACATCAAATTGTTAAAGTAATTTTAATATCTCTACGAAGATCTCGGCCATTTCAATATCTTCTATGGATATTATATTTTATTATAATTCTTTATATTATATTTAAAAAAGTTATTTACGATCAAAGATCCCTTCTCAAAAATAAAATATTAATTAGAAAAATTAGAATATTTCGAATTAAACATAAAAAGAGGTCAAATATTCAAAAATCGATTTTACGCTGCACATCGAACACCTCCATTACTAGTTATAATAAAATCGTGAAATCGGGCCAATGATTAAGAGAGGTGGATGAATTGAGATTGCAAAATTGGAATCAGAACATCTGAATAGTCCGGAAATATAGTTGAGGCATCATGTCATCACTTGTATTATTGCTGAAAGCATCATTCTATGATTAATACTAGAAGAAAAAAGGAAAAATAAAAGGGGCTTAATTAGAGGTAAGATTGCACACTATATGATCTACTCTTATATTACTTTTTACGGTAGCCTTTCTTCAAAAATACTGTATAAGTATATGTACAGTTAAGCACAAATATAGATGAAACCAATAATATATCCACGATGAGGCCATGGGGACGCATATACATTGTAATTAAGTAGAAAGATTTTATTATTTATAAACACGCGCATCAATACAGCCCTTAAACCTATCTAGACGGCAAGATGACAAACTATTGAGATCCGACCACGTTTGTTGCTCTCTAAACGCACTTATGACCGCTGAGATGCTCTCCTAATTTAAATTCAATGTATTCTCGACTCGATTTGGATTTGAAGACTTGATTTGAGCGCCTATTTGGGGTCGGATTTGTACTTATTTGTGTCCTGGACCGCTGTATGATCCTAGCCGGATTTGATTTCAGGTTAGACCGTCAGACGATCCTGTTCTGATTTTTATTTGTGACCAATTCTGAGCGAGATCGATGTGGTCCTGATTAATGGTCTCAGATCGATAGAAGACTTAGTCTTGAGACTGGCTCCTTTACTGATATTGGCCCGAGTCGAAGCCTTAGCAACAGATACCCGTGACGTGGTTGTCCTGACTCGATCTGGTCTCTAGACTTGGAGTCGTGACTTAGACTCGATTTGCTATGTATTCAAGAAGAAATGCTTTACAGCCTGGATCTCGCATAGCTAGACCGAAATGTGTTTTACCTACCTTTCCCTTAATTCTCAAAGCTTATCCAAGGAATATGTTTGTACCACAAGAGGGACGCTACAATAGCCTACTCGCTTTCCCAAACGTTTGCATGGGTTATGCAGTTTATATCCTGCCTATGAATAACTACAGGGCTTTTGAAGCTTAATCCTATAGTTTATTTGATTTATGAGACCCGAATGATAGATTCTCATCCGTTTTATTTCTCGATTACGAATTATCAAGGCTTAGGTAAAGAATTCAACCTTGTCCCTAATTCTGTATTTCATTTTTGGTCTCAAGTTGAAGATTTTAAAAGTTCTTCTACCTGGCCTCTTCAATTTAGTACCAAAGTACGCTTATAAAAATAAGATACAACGTTTTTGATGATTTTCTCCCCGATAAAGTACCCATCTTCTTGAGGTTATCTATGCAAGAATACCTTCCGAGTTGTTCTTATGCCAGGAGCTTTTTGTCAGATTTTTGGCCTGTGTTCAAGCGATCAATTCGGTCATACGAGGTGTATTTATAGGCTGGCTCTCTTCGACGTACGATCCACGATCACCGAATTGATCTAACCGTTGATTTTGGCGGCAAGATCTCTGACCGTTGATTTTGCTAAATTACTTTGTCCATACCTGCCATATAGACTTCTATTATAAAGAACTGCTGTTCTAGATCATTTTTTGTGTCAAATCCATTTTCATATTGGCCTCACTCTTTGGAGAGTTCGCTTTTAAACCCGTTCTTTCTAGAGTCTTCATTTTAAATCCCGAAGCTTCCGAAACTCCTATTTCAGGCCAAATAGCCGAAATTTGTGTAATAAATTAGATTGAGCCTCTAGCTTCATCGACATTTAATTCGCATTATTTTCCTGAAACCCTCGTTGAGTTAAAATTTTAGGTTAATCAATGATAAAATCCTCGATTGACTTTTTTAATTTAATTTCGTGCCTAATTTCTGAACTTTATCATTTCACACAGCAGTTCAATTTTTATTAGATTCAGATTGAAACCCACTGCTGCAAGTAAATAGATGATCACTTTTTAATTCCATTCCACCGATTAAAATAAATTAAATTTAACAAATTGTTTATTTAATTTCGACTGTCTACATACATTAATCTGACTTAGATGAATTTGCACGACTGGAAACCTATATATCTTGTTCCTATCAAAACACAACCTATGGAATGTTGTCATTGTCATTGTGCTGATCAATAAATGCCTACTTTTGATGAGTCTTTTTAAGTGAAACTAAATGGTCTTCATGGTTAGGCAAAATTCACATTACTTGATCAGTTTTTATACACTGGTTTATTACATTCCTGAACTAGACATATTTTTCGCCTCACCTCAAGAATTCAAGAGAAGTTGCATATGAATTTTTTTTATCCATCAGGTTCCTACTCAATTTATACAACTCTGACACAATGATGAATCATCATTAGACTAATGATCAATCTGTTTGATTGATTTGGTTGGTTTTCTACACAGTATCGATTTTTCAATATGCTTGAGCCCTCTGTTATTATATGAATTACACGTGTTTATATATTATCTCAATTTAAGTGATCATCTATTAAAAATTTATCTTTTCATTATAAGCGATTATTTCATTTATCAATTCAACTTTTTATATTAAAGTTTATTTTATCTAAAACTATTTTTTTTCTATTAGTTTAAAACTTTTCTCTCTTCTTAAAAATTGTACAATCAATTATTTTTTTAATAAAATACTTTTCTTATAATCATATAAATTAATACGGAGGGAGTACATGAAGACGACTGATGACATAAAGGAAGTCATGAAAATGAGGAGAAGCATATGATGAGTGATTGTTATGCAACACAAGCACAACCAAAGGGAGGACCAAGCAGGCTGTATATTTCAGAGTATAGTAGATGTCTGAATGTGACAGTTCCCTAACAAACGTTTGAAGTTAATTATTCTTAAAGAATAGGACGCATTTGTATTGGGACTCTTCTTTTATTTGACCTTTCCAGTATATTAATGGTTAGCTTATTATTATAATCCTTCTATACATTTGTTCATTGATAGCACAAATATTATTAATGATAATATTGGGATTCAAATTTTATCATGCATCGATCTTTGTAATAAATATTCTTGCTGCTAGGGAATTTCATTGATTTAATAAATTGGTGCATGTTGATGAATTGAAGTATCACTATGCAAATTGCAAGGTTTGACATAATTGCATGTATGAATGAACATATGAAAATGAGAAAAATAAAAAGAAACGAAACAATAATTGAATGTGGAAGTTCTAATAAGCTTCCATGATCCAACTATATCATTGTAGAAAGCATTGATCTAAAACCCAATTGTTGTTGATGTGGGTCCTTGACAGATCAAATCCCAAACTAATCTAACATGCAAATAAAAGAAAAAACAAATTATTATGCAAACAACTAACCATACAAGTCACATGGAATGCTAGTCCCCTCATAATTTCCTTCTTTCTCGATCACATTAAATATAAATAAATCATCACCAACCGGAACCAAAAGCTAAATAAAACGCAATAGAATAATAGTACTAGAAAGAAACAAATTAAAAGGCAGAATCAGCAATAAAAGAAAAATGAAATAAGTTCATTCACAGTCGTAGAAGTATGACACGTCTCTTCTACTAGTGCTATTTGTTTATTTTCAAAAAAGTATCTCTCGTTCTTTTGTTTTTAGTTTGTCCCTTAGCTTTCTTTTCTTCAAGAATAATAATGGGTCGGATGATTCAAATAAATGTTGATTCCTTTTCAACATACTTTTCTATACATATCAAACTACTATCTTTTGTAAATATTTAAAACTAAATCATAGTAATACTAAATGTATAGAATATAAATGTGATAAAATTAGAAATATCGGTATTGAACAAGTGAGTCTAGATGTAAGAGATTGTGAAAATTGATGTATTCAAATATTTGGCGATCAATGATTCAAAAAAATAGAGAATTGAATAGAGATATTAGATCAATGATTCAGAAAAATAGAGAATTGAATGGAGATATTAGACTCAGTACTAATACCTCAGCTGGCACTTCGACCCGAACCTCTATTCGATTCCTTCGATGTATTTAGTATATATATTATACATACTTCATCGGCTAGCACTCCACTACGCGTGACTTTCGTGTGCCGCTAACGTTTTCAAGCACCCACTTTGTGCAGAATTCCAACAAGTTACGCCAAGATCTACAAGAATATCCGTGCGAAGACAAAACTATGCAATAGAATTTCGAGAGAAGACAACCTCGCTTCTTCGGGAGTTTAGCCCCATTTGCTTATCTTTTAGAATTTACTCAATCGCCTGATATCTTACGTACTCAGAACTTCTATCGTTAGAAAATAAAAATTGAGACATTAGACATAGGATTCAAGAAGATTGGAATACATAAAGCCAACGAAAGTAAATATTTCAAGATTACAATAAAGACAGTTCTGCTTGGAATGTGTTACCAAGTGAAATATTAGCATTTTCATAAAAAACCAATAGCATAGATAAATGAGAATGTTGAGATGATTGTGTGAAGAGAAAGAAAGTGATAAAATTTGGCATGTTGTTCAAATTGATGATGAGAAATTGAGGGAGAATCGATTGAGATAGTATATGGTCATGTTATAACTCATAAGACGTCTAATAGATTTACCGGTAACAATTGAGCAAGATAAAAGAAGGGTTTGACATAGGCTATATCGAAAATCCTGGAGTTCATGGCCTTAACAAAGAGATGATCCAACATAAAGTTAAATTTTGATAGATGTAGTAGTGTAGTTAACCCGATTTATGGGATAAGGTTTCATAACATTTATGAAACTACTATCTTATAGCAGTAATTATACTCCATATCTCCTATAAACTTTAAAATCTAGCAGACATACCTTTCTCAGAAAATTAAAGGTGTACGATATTCCCTTATAAACATTAAAATATTGCATCACACTTTCCTAATATTAAGTTTGGTGTTAAAGTTAACGAAATTATTAAAAACATCTATACTTTTATATTTTTATTTTAAATAATCTATTATTAATGTAAGCCGCGATATGTGATTATAAAAAATATATAAATATATGATTTCTTCTTAAAGAAAAATATGTGCAATATTTATAAGATTTAACATTATCAATGAATCACGAGGTAGTATATTTAAAAGAAAAATATAAAATATTGAGACAATACTAAAAATTTAAAATAATATAAAAACTAAAAAATTATTAATACTTCATACAAAGCAAGATCGATATTAATACAACACACTAAAAATAAATATAATCATTTAAATGATAGAATATTTAATTTGATTTTATAAAGTTAAATATTGCATCCAATTCATTTCAATAGTTATTTCAGATTTTAGCGAAAAGCTTTTAACATGAATTATTATTTTCACGAATTATTTTAATAAACATAAAATTGATAATTATTTTATTTAATTAATCTTATAATTTATAATAATATAGTTAAAATTTGTTCATAACTTAGAGATTATACATTATTTATCATTTAATAAAACTTAAAGAAATTAAAGCTAATCATGTTTTACTCATTAGGGCAAAGTGGAGCAACACTCGCTGACTTTAACATTGTACCATCACCGTGAGGCGCTACGCACATTTTAATATTTATAGGGATACTATGCACCTTTAATTTTTACAGAGGTACGACGCTATTTTCAAGCTTTATGTATGCATGGTAAATTACCCATCCTATTCATATCATACATGTTGCTTTTCATTTTCCAAAAATCAAACATTCACATAAATACTTCTCCAATCAAGTTTAATTGTCATTCGACTTTTTGAAATCAATTTTGACCATCAATGATTAATTATTCTTATTCTAGGTCTAGTATCTAAGCACTTGTTATATCTTCGATCAGCCTCTAATGCCTGTTGGGATACTCCACATTCCGGATTCGCTATTTTAATTACAGAAGTAGGATTATCCCTTGTTTCGAGCAAAAACATTTAAACAGGGGTATTATAGTCTTACCAATGTTATTAGCCCAATCTTCACCCACCATCTTGTCACAGTCACTGCCAGCCCACCACCCTTCACGCTCACGGCCCCACTGCCTCACCTGGCCTTGGCACCCCCCCCCCTGCCTCGACTGTCCCCACCACCACCACAAACCTAAAAATCATTTCGATCAACCCCTCCACTCCCACCACCCCAACCCGGGTCCTCCAAAGCCTCCCGCTACCCCCCTGAAACCATCAACAAAAAGATTACATTTTTAATGAAAGTTGTCCGCTTTAATTTGATATTGATGTGAATTTGGAGGTTGGTTTTTTTTGTGGTGTATGTGCAAATTGATTTTGTTTTTTGAAGAAGTTCAAGTTTATCTAATTTTGATGTGTATGTGATTGATTTATGTGAAAGATTAATTTTTTATGAAGGAAAGTTCGCTAATATGACCTTAAGGGGTTTTGCGCGTGGCTTTATGATTTTGATGGTGGTACATCAGTAGTGGATCGGGTGGTTGTACCCGACTACGTAGTGTCGTTGACGATGAAAGTAGAGGTTTGGTATAGTCGAGGACGAGGTATTTTTGGGCGATACTTTCTAACGGCATATCTTGTTGTTTGTGCAAGTTCCGATTTTGAGGGCGTGGGAAGAGTCATGTTGGATAGGCACAAGGGGCGGTGGATAAGTGGTGGTGAGAATTGGACGGGTGGTAGCGGATGAAGGTGAATGTGATGAAAGATGGTCGAGGCGGAGGAGAAATTAGATTAATAGCATATTAATAGGTAAAGACTATAATACCCTTAGTTTAAATGTTTAAAAATAACCCAAAACAAAGGATAATCACCAAACACACGGGTTATAAAAATTAATAATCCGAATGGGCATCCAAAAAATGCATATTATCTAAATAGCGTATCGGCGCAAAATTGAAGCAGCGTTAATGATCTTTGGTGCCATTCGCCATTCTAAAAAATATAAAATTTATATAATTGATTCGCTCTTTAAAATATTTTCATAATATTAATTTTTTAATAATATAATTTAAGAGTAATTGAAGACCAAATATTTACCTCAATATGCGAAAGTCAATGAAAAATGGATTAAGTGGAGTAAATGTTTTCTATGTAATAACATAGTATCATACAATTTTGTTTGGTATCTCTTTGTATAAATAAAAAATAATCAAGGATCAAAAGTATTTGTAATGCAAAGAAGAATTTTTTTTATTTATTAAAAGGTACAAAATAAATTCATTGTAAAGAAAATTTCTCGCTATTAGTTTTATCAAATTCCGAAGAGGATCGACTGCCCAACTATGGATCCCTATGCGCTTAAGTCGACGATTTGTGAGATATCTCGCTTGCTTGACTTGACTTGATTCATGGTTTCTCGTACGAGCTCCTGCTCGATTTGAACTTGACTTGAGCTCGAGCTTGAGCTTGACTTGATTTGATTTGATTTGCTTGGATACGAGCTCTAGAGTCGACTTCGACGAGTTCTATGATTGATATGTGTTCTGGTCTTCGATGGATTCTGACTGGTGTTGATTTGATATGGTCTAAGCCGGGAGCCTTTAGTTTATTCCCCGTGTTGGTTGTGTTAGACTTGATCTCGGGTTCCCGACTCGATTCTCCGATCTATATTAGACTTGATGGACTTACTACAAAGTTAGTCTTGCGCCGTGGGTCTCTGGGATTTATTACTTCACTCAGGATGATTCTGCGGATGTTCCCAAGTAGATCAGGTTACCAAGCCAGGACCGAACAGTCATACATTTGTCTTTTGACGGGACTTACTGATACGACACTTCAGGTTCGATGGGATTTGATTTCAGATGTAGCTCGGAAGCTTGTAAGGCACAGAAGGACATAGCAAGTTATCAAGAATGTACACTTCTTTCTTGTACTACCGGCCTTAGCAAAATTGTTGTCAGAGAGGGACTTCTAGTGAGACGTAATTTCACTGATTTGATTTGGAAGTTCAAAGACTGCATGCTTCTTACTGGTAATTACGCCGTCTTAAGCAGCCTTATCACGCAGAAGGGGATTTAATGACATTTAGCCTCTACCTCTAGCTTATAACTTGTACTACAACGTCTTAGCAAATGTCAGAGACTTAGTGATTTGCCTCACTTGATTTGATTTAAGTTGTGAAGAATTATATGCTTCTAGTTTGTACCACAATGTCTCTTATTTGACATATAATGGGATTCTAGCGAGATTTAATCCTCACCCTCAATCTTATAGTTTATACTACAACCTTAGCGCCTTGTTGTTATAGTAATGACGAGTGTAAAGTTGAGTATCCTAACCTTGTTGGATGACATCGATCACTGACAAAGTCTTAGCAACAGAAAGCCGCCTCGACCTACCTATACGACTCGAATATTCAAGCAGGCTTCTCCATATCGAACTTGATGAATTAAACCGAGAATTCCTCGTGTGTTCATGTGAAGATTTATGAATAATCGTGTGCTTATAGCTATTCTCGAATATTCCAAGCGTTCTTCGAGATCTGTCGGATTCTCATTAGATTTTGCTTCGACTCGAGAAATTACTACGCTTGTGCAAGAATCCTAGATTCCAAGCGCCTATTTAGACACCGAGGTGTTTTCCACCCTCGCTGGGTGTTTCACGTGGTTTAAAAGATTTAACTTAGAGAATTTCCATGTATCCTTTGTATTTTCTCAAATGTTTTTGTGTATTTTCTCTGAACGAGAAACGGGATGGAATTTTTGAAAATAAAAGTGGGGATATTTATAGCTTCCCGGCTTTGAATACTTGATTCTCGATTATTGGTTTGATTTCGTGTGGATCATCACGATCTTAACCGTTGAATTTTGAGGCAGCATTCTGCACTGGGCCGGAGATTTAGGAAGTAATTTTCTACCAAGAAATCAAAAAAGGGGCTCTATTTTCACGAGAGTTATGTTCCGTGATCTTTTTCAGTCAAATATATTTTATATTGACTGATCTTTTGTTCTCGATTAACCAGCAACTTAGTCTTCTATTTTGGAACCCTAACCTTTTTAAGGTTGAATTTTAGGCCCTAGGGCCGATTTTTTATCCCAATAAAATTAGAAAATTTTAGTTCTCGAAACCTAAATTTAATGGACATTTAATTCAAGACTATTTTCCCCGAAACTTTGTCAGATGGTTTCACATTGGAAATTTAGGCTCGATTGAGAACCCTAGCCGTGTGTAATTTTTTAGTGGCTCGATTTAATTAATTTGGATGGGTCATCTTAATCATTTTTAATTAAAATTAAATAAATTTCATTATCTACGTATTGCCTCCACAAACCGGTACATAGTAGTGCAGTATTGGTTCAATCTTTACGTAATGGCCCAACATGAATGTAGTACATGTAGATATTTCAAGGGTCTTTCACTTCCAACAGGTGTTGCTCCCTTGACATCCGATCTTTGACTTATGGTATGTATATTAGATCATTTATTGATGAGAATTTACTATCTTCGATCCAGTTACCAATGCCCCTCCGCAAAGAGGTCTAGAGTCGGTGTTTAACCCAATTTCGGACTTGTTGCAGATGCATTTAAGGCTAACTACGGTCTTAGGTTATCATCCACTATCATGATCTGGAACGACGACACTATTTATGTGGATTTATTGCGACGCTTTGATCACGATCCCTAGCCAACTCCTGACTTATAGGACCGCTGACTCATTTAGTTGGGGGATTTATTGTGACACATTTTTTCATAAACACGATCCTTAATTAAGTCTCCATTTTTAACTTAATGAAGATCTTCTAATTATGTAGAATTTAATGTCAATCGTTGGGATCCCATTAATTCTCAATTCTATTAGGAGAATTAATTATTCGGCTCGATGTTAACATGATGTATTACATGTTAAGAATTCATTTGATTCTCAATTTATTAGAGAATTAAGTTATTCAGTTTGATGTTAATGATGTATTACATAGTTAACACCTATTTAATTCTCAATTTATTGGGAGAATTAAATTATTTCTGTAGGTAAGAGACTTAATTTATGTTGATCCGTTTGGATTTGACAAAGTCAATATCTTCAACATGATTTTATTACATGTTGGATATTTTAAGATGAATATCCCTAATCCTATGAATTTTCGGAATTAATCATCTTAATTTTGGGATTTTAATTTTTAATTAAATCCCATTTTCTGGATTTTTGACCCACAGTCTCATTTATCCGACCGAAATATATTCTAGACATATTTTTTCTCAGGAAAATAGGGTTTTGAACAAACCGTCATGGCTAGTTCGCTTTTTATTTTGTCTTACAATTCTGTAATCTCTTGCAGTACAACAAGACAGCACTACCGGCTTTTAGGTACTAGCACACGAGGTCTATATGGTAAAGATGACTTCAAAAATCAATTTTTTCATAATCCCCTCTTCGCCAAGTATCGAAAGTAGCCAGTTTTCCTTTTTTTTTTTTTTTTTTACTTGCCTGTTGCAACATTACATGATCATACATCATGATTAATGTATTTTTTTTATGTTTTGCAAGTGTTTTGAGTTTAGTAGAAGCATAATGTTGACAACTTTTGGGATATTGTTCAAGCTTTTGCACAAAGGTAGTACATTTGACTCCTTATGCATCTTTTTATGATTTTTGATGAACCTTCTTGATGACTATGCTTGTACACGCTTACCTAGATGCTTAAATATTCCTTTGAAATAGATAGCATAGTTAATTTGTTGAATTGCATAATTTCGGTTCGTCAAAATTTCTTCCTTGTTAGCAAACTGCCCATAACGTTTTTGTTATAAGTCGGTTTTGAGCTTGCCTTATGTCGTTAGAAAGATAATGAAGAGGCGGTTCTTTTGGAATATAGTGAGCCCCATAATTCGGCATGTAGCTCGAGTTATGACTGTTTTAAGATGCTACTGGAATTTTTCATTTTCAGCTTTTTGTAGCTTCTTTGGGGATTTGTTTCTCCCAACTCGAGAGATTAGGTGAGGCTCTGGAGCTCACGGACTTGTTTATGAGTCTAGTTTCTGGGCATATTTTTTCAGATTTTTTTGGGAAGCTGAGGCTATCGCCCAACTCATGTCAGATGACAAGCATACCCGAAGTCTTTTGTGTTGCATTGGCATTCATGTAGTATAGGGAGGCCTTGAGCATATAGCATGGACCTTTACTCTTTGTTACATCCCTTCCATTTTTCTTTGATCGAGCCTCTATAAGAGCTCGATTTCTTGATTTGTTTTTCTTGCCTTTGCACTGCAATAAGTAGTTCGATTTAACATAGTCTTCTTTCTACCTTCATCATGTTTGGGTTTTCTTTTGAGTCATAGTTTGGGATAGGTTAACCAATATACATATTGTATATATTAGCCTTAGACATATTTTGGTTTGAATGACCTTGAGTATTGATGGTATTTAGTTAGGGGGAGTACGTCCTCTTTCTTTCTATCAATCACGCACGTGGAATCATTCTTTTACGCTTTTAGTCTGTCGGCACATCCCTTTGAAGTTTGAGGGACGTTGGCAAGTAAGTGTATTATCCCCTTCTTGGTTTTCCAAACTTTCCGCCTTTTGGATTGACCTTGACTTTATGCCCTTTTTCTTTCTTTTTGATTTGATAGCATTTAGCTGTATATGAAGTTGGAGACTGACGTCCCTCTCTGCATCTATTTCTCTCGCTATTGATGTGCTCATGGAGGAGGGGATGGGTGTCCCTTTTGGGTGACATGATCTTTGAGGTTAGCTCTCATTCTTTTTTGAAGTGTAGTATGCACCATGTATCCCTCTTATGCCTGATGGATTTCGCTTTTGATTTGACGTTGAACTCGCTTCCCACGCTCTGGGCTTCTTGTTCTGCCTCTTTGTCTTGAAACATGGTTACTTTTGAAACTAACAGGGGTACAGAGTTTTCTACCCTACGTATAGTGGGTCCGTAGGGAAGACAAGGTGACTACCCTAATAATCTATGATCCGTCATTGCAGGTCAGGCTTACCAATGGCTACCCTTCATTCTCAAACTCCTGTAAATTCAAATGATCTTCTCGCTACGATAAGTGTTCTACATCTCAAAGGATCGTGTCGGTAGTCTTCGATCCTCCTTAGTGGCCTTCATTTCTGGTAGCATGACATTCTCTCTCTCGCGACAAGCCAACGGCGAGGTCCCCGAGATCTGCGGGTAACTTTCATTACATCCTGGTTATTTGGAGCGACCGAGGACGACTTAGTCGTTGTGGGTATGTTTGCATGCCTTTGTGACCGGTGCAGCTTCCCTTTGTGGCGCGATCGTTTCCGATGAATTTTGAAGCGTCTTCTATGAGCATTGGAGTCCCTCTACCAACACTCTCATTATTCCTCCAGACGAAGTCATTCATTTCCCTCGTGATTTGTGGGAGTCTCTCGTGACGTCGCTTGTTTGATGAGGTTGTCCCCACAGCTGAATGTCTATCCCAGTCTCTTAGGGAGGAATCTCGGCTTCCTACATCTTGCAAGTTCCTACTCTTGGGTTATCACTACTTAGCTTCTAGTCTCCCCACGGAAGTGGTCTCGTGTTTCCTCGCTTGGATTAGCTTTGGAACAATTGCGTTGAGTCTTGTGTAGGTCAGCGAGATGGCCGACCGGAGCAATATCCAGTATTTGTCCCCAAAAAACTATCTATGTAGGAGCATCGCCCTGATTTCAATGATGTTATCTCCTTTCATATCAAGGGGAATCGGTGCCGATTTGGAGTGAGGAGGTTTATTGTAGGCCGCTTTTCCTTCTTTTGCCGGCTATGCGTGTTTGTTTTTCCCGCCGAGCCTCGCTGGGTTTTATCCTGTTGGGGTGCTTTTCTAAGATGGCCGCTTTGTGCGAACGGTTACGTGGTTACTGGGCACCTCATCGCTTTTCTTGCATCTATAGAAATCTCTTTCTAACACCCTTTCACTACCTCGTAGTACGCTTATTATCTCTTTATGGGGTCTCATTTGCATTATCGCATTATCAAGTACCAATAGACCGGACGGCCCTCGATGGCGAGGCATCGCTTAAAAAGTGGCAGTGGGTGTTTATGCCCGCGCGATGCACGCATCGCCTTTGTATTCATGTTTAGTCACCGAAGGCCACTCGCCCTACCCGAGAGCAGCCCTTCTTTTACGATGACACCAGCCTCGCCGCCATCCGACGAGCTCTTTTTATCAGCCTTCAGATAGTAAAGACGCCATGTGGTGCCTTCCTGAGTTTATAGCAGCCATATAATCCCTAAATTATTTCAGGCGCTTGGTTACACTCCTACGGGTCTCAAGCTTTGGCGCAAAGGGATTTTATCCAGAGCCCGACAGACGGTTACTTTCCCTAGTGGTACCTCCTCTCATACTCCCCATTGTCATAGCCTTTTGCCCCTTTCCGAGGTTCCTCATTCTAGTTCTACGAAGTCGGTGGTGAAAGTGGTGCCAGGCCTTCGCGTCGCGTTCCTCGGACCTCTTCCTTGGTTTCCATTCTGCCCTGCTCTCTTCCAAGAGGAAGCGCCTCCCAAAGAACGTGAAGAGGGATCCAAAGCATGACAGAGGCGCCCAAAAGGATGCTTCCTCATTCGGCTGATTTTGTGGTGGCTTCTCCGCTCACAAGTCCCCCCGAGGCGCCCACTTTCTTGGGTTCCCGACAACGCATGGGAGACTCATGACCCTTTTTTCTCCCTTTGTGTCTCATGGTATCTTTCTTTTTATTAGACTGTTGTTCCCTTCTTTGTAGGTACTTAAGTTCTTCCGTCATCGGGTCGTGAACACACTAAGATTCTGATAAGGTATCTCCGTAATGCCTGCTTATCAAGTAGCAAAATCTCATCCACCGGCTCCCCATGCTCTCTCGGGACACGTAAGAAAGCAAAGGCCATTCTTTGCACAGAGCTTCCTCTCCGGCTCAGATAATGACGGTCTTCAAGGGAGATTTCCCGAGATGGTGCTAAAAGAGGAAGAGAGTGCCATGGAGACTTTTGAGGTCCTCTCTGGCGATGAGCCTGATGGATGTTGGCCGACCTCCGAGCAAATTGTTGGTGCAGTTTCTTTCAGAGGAGAAGATGATCGCGGCTCCTATAGTTGTTTTGCCTAATGATGCCTCCGAGACTCTCCAGAAGCTTTCTCTTCTAAGGGTATCCTTTGGAGAACAAACTTTGAGGAAGCAGCTGCGAAAGTCCGTAAGATAGAGTAAGCTGGGGAAGCAGAGGTGGGCTGGCTGGAGACTCGTGATTGTAGACCTACGTGTCCAGATTCAAGAGCACGAGTCTGTCATTTTCCACCACTCAGATAGCCGATACCTCCCCGGCAGATTGAGATCTTGAGAACGAGATACGTGACAGAGCAAGCCACCGGGCCGTGGACGCCTCAAGCTATGCACTTAAGCCGCTAGATTAGGCCTTGTAAGACTATCAGAGTTTTCCCATTTCTTCATACTTGTCATTATTTTGCTGTTTCACATACTGATGTATTGGATTCTTTTGCTTTTTTGTGGCTCTGTTCCACTAAGTGCATTTTCCTTTTGATAATCGCATAGTCTTGCTTATTGTTGTGTCTTTGCTATCTTTTTTTGCTCCAACTTTTGTAGGACAACATGGATGTCGTTTTTAAGTTACGCGTCGATATATATCAAGTCGCTTTCATGTACTAAGGGTCATCCCTTGGGGATCAACCCAAACATAGTTCGTGGGGTGGCCGACACTTTATCCTCATATCAAGGAGCGCTCGCGCTTATCCTCATGCTCAGAGGCGCGGCGCCTATCCTCATACTCGTGAGGTTGGATGATTCATCCTCTCATCCGGGGAGTGAACAATTTATACCTCGCTCCGTGAGTTGATAGCTTGGGACTCGTATCAAGGAGCGTGGTGGGTAGTTTATCCCCGTGCTCGTGAGGATACTCTTTGTTTTTATTTAAGGATATTTGAACCTCGGGTTTTGACCGCATGTACATCTCTGTTCTTTATTCGATACTCTTGTCGAGGTCAAGTCTCAACCCGCCAACCGGCCATGAAGATAGGTGTTGCTGACTTTACATAGTTAGGCATTAGCCTTTCGAGATGCATATTCATTCCAAAGCTGCCTCGCTCATGAACGCATTTCTGTATATGGGGCCGCCCCATGCCACTTCAAGAACTCGACTAGAATACTACTTGGTTTGTCTCGCATAACTCGCCGCCTAGAATACTACTAAGGCCCCTGCCTCTTCGTCCTTCCTTATTGATACTCATGGGAAGCGTAGACATGAATTTTGGCTTCATCATTTCCCATGGACGAGGGCCTTTATGTGCCTCAAGGACAGTGGCCGAGTCCGGCATGCCTTCCTCTCGGGAATCTCAACTCTTCGCCAGAAGGCCGATGACTTTCATGCACAAAACAAGCCACTCTATGACGCTACAATATTCCAATAAAGGTTCAAGCTTAGATGTATCTATAGTGGATCATTTTGACACCGCCAGGAACTCCTGCCTCGATACGCTTGGCTGGTCATCGCCTGAGTATTCCAAGAGGGTTTGTTCATGGACGTATGACTAAACTTCTAGTTACTCTACCTCCCAAGGAATATCCATAAAGCTAGTGGTGCGCTGCCTCTTTGAATTCACGCACTACTTCTCCGGCCGTATTTTTCCTCACCGATACGCATCGGATTGGCCATAAACCTCTCCTTCCCCATCGCTCTGCTGACGTTTCTTGGAAATGGGAAAGTGTCCCTCATTTTCTCCTCTATATCGAAATAATGTTGCAGGCCTCCTTCTCTTCTTTCTAGCTTCTTCCATGGTTTCGAGGTTGGGCCTCAAGTCTCTGCCAAAAGACGTATTTCTTTTGGAATCGGCAATGCCTTTACATTTGCCCCTAATCTTGTAGAAGACCGACTTTTTCTGGTTTTCTTCGAGGTGTAGATCAAGCCCAACCTCGAGGGAATACTGAGGGTCGTCCCTCATGTATTTGCTCTGCCGGTGCCTTTTCTCTCCAACCTCTTCTATGTAGTGGTTTGTTACCCTCTTGGATCGAACACGCAGCTGGTGGTTTTGATGTATACCCAACCCCGTGGTCGGCTCCCGACAACCCATCATTTCTCCTTCATCATGTTTCTCAGTGCATTTAACTCATGTACTTTGGCCGCTTAAGACCTCGGGAGGTAGTTGTCCCATGACTTTGTCCTAATCGGGATCATAGCCAGCCTTTAGTAGGAGCTCATAAGCTTTTGGGCGCATACTTCCATGCTCTATTTCGGGTCCTTCTTTAGGTGTCACAAAACCTTTGGTGGGTATCGCTACCACCTTTTCTCTGGTTGAAATAGAGTGTAGTCAAGCCTTTGAATGTTTCAACTAGATCTTCTTCGCTTCTTGTAGAGTCGAGGTGTATTGAGATGTTTGGGGATCAGCTTTGGCCCTTGCTCCGGCTGAGCTGTGCCCTTCTTCTTGTAATATTTGAAATCAGCAAAGTGAGATTTTTCTACTACAAATGGATTTTCAGCTTTAACCGTTTTCTCCATCCTATCTTTGCAATATTTCAAACACCGGGTGAAGTGTTTCAGGGACAAGATATCGCCAAGGATCCAAGGTCTTCCTAGTAGGATATTATATGTGACCTTGGTGTCTATGACATAGAACCACGATGTGGTTTCCAATTCCCCTATCACCAAGTGGAGACTTACTTTTCCGAGAGTTCGCTCCCCGCCATAGTTAAAACCTTAAATGATAATGTGACATTGGTTAATTATTTTCAAAAGTGATTAACAGTTAATCAGATTTAATTATTTAATCAACATACTTTTACAATATAAATTAAAAAATTATCAATTGCAATTTAACATATAAAATTCGGGATTCAACAATACATAAACCGATTTCATGCATTTAATTACGAATTACAATTGTAGCCCGGTTCATTTATGTCAATGTCGGGTTTTTACGGATTAAAAATAATTACAAAAATCAGAACTATTATTCTACTAATATAATAAAAACAATAACATACAAGCGTATCTTTCTTTCCTGAATTTTCATCGGAATATATTTGAGAGAGACTCTCAACAATCAACGCAGCATCGCCTCTACACCAACTTATGAACTAACCCTCCGTGAGCTTTACTAGAGTTCTTAAAGTTAACCCAGAAGCTCCAGGTTGGGCGTAAAATCAAATGTGATCTTTGACCACCTACCGCCGAATTATGGGGAAGAAAAGAGAGAGAATTCTCAACTTCAAAAAGTTTCTAAGAATTGGTACAAGTGATTTCATGAAAATCATGGTTTATTTATTTAATAATAAAAGCTCCCTAAAAAGTAGGCATTTCAGAGTTGCAGCGAAACTCTCTTCACCCTTGAAATGAACATTCTAGAATACTAGAGCTACAAAAAACTTCTCCTCTTTTTCTCTCCATATGTTCGACCAAAATAAGTGCGGTAGAGCTTTAATTTTCACTTATCCCTAAAATATGTACAAAAAAGGTTCGTAGAATATTCAAGTAATGATTCTACAAGTCAGAAGAGATTCTAAACCCTATCATCTATCCCATCATAGCTCCAACAAGGTGACATTCCAACAATTGGAATTTCGCACTAATATTCTCTACACTTATATTTTTAAACCGTGGAAGTTATAATCGATTATAGTCATTATCAGAAGTTGTTATGTACAGGACCTCCCAGTTCTCATCGAAATTAGCAATATTACTTATGTTTAACCCAACATCTTATTTAATATATAGATTATGAGCGACTCTAGTAAGCCATCATAACCCCTAAAGTCAATTTGAAGTTAATCCCCTAATATATTAATTGTCCAACAATTAACATATGTCCGAACTTATTATTATTTAAATGTAATCATCGGTTGTACAATCTAATTATTCAACAAGCACATATTTATTAGATATAACGTCTCATATTTCCAACACTCCTACTTGCCATTGACGATTATTTGTAAAGCGATTACTTGCTAACCGACACATCTAACACGGCCTCGTATTCCCGATTTCTAACAATGTTTCCATGGTGTAAGATTTGGTGGTCACCAAACTCTTAGACCAGATTTTTTTGGTGATATGGTTGACGCGATTCAAGATAATATTAAGGTCAAGCCAAAGAAATCACCATTAGTTCTCTAAGAGTCCTAAAAAATATAAACTGTTATATCCGGGTTGTACTAATTCTATCTTGCGCATAAGATTTCGTCAACTACACTTCAGAGTATACGTAACACAAGTCTTTTATAATCCTCTTGTTACGGGAAGACGTTTAGACACGGTCAAAGTATACAACTTCGTAAAGTGAAACCAGTCACTGTGCTCCAAGAATCGCCATTTGGGTCGATAAGTTCTAAGCGAGAAACTCCTTAGGACCTCTATATACAATCTTCAAGTTCTCACGGTTGAATGTCCGCAACACGATTGAAAATCATTTCACATTGTATACCTACGTGATTGAGTTGAATAAAAGTTCTCCCTTCGATTCAAGAAACATGATAAGACAATCAACACATACTAATCGGGTGTTCACTATTGGAATAGAACACCATTGAATACAATATCATTTTCTAGGCTTCTCGATGGGGATAGGTTTCGTTTGTGTCCTCAACCCAAAGCATCTATCTAGAAAATCCTTTATATTACAAATGGAATAAATTTCATTACTCATAGTAATGACATATATATATATATATATATATATATATATATATATATATATGTATACAGAAGATCATATTTGAAAAACACAAATGATATATATTATTGAATTTGAAGCTTAAAATTCCGAAAGATTATCTTACAATCATCTATGATATATTAAGAAAACTAACTCCCACTCAGCGACTAATACCACTTAAGCATGTCCTCACCAAGATATACCCTCTGCTTTTATCATGCTTGCTTGCATGCATTTAGTTGGTGGATCTACTAAGATTATCATCGGGTCGAACCTTACATATTTTAACATCTCCTCATCGGTTATCTCCGAATAAGATGATACTTCCCGAGTACATGCTGATCCGTGATGTGATCTTGGTTCCTTAGCTGAGCTATCGCTCCAAGCAGCACACAAAGATAACTCCACCGGACCTTCAATGCTAGGTACTACCCAAGTTCACCACCTAATTTCTGATCCAAAGAAGCTTCCTTCTCGCAACTCTCGTAGTTTAATGTACTGCCTTCGTCTGGCTGAGCCGGGCCCATGTCTTGTTTATTACTACACCAAGACATTGGACCACCGCTCAGCAAGTAATACATAATCAGACAGATCGACTATCGCCTCTATCGGGTTTGAAACCGGTATCGTGAACCCTCTAACTAATAACCTATTATCCCCAATCGCTATTTAGTGAACATATCTTTAGTTCTTCGTAGTACTTAAGTATGGCCTTCACCGGCAATTCAAATTTGTTTTCACCGACATGATTGGTAACGGCTGTTACACTCGAAAGATACGATAATGCCCGATGCGTATTAACATGGCATACATGACGGATCCGACGGCCGACGCATAAAGAATATCAATCATCTTCTTTCAAATTAAGCCAGGGGACAATCGAACGGCTAGAGAGTAATGTCATGTTTTATGGGAAGGTTTCCTTTCTGGAATTATTCATCTTAAATCTTTTTCAACACTTATCAATATTAGTGTTTTGGCTTAATCCAATAATTTTTAGATCGATTTCTATGGATCTTAATTCCAAGAATTTACTGAGCTTCTCCTAAGTCCTTCATAGAAAAAACACTTTGCATACCATGACTGACCGATTCAGCACGTGTACGTCAAGCTTATGATCGTTATCATCCATATACAGACTATAAATGCACGTTGTTCTAATTAACCTTCTTGTATAATAATAAGAGTCTTCACGCTTCTAATGAAACCAAATTCTTTGATTGAACTATTAAAACGAAGATTCCAACTTCCGGATGCTTGCTTAAGTCCATAAATGGATCAAGCAGTTCAATATCTTCTTAGGCCTCCTCGGTGACACGTAAAGCCCCTGGTGCTGCGCGCCATGTACACATCCTCTTCTGATTCCTCATGAATGCGCTTCATCCATCCGCGATCTCAATCGGCAATAAGTATCGATGGCTAAGATAATCCGAATGAATTTAAACTTTAAATCGGGAAAGGTTTCATCACACCAATTCCTTGAATTTGTTTGAAACATTTGGCTGCCAAGCTTCAAATTTTATGCATACTTTATTTCTATCTTTATTCAGCTTGTGTTTATAAAACTCATTTGCACTCGATAGTCTAGCACCTTCGAGATCCATCAATGTCCAAATATTATTTTGGTACATTGAGTCTATCTCGGATTTCAATTTGATATAAGCCATTCATCTGGCTTTTTTCTTTCTACGCTTTCATAATAAGAAGGCTCATCACTTTCAATTAAAAAAGCTTCCCCATACCATCTATCGGGTTCTTGATGAGTTCTATCCAACTCCTAAGAGTAAAGGCGAGTCTCATTTCTGCTCGATCAAGGTTTTCCAAGGACTGTTGAACTTCCTCTATATGCGGGCTCACTCACAGTGAATCAATGCTCTCAAGACTTCTCAATTATCTTGAACAACTTCAAGATTCTCACTTTTTATATCTCTTGGCTAAGTATTCATTCTCAAGAAAAACGCCATCTCTTGCAATGAAAATCTTGTTCTCATGCTTGAGGTAGAAATAATACCCTATGGTTTCTTTCGGATAACCAATGAAATAACATTTATCAGATTTGGGTCCAAGTTTGTCCTTATTCAATTTCTTGACATAGGCTTCACTATCCCAAATCCTCATGTGACCTATCTTGGACGGTTCCCAAACCACATCTCATGTAGGTCTTAGCAAAATGATTTAGTTGGACATTTAATGTGTACACGGCAGCTTCTAATGCATATCCCCAAAAACTGATCAAGTGCTTCAGAGGTGTTCATCATGGATCAACTATCCAATAGTGTTTGATTTCTCCTTTTTGATACACCATTGTGAAGTCAGGTGTTCCGAAATGGGAGCGAAATCAGATACAATACCACACTCTTTTAAGATGTGTTCTTCAAATACATAGCTTAGCCATTCCTCCTACCTCATGCACCAAAGAACCTAATCATTTTATTGAGTTGGTTCTCAACTTCTTTCTGAAATTCTTTGAACTTTTCAAAAACTTCATTCTTATGCTTCAGAGATATATGTAACCATATCTACTATAGTCATCAGTGAAAGTGATGAAGTACTTTAGTAACTCCCTCGAGTAAAGAGTATTCATTAGTCCACACACATCAAGTATGTGTATGATACCCATTTGCCCTCTCACCGGTACCAAAGTGGAAAGGTGATTTGGTATCTTGCCTAGCAAGTACGATTCGATCATATGGTTCAAAACGAGATGATGTCAAAATTCCATCAAGATGCAATTTCTATCGCGTTATCACTTATGTGAGCAAGTCCGGCACGTCACATATAGAGGGATTTAAGTCATTTTGCTTGTTCCTCTCATCGTTATGTTGTAATGCCTCGAACATTTGTATCTAATACATGTTATCTCATTCTCGACAAAATGTCGTACTCATAAACTATACTATTTCGAGTAATGAAACACCATTTCACTAATCAAAAGTAATAGGCCATCATTTTTCGCCAGGAAATCAAATGATAAGCCTGGCCGAGCGTGCACGTTGTAGACATTGTTTAGTTTTAGTACCATTCCCGTTGGCAAACTTAAACAAACTGATCCTGCAACAATGGCTGCAAGTTTTGCCCCACACCGCAGAAGTCTATCTTGTCTCGCACTACCTTTCTTCTATTTTGCATATCACACACATTTTTGTAAATGTGAGTGCCACATCCGGTGTCTAGCAATCTACGTGTCGAAAAGGGAAGAATCTAGTTGTCCAACCTAAATATCTGCGGACTTCAGTGGTAGTCGCATTACTCATCTCATTCTGCCATGTATTTATTGTCATTTCATGATCCGTTTTATTATCAAAATGGACGTGTTGTCACGCATATTGCATTTCTCTCCAAATTCGAGCGGAGTATATTAGAGTTATTATTATTCATACGGGCTAATAGACTATAAGATATGTAAAAATAATATAGCTTTTATTTATTCATGTCATAATAAGTCATTCTAAAATCATATAATAGAATTAATACTGTGTTTACAATCCACCGAAACGCACTGCTATACTTCCAAGATCCTACACGACCGAGAATCAACGGTAACACACATGAGCCTAACTCTCAATCACACAGTAGCGCACCATCACCAATCATGACTCTTCGGCGTCACTAAAGTTCATCTTACACCTATGCTGGACTTTTGTCACCAAGCTCAAGTCCCGCACTTGAAATCACCGCGGCTAAACTAAGCCCACCGGGACATGTAGCCAAGTTAGCGCTTATAGCCCAAGTCCTCGCACTTTGGGAAAGTCAGATTAACACCCTATCGAAAAGGGCATTAAGATGACACGCTCACCATCCGTATATCCCAAGACACAACGAGACCTTCAAATCCAACTTTAGAGTTTGCATATTAAATAAGACTTAATTTATTGCTGATTGAAGAGAGTTTGAATCCGCCTTGTAATTAAGTTAAGATATATACACACAAGCTATATATAACACAAATTACAAGCATAATATATAATACTAATAAAGACTCGTGATATGACCTATAAAAAAGCTTCAGACTGGGCTTCTAAACTATGTCTGGGGTCTACTAACGACTTATCATCCGCCTCGACTCCCAAGGGTCTTCAATTTTTAATTAATTATATTTACATTAAATAATAATAAATTAAAATATCTCTATTCATTCATCTTAGACAAAGATTAATCAGGCCGTATTTCCTAAAAATATATCTAAGTCATATCACTAATCTCCTTTTTATCCATTATCAAATTATGTAATGCATTTCTAATTATTCAATAATAAAATTAAAGCATATCATAAATAATAGATAAGAACCATAGTTTAAAGACACACAAATAATCTAAATAAATATATGTCATTGTATATTCATCAAATGAAATATACAATTTAATCGCACAAAGCCAGAAAACATTCACTTAAACTATTTTAAGTATTTTAATACTATTAAATAACAAGTATTTCTAAAATACTATTTATTTAATTTATACTTTTAATAAAAATTTAATTCAGGATTATAGTGTTATTAAGAAACTTCAATTATCACACACGGATTTCTAATTTTAATTCAATTAATTCGAATTATTAAATCTAATCAAACTAGAATTAATTAATAGTCTTTATTTTAATTTAAAATTAAAATAAACTCTAATCAAATTAGAACTAATAAAAGTATTTAAATTAAACTAATTTCATAAAAATTAATTTTAAAATAATTAAATCTAATAAAACTATAAGCCCAAGGGCTTTCAGCACCCTGAAAAAGAAGCTCAAGTGCTAGGCCCAACATGCTACCTCCGGAGGGGCTGGATGGGTAGGGATAACACAGCCCAACATGTGAACCACACGTTCGATAAGAATCGAACGTGCGTACAACGAGCCCAAAACACAAAGAAACGTGTATGATGCACGTTTGCCCGCTGGCAAACTGATGCGCCGTTTTGTAATTTCTAATTGGAGATTACGATACTTGATTTAAATCCATCGCTTTTATCCATTCGAATCAAAAATCGATATAAATTTTCGTCAAAAAGTTTCCAGAAAATTTATAAAAATCCAGAAAATATTTATGATTTAACTACATTAATTATTTTTGAAACTCCATTAATGAACATACTTCTACAATCCGAATTAAAATTATCTAATTGTAACTCTAACATATAAAATTGTGATTCAACAACTGGTAAACCCATTTCATGCATTTACTATGTAATCACAATGTATAGCCCGGCTCATGATGCCACTTTTGGGTTTACGGATTACCTTTCTTCTCGATTTGCAAATGTGAATATATTTCGAGGGAGATTTCAACAATCAACGCAAGTCTCTAATAGTCCACACCAACATGAACGTAAGCCCTCCGTGAGCTTTACAAAGATCTCTTTAAAATATTAAATCGTAATCGAGTACGTTGGTAAAAATCCAATGGAATCTTTTGACCACCTAATGTCGCCATGAAGAAGTTAGAGAATTCTCAACTTCAAAAAGTCAAGAATCGCAGACAAGTGATTATGAAAATCATGGCTCATTTATAAAAATAGGCATTGAGAGTTGTAGTGAAACCTTTTCACCCTCCTTAAAAAGAACATTCTTGTAGAATACTAGAGTTTTAAGGAAAAAACTTCTCCTATTTTTCTCCATATGCTCGACCAAAATAAAGGTGTAAGCTTTCCGACCTTCTCTACTTATCTCAAAATAAAGTAAACATGGCTTGTAATATTCAATAACGAATCACAAATTAAAGAGTCCCCCTACCATCTATCCTATCATAGTTTTAACAAGGCGATATTCCAACAATTGAATTTCGCCCATAATTCTCTTTTTACGCTATACTTTAAATCCCTAAAAGTTATAATCGTGTTATGTACTGCTTTTAGTTGTTATGTGTACCCTCTTAGGCTCGATCAAAATTTGCAATATATTAATTTATGTTTATCCAAACATCTTATTAATATTTAGATTATGAGCGGACTCTAGTAAGCCATCATAACCCCTAAAGTCAATCGAGTTAATCCTAATATATTAATTTTCCAACAATTAACATATGTCCGAACTTATTATTATTTAAATGTAATCATTGGTTGTACAATGTAATTGTTCAACGGGCACATATTTATGAGATATAACATCTCATATTTCCAACACTTCAGTCCCAGCATTGTTTTATGTCTCAACAAAGTGAGCTACATGTTGCTTGGGGTTCCGAGTTCCATCGAAATGTTGGAACTTGGGTGGTTGATAGCCTTTTGGCATCTTCTACCGGTCTATAATGGGAGCGTAGTGTTTTAAATAAACGGCGACTCGATCTTCATGATCTTTTTATTGCCCCTCTCAAGATATACTCTTCAAGAAATACTGAACTATTCCATCTATCGGAATGATTGGAAAGATTTTCCATCGTGTTCTTCGTTGGTCCTTGTAATGAACCTGAGGCCTTATATGGGGATAAATGGGACGTCTCATCTCCCATTTTAGAGGTTTTAGGCGCCTCTACTTGTTTTAGAGCAGCTTCGGCTGCCCTTGCTCTATGCTCTTGGTCATCTATCTTTCCTGACATCTGAGCGATAGAGTCATCTTGATGTTGCACTTTTTGTAACATAGTTTCTACCATCCTTGTGAGTGCAAATTATCCGCTTCTAAGTGAGGTAATACCGCTATCATTGTCGTGTTGGGGAAGTCTCATAGAGTCGATGTATTTAGAATGGACTCGACAGATCCCTAGTAGGCGAACTAAGTGTATCACCACGCTTGCTCGAAGCCTCCGCCGGTTCCTCAGATATTCCGCTGAGAAGTTTCTCTAACCGGCATTAGGCACTGGGTCGCTTCTTGTGGCTTGCTCGCCTCTAGAGCTCCCGATAATATATATTCGCCAAGGAGACTTCAAAGAAGGGTCGCAAGGAGGGACGTCCGTGATTGGTCCGTATATTTAACGGATCAGTTTTGTCAGCGAATTTCTTCTCCTCGTAGTATCCTTTGATAAGCATGGAGAGGAGTAAGCATTGCACTTTGGTAACATCTTGGAGCCAAGAAATGATGAAGGCGCAGGCTGACATTCCATCGGGCGCCAATGCACTGTAACGCAGTTAAGCACTTTTATTATTTATTAAAAAGGTACAAAATAAAAACTCACTATAGGAGAAAATTCCTCGGCTTATAAGTTTTATCAATCGAAGAGATCCATTGTCTAAACTACGAATCCCTAAGCCGCTTGTCGATGATTTGGCAAGGGATGTCTCGTTTGCTTGATCTGTCTTCGACAGAGTTTCTAGATGGAATAAGCTCAGATTTGAGCTCGACTTGAGCTTGATTTGAGCTCTGACCTAAACTTGAGCCGACTTGATTTGATTTGATTTAGCTTATGGAGCTCTATGAGTTGGACTCTGGATAGAGCTATATGAGCCGGATACGTGTCCTGGCCTCATGGAAGTTCAAAGCTAGACTCAGAGCGAAGGTTTCCCAAACAAGTTCACTATGGGACTATGACGAACTTACTCGCCAAAGGGCTACGCTAAATCCATCCGATAATCTTAGCCATTGCCGCATTTCATGACCAGAAATATATAAAATGGATGTAAAGACCGCTTCCGAATGGAAATTTAGAGGAAGATGTGTACATGGTACAACCTCCAGGCTTTACACATGTCCCATGACCCAAGAAGGTATGTGTACTAAAAAGTCCATTTATGGTCTTAAAGTTGAAAGATCCCACGGGGCTGCAACTAATGCTTGATGAAATTCAATTAAAGAGTTTGCTTCATCAAGAACGAAGAATCTTTGTGGTATACAAGTTAAGGTAAGCTGGAGTTATGTATCATTCATAGTCCCGTATGTCGTATATACTTATCATTGGAAACAACGTAGCTACAAACTCGGGCCAAGGATTGGCGAAATGTTTCAACGAAGGACTTAGGCGAAGACAATATATACTTCGAATAACGATCCACCGGATCGAGCCGTGAGGCCGACGATTTTGTCGATACTTATGTGAATAAGTACCGCAAAGGTTCAAACATGAGTAATTCCAAGAAGTGGTAATCTCCCATGGAGTTCAACTTCCGCCAGAGTTAATGCTGTCCCACTACTAGCTGGTATTTAATGTAACGGGGTGACATACTCCATGCCTGCCATAGGATCCATCATGTATCTCATGTTAAGCACTAGACCTCGATGTGTCTTATGTACTAAGTAAAAATCCGCCAAGTAGATACCAAGCATCCGTGAATGCCATCGATTGTAAAGTGAAGTGCATCTTGGAAGTATCCGGTATAACTAAAGATGCTTTTCGTATACGGCGGCATTTATGAGTTAAGCAAAGGACAGTACACCGACGCCAGCTAAACTGACAGAGACGACTATCGCTCTACCGGGGTATGTATTTTGTCTCAACGGCGGAGCAAGACTGAGGAGTTCCAAACAGTAATCGCTGTCGACATTCTACCACGTATCCGGAAGACATCGCAGCTGCCTCTGCCCGCTAGCAAGATGTTGATAAAGAAGTTCTGCGGACCGAACTTGGTGTGGTACCTTAGCATTGAGGGACCGGAGTTGCTTTGTGACACATCGGGGCAATAGCTCAAGCTAAGGAACCCCGAGCACATCACAACCAAGCACGCATCGTAGCATCACCCGATTGGGGAGATACGCTTCGATGAGATGTCAAAGCATGTAAAGTAAACAGAGGCTGGTTCGCCGATCTCTTTACTAAACCACTAAGTCGCAAAGCATGATCAAGATGCAATAACATGTGTCTTAGACAGATGTCACAAGGTGTTAGGTTGCTCGGGAGTCGCATGTATCTATCAGGTTAAGCGTGAACAAATATTTGAATATTATTGCTTCTTATATTTTAATATATTTGTTTGCTATGACTATATGTTTCACTTACATATAATATACATGTAGTGTATCCTTGATGCAGTGAAAGGTTAAATCCTTCAAGTTAGTCTATGTTTTTCTGTAGGTAACACGAATCGTTAATTACACCTCTTCAAGCCTAGAAACATAGGATACCAAAAGCTCCTGGCCTACATGTCGATTTGTTAGGCGACAAGCATCATATGACTAACATGGTGTTTTGATTAGTGATCAAGATTGATCACGCAGCTCCTCAGACTGATCAATATTCTGGCCGCCGGTCTCGCGACTGGGAGTCGGTATTTAATCGAAACGAATTCATAGAAGATATGTATATCTGTGTCCTATGACATTTGTTTAGAATTTTAGGTTCGTCAATTTTAGACCTAATGATATATAACTATTCTGTTATACAAGTTTATATTTTTGACTATTATGACCAAACGTCGCTTCTTGCCGATTATAACGGCATATGCTTGGTCACACAAATGAGTATAAATAGATGTCGATATATCAGAGGATTTGTCCGTCTCTGATATACAAGGAAGATCTCGTGCCTCACAATAAGCAGTATCGATTATTTACGGGACGCCATAAATGCTTATTCGGGCTTCATACTCGAGTAAAGAAAGCAAGGGTGTTTCATGACATACTCTTACGGTTACCTCACGACTGTAGGATCGCGTGATAAAGGAATTGTAAGATAATCTTCCAAGGCGTTAGACTCTTGGAAATCAATGAGAATTGCCCATTTATTATGCCCGCTGCGACAATCATAGAAAGTACCACCACCAAATAAGTTAAACGCGACATCGAACTTAGTGTTCAACTTAGTATCAGAGTGATTACTAGCGCTGATTCTCATGATAATTTAAGGGGTTATGAGCGATTGTTGATCTACTATTAATCGCTATAATAGTAATTGGTCAATTATTATTATTATACAACTTACCATTATCTCGAGCTCTGGGCGTCACGCACACATACATGACGCTGAAGCTATATTTCTCATGTATGAAATTAAAGAGAACTATATAATTGAGAAATGTATTTCTCAATTACAAGCAAGCGGTTCTTACATTTTATGTAGAATATCGATTGAACAGAAATAGAATCAATTAAATAGTTATTTAATTGGTTCAATTTTAGTATTTATCGAATAACTTGAAAAGATTATTGATATCACTCATTACTATTTAATTAGCTTACTAGATAGTTCAATCTCATTAGCAACTCATTAAGTTGTCTTAACCAACTAATGGAAGTTAACGAGTCAAGCTAATATTTCAACGGGTTGCTTATCGGTTTGTTTTAACCTAGCCCTATATAAGCAAGCTTTAGGGTTTTTCATCAAAAGTTTTTGTAAAATCCTTTTCACCAAAAACCCTAGTACCGCCTCCATTCGTCGAAATTCTCTCAAGAATTTTGGGGTTTTTCCGGTTTTGTTCATCCTGTTTACTAGCATAGATTAGTTCTTGATTCAACCTCCCGTGCGGACTAACTCAGATATCATACCATCGATATTACAACAAGCGAGTCGGAGGAAGTCAAATTACTGCCAGAATTAAGCGCAGGGATTTTGGTGGAATTTACTCCGCCGCAGACCGTAAGTCCTCTATTCATATATTTAATTATATGTTTTGTATTGAATAATGTAGTATGCACTTTAAAGATCCTGAACTATGGATTTCCATTTATACCATATATCCATAGTAATTTTTCTCTCAATAGCTCAGAACACTACAAGTATTTTAGCGAGCCTTTTTGTTATCAGAGACGAGATTTTTGCCTCACTTGGATTTGATTTATGCTTTGAAGCAATATATGTTTCTAACTTGTACCATACTGCATCGCGCCTTATCGTCAGTAGCCAGACTTAAATAGAGATTTCCAGTCTCACTTCAAGCTTATATCATATCACATCGGCCTTAAAGTAAATTGTTGTTATAAATATTTATCAAGTAGAATGCCGAAAGTATCCTTATCTTGTTGGATGACATCGATCACTCTATTGTGGCCTTTAACAAATAAGAAAGTTTTCTACCCCGACTCAAAATTTATGGGATCAATATTCAATGTATTTCCTATATCCTGAACTGATGAATTAAACATGAATTTGGGCAGTCTACGCAAGATTTATGAATAATTGGGTACTTAAAGTTTATTCCCGACATTCAAGCGCTCTTTAGAGATATTTGTCGATTCTCAATGATTCTCGATGTTTTTGTGTCTTTTGAACGAAACGGTATGGAATTTTCAAAAATAAAAGGGGGGTATTTATAGCTCGGGCTTTGAATACTTGCTTCCTCATTGATCGGGTTTGATTTCGTGCATCACGATCTTAACCGTCAACTGGTGCAAAGATTCGACCGCCGGGATTTAGGAAGTACTCTTTCTTCCCCAAGAAATCAAAAGTGGCGCCTATTTTCATGAAAAAGAAGGTTCGATTTTTTCTTATGTCAAATGTATTTTCATATCGACTGATGTTTTCGAGCCTTGATTTTAAACCACATAACTTCAGCTTTCATTTCAACCTCGAAACTTTCGAAGTTTTCACTCTTAGCCCCAGCCGATTTTTATCCCAATAAAATTAGAATTTTTAGCAGCATCGAACCCTAAATTTAACGAACATTTAATTCATGGCTATTTTTCAGAACCCTCATTGTATTTGCGGTTTCACATTAAATTTAGGGCTCGATTGAGAACCCTATCCAAGTGTACTTTAATAGCTCGATTTTAGTTAATTTTGATTAAGTCGCCTTTTAATCATTTTTAATTACCTCGCCCACAAGTGTTATCTCCTAATATATATAAATATTTTTTAGTTTATAAAACTGATATCATTATATTGATGTTAAAAAATTATTATACGGAGTAATATAGTTAAAAAATTATGTTGTTTAACATTTGATTTAAAAAATCGTATACTAGATATTCCTTTCGATTTTTTTTAATTGTCGTTTTAGTTAAAGAAATTTGTTTGAAAATAGTTGTCGTAACATTTTACATTTTCAATGTACTATTTGACTATTTTTTCTCTTTAAATTAACAATCAACCAACGATATTGTTTTAATTGATTGTCATTCTATATTTTTATGCAATTTTTTTACTATTTTTCTTAATCTATGTACAAATGACTAAAACGATAACTAAAAAATCGGAGGGAGTATATTTGAGGGAAAGTTGGCCAATTGAAATGATATTTCCTCATTCGGAAAGAACTAGTGCATTCTCCACCTCATTGGCCATTACTACTAACAGATCTCATTAATTTATTTTATTATTCAATGAAATGGTGATCAATCTCGCATTTAGTGGGTGTTTTCCTTTAATACTTTAATTGCGGATTCGAGCATTACTTCTGCTCTGTTTGGTAAGAATAAATTTGGCTACAATGGTAAATTTGCAGACGTGGAAATCCACCTACTCCAAAGTCTATAATCATTCTCATTTGTTAGACAGATTTAATTTAAACCGTATTAATTCATGAAGGAGAAAATCTCGAACTTACGAGGGCCGTAGAGCCAATATCGCTATAAATTCGTGATTCAATAAAACTTCTTTATTAGATAACTAGTTAGGAGTTATTCACAAAACGACGACAAAACGACGTTTCTTTTTATCATTTATTTAACCATCAGCCGATAATTGTAAATATATATATAACGAAAAAAAACACGCTTGTATATGACCGTAAATAATCTAAAACGAACTAAAAAACACTTAATTATTAATTTAGTACGTTATAATGAGTCGATGGACAAAAAATATTATCTTGTAGCTTATTAAATACCGCATTAATTTATTGAGTTTCTATTGTAGTTGATAATTAAAAAAATGACAATTGAAAATATTAAATAATCGAGTATTAATTTATCGAAGTTTCTTCAGAAGTTGATAATTGAAAAGTTGGGCCAGAAGAAAAAGAAAGATTCACGTGAAAATGAACGAAAAGAGCACAAATTATTAATTTAGCATCAGATTCCCCAGTCGTGATGACCAAAAATATCATTTTAATTTATTAAATAATCGGTATTAATTTATCGAAGCTTTTACTGTGAATACAATCGAAAAATAAACCCCAAAATCAAAAAAAAAGGGGGAAAAAAGAAAAAAAAAATTTTCACGTGCGCGGTCCCATGACCATTTCCTTGCGGGCCAACACGCTGGTGAAGTTCTCTTTAATAACTACTACTCGATATAAGGAAATAATGAAGTTGTTGTATATAACGCAAAATTCTCCCACATGCATTTATGTTTTGACAAAGACTAAATTACCCCCTTAATATTTTTAATACAATAAACACATTCAAAATCAGTAATTATATAATATAGTCGAAATTAATTATCTTCTTTCTTTCTAATATTTTTTACCTTAATATTCCCCTTCTTCATTATTTTTTTATATATAGACAAAGTGTCTTTGATCGACCACCAATACATGACCAAGCCAACTCGAAGACACCTCTCATGAAGGAATCAAGCCGGACCCTTACGTGGGAGTCACCTACCTACTCGACTCGCTAGATTTTCAACTAACACAAGAGGAAGACTTGTTGAACTAGGATTTGTTCAATAGTTAGAAGAATCATTTCCACTCTACATACTCGAATCTCAAACTTACCAAACCGTGAGGAGGAATTTCTCTTGTACACAACTCAGTGAGTAGAATTAGTGTCATCCGTTGGTAATTTTCCCATATCACTGTTTTTAATGGAATTTCATCACTTTATTATTCAAGAACCATTTGCAAGATAAAGTAATTTGAAAAAAGTATTATCTTTTAATATATTCTGTATCAATCAAACATCACCGTTTTACACCAAAAAGTTATTAAAGGAATATTATATCTCTCTTCGTCTCAATTATATACCACGATTCATGATTAACATTATTGAAATCAACTATCAAAACTTAAAACTTATTAAATTTTATTAGAATAACATGTAGTGTCAATGTTTTATGTAGATAATCTTCTACTCCTTGGTATAAAATTACGGAGCAATCAATTAGGACCTTTCCTAATTAACCAATAATGGTTGACTTGATCACAAGGATTTAGACAAGTGGTCGACACATGGAGTATCTCCATTGGAAATTAGCTACCTCGATTCATAATATGGGAGGATTATTATAACTGGTTGGTGCACGCCAGAATCTTTTCTATGTGAGTAATCTATATTTAGTGGGCGTGCTTGAATTTTAAGGTTGTTCTCGTTAATGAATACATACTTCATTTCAATTTACTTGAATTTTATTAATTTTAGTTTAATAACTCAATCTTTGTGATTCATTAATTTTAATTTAATAACTCAACTATATGACTTAGGTTTCTATATAAAAATTTATTGCATCATATATTGCAAGCTAAGTATTTACATGTCAATGTTTAAACAAATTATTATGATTCATATAGTAAGTCAAAATATGTGACCTCAACTATTATATTCACTTGTGAAATATTTACTCTTTAATCTTTATAATATTGTTACTTTATTTATAAGGACAATTTTTAGACCAAAAATGTTATTTTTACTTGATTATATTAAACTTTTAAGGACATCCATCCTTTCATTTTTTATATATTATCGTGTATAATTTTAATTCTCACAATATAATTGTAATAATTATCTTTAATTAATGTGAAGAAAGACAAAAAATACCTTTTTGAAAAAGGTATGAAGAAGGTTTTGTAACATAACTATCTTGATTTAATTTGTTATGATTACTTAGGCGTATTTATTGACTTTGATTTATTAACCCGACTTTAATTTTGATTTTTAAATCTTATCTAGAGGAAATATGCCAATAAAGTCACGTTTGTTTACAAAAGTGGTCATGCTAATACTGAACAAATGTCACTTAGTTGTGCTAATACACTAGAATTGATCATCAAAAGCAATAAACAAATACTTTAAGGTTAATCAAATCAAGAAATGGATTGAAAAAGCCGGCCGAGCAGGACATTCTCTCATCTGTATCTGATTATCCTACAATATCAATTTTATTATCCTAGTAGAATGCTATAGTAAGTAACACTGTCTCCTAAATTTATTTTCAATAATAAAAATTAACAAAATTTATAATTTATATTTTAATTTAAATTAAAATAATCATGTTAATAATAAAATATATTAAAATTTCTATTTTTATAATATAACCACATATCACTAAGTTACAATACTATTGGCAGGGGAGGCTAATGAGAAGATTAAGAAAGAATAATCAACATTGTACAAAATCTCAGACGTCGGCTCTTCAAGTGCGCCGACACGTGGCCTCATGTTACTATGCCGATGTCTTAATTTTTCTTCAAAACTAGCGATTGGCACGTGTGCAACTATTAGATCGAATTTGAATTTGGTAATTGTAAGTTGTACCCTATGGTTGTCAAAATTATTCAAGATGGAACAATGCAAATTGCAAAGTACAGTTTTTAGTTTGTTCATATCATTATTTACTTGAGATGTTATGTTCATGTTATAACACATTCAATAAATACATCAGCTTAGAAATGTGAAGGTATAGTAGACACATATAGTGTTGTTAATGGTTCAATAAACCTAAAATCACCCGAGATTCGACCGAGTATCCATCCGATAACGATCGGCCTGCTCATTTTTTTCGACCGAAACCAAATGGAATCGGACCGAAGACTGCAGTATATAAGGAAATTCTCACCCATTAGATTCATCATCCAAAATGTAGCCTTAATAGTTAATATAAAATTACTTATTTGTGCATCTGTCTCTGTAAAAATTCATTAATTTTATAATATGTTTTTATAACAAGAATTAAAATGATATAATATACATTGTATATAAGAGAGAAAATATAAGAGGAGAAAATAAAAAATAAGAGGAGAAAAATATATAAGAGGAGAAAATAAAAATGCAGGATTTTTATATAATTCAAAATTATACATGAAGAAAGTACTAATAATTGAATCTATTATACGCGATGAACACTCATAAATAAAAAATTATTAACAATATATGTGAAAGAATTACTACATTATTTATTATCGAAGCTTATTTAGTAAAAGTTAAAAATCCTACAGTTAAATCAAAAATACCAATAACATAAGAGAATAAAATAAAAATAGAAATGAAATACATAAAAAGATAATTGGTCAAATAACAATTCAATCTAGGTGAACTATATAGACAATTAACAATACTGTAGGATTTAAATTTCAAAGATTACCTCATTAAAAAGTTTGAAGAAAAATGTGAATATTAAAATTCCTTGGCCACGGCAACCCGCAACCCCTTTAAACATTATATATGGTATAGATGAAAAATTAGAACAAACCCTACCCCATTTTTTTTTCATTCATGTGCCTGTGACTTCTCCATATCTTCTATTTCTCTCTTCGGTTTTCACTATCCATATTGGATTCTGATCATTAGTAAAAGACTCTTACATAAGCTAGTTAGCATTATGTCTCCTTGAACTATTACGCATTTTTATGTGGTTCAATTTGTTTCTGCGACTCTGGCCCCTAAACTATTTATCATTTCGCGCCAGCGATCCCCAACTATTTTTTGTTTCCCCGGCAATTGCCCCTCACTGATTTTTACAAATAAAAGCATTTCTATACAAAATCTAATTATTTTGCCCCAACACTAAACTAAAGTATATTATTTCCATATACCTCTAAAATAGAACCCTACACTTTTCTCTTTTATCATACCTACCCCCAAACTTTCCCTCCTAAATTTTGACCAACCCTACCACCTATGCCTTTGACACCCCACCCCTACCTCCCCTACCCTTACTCCCCCCTACCCCTTTCTCCCGATCTACACTCCCCCCTCCCCCGATTTGCCTCCCCCGCAAACCTACCCTCTTCCGATCCGCCCCACCCCCTCCCGACTGCTCCCTCTCGGTAAACCTTTCCCTCTATTTTTTCTAGATCTTCAGCCTCCCCCTACCTCAAGCGATTCGCGCCTCAAACCCGAAATAGCGATGGCCATGGCTTTTTTCTCTGTGGCATAGAAACGGGGGAGGGTAAGCACAAAGTTAACGTAAGCTGTGAGGTCAGTCAAAGTTTTAGCAGTAAAGCCAAGTGTGCAGCGCTTTATAAAGGGAAATTCAAGGGTTTTATTTTAATTCTAAAATGTGTCCCCTAGTACTTTAGTTTAGTGTTAGTGTAAAATAGTCATTTTGTATAGAAATGTGTTTTTGTCAGAAAAATCAAAGTAAGTGGACTATCCCCCCGAAATCTTAAAAATGCATTGCAGTGACCATGACCCAAAAACGACAACAGTTTAGGGACCAAAGCTAAACGCATAAATAGTTTAGGACCGCACTGAAGTCCAAACCGATAATTAAGGAATCACATGTAAATGTACGCCGTATATTCATGGGTAAAGCAAATTAGCCAAGATTTAATGATCAAATGAATTAATGGAATGCACAATCTCACTTCTCCATCTTTTTCAGTCCGTTAATTTCGAGGCAATGATGATTTATTTTCTATATGTTGATGAATTTGTTGATGATTGTTGGATGAATTTGAGCCTCAATTTTTAATTATTTATTGTTATTCGTTTTGATAATTTGATTTTAATTTTTTAATGAATCTATTGTTGATTTTTGATTTCCAGAAGATTTATGTTTTGGTTTTTCAGATTAGACCTGTCCGGAATCGGTCCGGATCGATATTCATCCGATTTACTATCGGATCGGTTCCGGTTCAAAAAAATTATCCGACATGTTATCGGTCTGGTCCGATTCGCGATTCCATTGATATCCGGAATAATAACAACACTAAACACATATAAATGTAGGGAGAGAAGATCGATCACATAATATATCAAATAACTTGGTTTATGGACTGAACTATTTGAACAGATGAAACGATTCAATAATATAGAGTTGAACCGTTATTGTGTTCATGTTGACAAACTCATTTAATGTGATAATACTTGACTTAGTTTGATTTCATTTTTATTAATCAACCCACTTTCAAACCACAAATTCAATGAATTAACTTGGAATGTATGTTAAAATATATATACAATTAGAAAATAACATAACACACTATATTATATATTGAACACAATTTATCTAAATAAGATTATTTTATTCCTCAATATTGAATAATTTAAATTAACAGATTAAATCTTTCAATTAAACTAAAATGAATATATTGATTGCTTAATAGCCTCATAATATATGATCAAAGCTTCTATTGAAGAGGTGGTTGGTTCAACTCTATTTGATTTGATATGTCACTTATTGAGTTTTAACAGTGATTATCTGGAATTAAAGTCGTATCCAATCGAAAATGTTTGATGCAATAGTTAAAAAACACGAAACTAACTATTGTGAATTCAAATCCCATGATTAGATTAAAATTTATTATATTTATAAATTTTAATTTCTATCGTTAAAAAAAATCTTAACTAAAATAATACTCCAATTTCGTTGAAAATTTCTATGTTGTAAAACCTTGAAAACTTAAACACGATATCGTTGTGTGGTAATACAAATTGGCTGTGGCAAAACGGCATAGCTAGTAAGCTAGATACAATTAACATGTGCCTTTTCAATTAAGGGGGCCTAATATTTCAAGCAATGTGATCACATCAAGGGATCAATTAATATAATGATGTTACATGACCGAAAGCCATTTGGGTTCTTCGTTGCTTTTTCTCTAGTTGACCTTATTACATCTATTTCTATTGTTTTCCTCATATTGTCTCACATTCAGTTTAATTAATATTTTTATTTTCAAAACAAACAATTTTCAAAATCAATAGACTTACATAAGTATTTGGCTTAAGGTAGGTTAAAATGATTCTCATTTTCCAATCTCCTCCTTTTATATGAGATTCGAATCTCCGACCTCAAGGATTTAAGAATACTAGTTCAACCACTAAATCATTTGATTATCTTACTAACATAATTTTATAATAATATGTGTGACGTTGCAAAAGTTAAGAGTTGATCTTAAAAAATTTAACATTAAAAAATTAACTCGAGAATCATAGTCTTCATATACAATAATGGTACACATTTAAACATAACTTTCAATAACTAAAACTTTGAAAATAAATATATCGACTTTTATCAAATTTTGAAAACAATTTGTACAATTATCCCTCTAAAAAAATATTTTACTAGAAGGCCAAGCACAAGCCAAATTGTGTAGTAATGCAATATATATACTCCTTTTTAACTCTTTTTATCATAGAAAAATGGAGGGAGAACACTAAGAACTTCATAACCAATAAACACACACAACGCTATAAATATATGCATATATAAATAACAAAATCTTGTTTTTTTTTTAATTTAATTTTTTGTTTTCTTGGTAATTATACAATTGTTTATATGTAGAGAGAAATAGGTGTTTGATTTGTTATTCACATCACCAAATTTTCTTCTCCTTTCTCAACTATCAGAAGTTTTAGTATTTAAACTTAAATTAATGTTCTTTGATTTTTGTTCTCATAAATATGACACTGCTAATATTATTTCAGGCTCATGTTGAAAGTTCGGATCTAGATTCTTGATATTGCTGATACAAACAATGCAAAGATTGAAGCTTTGATATGGGGAATTTTGTTTTCTGATTGTTGCTTGATTTAAAGTTGAAAGATCTGGGAAGGAAATAATTCAGTGTTTTTTTCAGCTCAATTGACTTAAAGGTTTAGTTTTTATGATATTTTGAGTTGTTTTAGGATTTGGGTTGATGCCAGATATATTGAATTTTGATGTTTTTGGGTAGTTAGACTTGTTCAGTTTTGATATTTATCAAAGATTGCATTTTTGTTATAGGATATTTGATCTGTGTGGCTGTGTTGTTTCAGTTTCCTGTTTGATCACTATGTGTTACAGAAATATGAGGATTCTTCTATTAGACATGTGTTTCATATGAATTTGAATGACTGAAATTTGCAGAGCAATAAATTATATACAAAGATGGTATCTTTTCTGTACTGCTTAGATTCGTTTCTTGCCATCATTGATATTAAAATTTCCTGCCACTTGATTCATCGATTACTGATTTTCAGCTGCGATTTTTGGTGCAGGTGAAGAAAAAGGGGCGGTCTCACAGAGTCGTGTTCTGTTGAATTGGAAGCCGGAAGACATGTTGGAACACCGGTCTTGTTTGGTTTCGAGGAACTATCCTAGAGCCTGTGAGCGGGAGAGTAACTGGGCTTGTATGTCTTTTAGGGTAGATAAAATTGATGTTCATCATGGAAAGAGACCACTAGGGAAAGATGACGAGGAAGAAGTCATCATCAGGAAGTCTTTTAAGAAGTCTGATGATGAACTTTTAGATACAGCACTGACGTTGGGTAGCATTTCCAAAGCCCTGGTGGAAACAGCTGGAAATCAGCAATATGCTGGGGATAATTCCGATTCAAGTTCCTTGATTCATAATATTGGTAGGGATAACTCTATAAGTTGCCTAATTCGATGCTCAAGGTCCGACTATGGTGCTATTGCATCTTTAAACAGAGAGTTCCGTTCACTAATTAGAAATGGCGAGATTTATAGGTTAAGGAAGCAGTATGGTGTGGTTGAGCACTGGGTTTATTTTTCTTGCCAACTGCTGGAGTGGGAAGCTTTTGATCCAATTCGTCGTCGTTGGATGCACCTTCCAACAATGATTCCCAACGAGTGCTTTTTGTTCTCAGACAAGGAATCTCTGGCAGTTGGAACTGAGCTTCTTGTGTTTGGAAGGGAGGTACTTTCCCATGTCATTTATCGATATAGTTTACTAACCAACACTTGGTCATCTGGTATGAGCATGAATGCACCTAGGTGTTTGTTTGGTTCTGCTAGCCTTGGGGAGATTGCAATTTTAGCAGGTGGGTGCGACTCGCAGGGTAACATATTAAGTTCCGCTGAGCTCTATAATTCAGAGTTTGGAACTTGGAGGACGCTTCCAAGCATGAATAAACCCCGGAAGATGTGTTCTGGTGTTTTTATGGACCGTAAATTTTATGTCATTGGTGGTATTGGAGGAAGCGAGTCAAAGCTTCTGACCTGTGGCGAAGAATATGACATGGAAACTGAAACGTGGACTGAAATTCCAAACATGTCTCCAGTGCGGATCGGTGCAGATAGGGAAGTCGTGATGCTTGTTACATCTGAAGCACCTCCTTTAATTGCTGTTGTAAATAATGAGTTATATGCAGCTGACTGCGCTGACATGGAGGTAAGGAAGTATCATAAGAACAATCGGGTGTGGGTGACTGTGGGAATGTTGCCTGAAAGAGCAGCTTCCATGAATGGTTGGGGCTTGGCATTTAGGGCATGTGGCGATAGACTTATTGTGATTGGTGGACCTAGAGCTATGGGTGAAGGATTTATTGAAGTCAACTCATGGGTCCCAAGTGAAAGTCCTCCACAATGGGATTTGCTCGGTCGCAAACAGTCTGGGAGCTTTGTGTATAATTGTGCTGTGATGGGGTGCTGAATGTTGAGAGCCTGGAACACCATCTGTACTGAATTAATTCCCTGTGTTGGATGGCTCAAGATTGGCTTCAAGCGATTCTTGCTAATTGGTAAAATGTATTGCCCTTTTCCTTCAGAATATTTTGACTTTTCCTTTCCTCTAGGGAAGGTGTGGGATAGGAAAATTAATAGATACTGTTCAAGATTCTACAGAATGTTCTTTGAAGGTCTTGGACACAATTTTTTTAAATTGTCTTCTCTCATAAAAATGTTGTCCTCATTATCAGTAACCTGAATACTCACATGTAGTTTATACATAACAAAGGGATAGTTTTATCTATTTGAAGGCACACTAAATCCGTTGTTGTCCTCCATCGTCTGCTGATGCACCTGCTTTTCCCTTCAAATGCACAGAATTTGGTTGATTACATGATTAAGATAAATATGAGCTCTGGTTGGTTGTACATATACATAAGCTCATATTTTCTTTCAGCTTATGCCCTGCACATCCTAATTCCTAATGTGGCGAAAGATTTCAAAGTTTTGAGATGTCACACTATTGTGATGTATGGTACTTCTCATACTGCAGAAGCTGCGTGAGTATGACCTCCATCCAATCGATACCATGCAATCGATAACGATTTCTCAAAGTTTTATATTCTATAATTCATTGCATCTAATTTCCAACAGCAACATTGTTTGATACTCTTGCTCATCTTGCCTACTGTTAGTTTGTTCTCTGATGCCAATCTCCAATACATTTGTCTCTTTTCACCTTTCTTAAATGTAATACACCCTCTGCATAATTGAATTGACAATTCACTTCATTGCTCAGATGTTATTGCTTTGAACCTTTGATACTACTTATTATCATCGATGTGAAGTGTATATCTAGAATTCCATTGAATGATTCGATCATACATGAAAGGAAAACGAATATCATTGAAGCAGTAGATTAATTTATTTTTTCAGGGAGTTTCACTGGATCTTAAGTAGAATTTCAGCTGCTTGTTTTGTTCTCAGCTGAGAACAAGGCAGTTTAAGAAATCATGTACTGTGCTTTTGTTGTTAACTTGTAAGACATACTAAATTGTAATACACACTTGTTTATGTTAATCAAAATGGCATTCTATTCTCTACATTGTAAGTACATTCTTTTCATCCCTGACTAAATGCGGCATGCGACGACATTGGAGTGTTTTTTCCTTTCTGTTAATTGAAAACTAATTACTATGGCTCATGTGCCTGGGCTTTATTTCTAAAGCTCATTTAGTTTTCATTGCTTCTGTTATTCATTTTTATTGAAGCTGTCATAAAATACCTTTAGAACTATGCAGGAATTACTGTGCAAAAAAACAATGGCAACTGTTATACTGGTTGAGTCCATTTGGATGATAAAAGCTGGAAGTTTATTGGGTCAAATAGTTGAAGAAAACTTAAATACTATTTATTTCCTTAAAATCTTGATGGTCCTTTTCTTTTCTATTTTGCTGTGAGTCTTGGATTTTACCTAAAAATGGAACTTACAAGTAGGAGTAAACTATCTAATGATTGAACATAGGTCTCATTTCTGCAGGCAGGGTTGCATTACTTGCACCCAAACTTATTATGGAGATTCCTATATTTTTGGTATTTTCATGTGCTTTAATGTACATTATGATCCAACTTCCAACTCATCTATGATCTTTCTCAAATTGCTGGCATAATGGCCATCAATACAGTGCTCAACTGTTCAGTTTTTGGAAGCCTCTACTTACATGCTTAAGAAATTATATTTATTAGTCAACTTATGGAATCGTTAACCTATCCGGCTTAAATAGTTTTTAACTGGCTGACTATATTCATGTTCATTTAATTATTCATTGGTATTTCATGTTCATTTCAATAACTTCTTTTTTTCTTTTTCAATTTATTTCATTCTTTTTTAAAATTATTTTATTTTACATTAAGTATATAAACTTGTTTAATTATAAAAGATTTTTTGAACAAAAAATAGGATGTAACTGTTTATTAGTTCTTTATTAATCAAGTTTTATTTTATATTCTTTTTCGCTATTTGTATGACTTGACAGGCTTTTCTTTAACGCTTGGTTTTTAAACTAATCATAATTAACCTTTTTTTGGTACATTTTGATTGTATTACATTAAAACTAACCATCATGTTTTATAAAATTTGTAAAAATCAAATAGTAAACTATTTAATCGCTATTTTAGAATTAATTAACCATTATTTATTATTATCAAACATTTTTTGCACTTTTTATTGTATTTTTAATTGATTTAACCATTATTAGTAGATAATTGTTACCAAATCTATGTAAAAAAAGAATGGAACTATTAGCTATTAATTATTAATTCAATTAACGATAACTAACCAATTATGCCACCTTTTGATTATTCTTTGAAACTTAACTTAACCATTATTAGTTGTTTATGGTTAATGAAAAATTATAATAATCGATTAATTACTAATTAATAATTAAATTAATGATAACTAACCATTTATGCCACCTTTTGATTAATCTTTTGAACTTAACTTAACCATTATTAGAGCATTCCTTGCATCGATCCCCTAAAAGTTATAATAGGGATCAAATTAAAAATGAAATTGTTGTCAAGACGCCTTTCCTAAAGTCAGGCAACCACATAAAATTATTCACTCACCCTATTCAACTCCCAAATTTATATCCTCCTTATTTTTTGGTTATTTTTTTTCTTACCTCATTTTAACTCTTTTTCAATTTATATATAAAATAAAAATAAAAAAAATAAATATTTTCTGTAGTATAAACATAAATTAAAAAAATATTTCATTCAACATCCATATTTAATATATTCTTTATTCTTTTTAAAATTTTAATTTTATCCTAAATTTCTTTATTGATGATGTTTTGAATATTCAATTTTCAATTTTGGGAAGTAATCAATAATAAGGAAGCTACTAGCAACATACATAAAAGGCGTAACCCTAAAATTAAAAAAAACCACATGAGAGCGAATTTGTGAAAATTATGGGGAGCCATTAATGCCTGCTGTTTGGTGGTTACTTGAAAAACTATAACAATTCATTAACTACTAAATATTAATTAAATTAACGAGCACCAAATTCATTTATGTGCCTTTGATTGTCTTTTTTGAAACTTAATTTTAACTATTATTAACTGCTTATGGCTTAAATTTGAAACTATATAAAATAATTACCAATTAATTATTAATTAAATTCATGATAACTATCCATTTATTACACCTTTTGGTTATTCTTTTTAACTTAACTTAACAATTACTCCGTATTAACTATTTATGGTTTATGAAAAACTATAATAAATCGTGATTATTGATTCATTTTCGATAATTTAAAAATATAAATATAAACAATGAAAATGAAATTCAAAAGAATTAAAAGATAGACATAATATTGATAATGTTAAAAAATGTGAAAAATAAATTAATGCAAATGAAACAAAACAAAACAAAAGAAGAAAAAGAATAAACAAATCATTTAACGTGTAAGTTCGTCAAGCAAAAACAAACTGAATGTATGTTTATCGCGCATGGCTGAAATGGTTTACTCCTTGATTTTTAACGGTAGGTCATGGAAATAGATTTGACCGTTCAATTTCCACGCCTTCCAATTATTTCAGATTTCTTTGCGTGAACAACACCAGGTTTGTTTTCAAAAAAATAAAAAAGATTGTGTGAAATTAATACGCAATTCTTCTTAACCACATGCTTAATAAACTAATAAGCTTGAAGTACTTAGAGTTGTTAACGAGCCGAACCGAGTCCGAAATGAGAATTTTTTTTCGGCTCCGGGTCACCAAATCCACTTGCCTCTGGCTTCGTCATAGCTCACGTGAGTCGGAAATTTCCAAATTTCACTTTAGCGGAAATTTTAAAGGATGTTGAACAAAACAATTGCATTTAACATTAATTATCAATCGATAAATCGATATCGACATTGACTACATTGTAATGTGTGTATTTATCATACCAAATTATATCGGTTCGATAATAAATTAATCATCATAAAATTATAACAAAACCGATCTTAATATATAATAATTTCATATAACCCAGCCATCAGAAATGGCCACCGAACTATGTGAGTCGGCTCACTCCAGCTAGCTCTGTAACCAATCCTAGCCCCTCAAGGCCGGGCCAGAGGCCCGGCTCAATATAGACCGAGCCGAAATGCTTGGTTGAGCTCTCGGCTCATTAACAACTCTAAAAAAGTACTAGTAGAGTGTTCTGTAACGGTGACTCCGCATCCGCCAATTGGCTGAAATACAAGACTCTGGATAAACCTCGCGATTTATTACAATAGTCTTCAAACCATGTACGACAAATTACACTAAAGAAGTCCCAGACAAGTTCCCCACCCATCTAAGAGTACGGTCTTGATATTTAAGATCATTGTGTTTGGGTTGGACCTCAATTTTGTACTGTGTTCTCAATAAACAAACCTTTTTTTTTTGGATGAGGTGTATTTGATTGCATCCAAGGGCCAACTCGAATTATATACTACATGAATTATTAATATTTAAATACATTTTCACCTTTATAATGCATTCCTAAAATTGAAAAACTCTTCTATGGTTGAATTGATTGAGCCTAAATTGAAAAATCTTCTTTGATACGTTGAACTATGTAATTTATGATTCATAAATTAGGGAAGTTCTGGACCTAACTTTCAATCTACATTGAGTACAAGTTAGAATAAGTTAATATTACCATTATTGCAATTAATTATGATGTTGAACGAATGAAGTTGAAAATAATAATATTTCATTATTAATGTAAAATAAAACAGAGGGATTTCTTGAATAATCAACCACACTGCTTGTTCTTTACTGCCTCGAGCTAAGGATCATGGAACATCAGCTCGCGGCCCGGCTCATTAAGCAGCCCTTGTGCCGAACCCCACTATCAAACCGAGCGAGCTATTTAAGAACATGTTTTCATTAACAACTAACTATAATAAATTAAAATATATGCACTCAATTTCCTAGTGCTCGGCTCAAAACGAACAACAAAAATAATAAAGAAAACACCTTCCATCGATCCCTTGAAGATCATCGCCCCAATTGCAAAAATTGATACTTTCTTTTTAAATTTCAAAGTCCATTAAGATTTCCTCCAATCCATTTTAATTGTCTTTCTCACATTATCGAGATAAATTCGAATTTAAATTACTTCTTACTATATTATTAAGAAAAAATTAAAAATTAAATATTATGAAAGTATTTTAAAAGATGAATCCAATATAAGTAAATTTTATAAGTATTTAGAATAACGAATAATTAAGCATCACGGCCAAAGCTCAATTTCAAAAACTCAAAACGACAATTAAAGTTTGGGATTTGGAGTGAAAGATATATTAATTTAGGCTAATTTGTTATTTGCCCTATAGTATGCTTTTATTTTCAATTTGCCCCTTATGATTTCAGCCAGATGCCTCGCCCCCAAATGCTTTTCTTGCTCCGATCTATCCCATAAACTATTTTTCTTGCCTCAACGCCTCTAAATCCAATTTTACACATTTAACAATATATAAATTCATTAAAATACTAAATATCTATATTATCCCCACAACAAATTTTTAATTATTACACTCTGGAAAATGTAGGTACATTTAAACACATTAATATATGAGAATATTTTAAAAATAAATAAAAATTAAAAAGAAAATGAAAAAATAAACTCATTCTCTATCTTCTATTAATACCCCCAACCCCACCCACACCAACCCACCACCATCCTCCACCACCGCCCCCTACCCCCAACCCCTACCCACCCCCCTCCCACCAACCCGCCACGCCCACCCTCCCAAATCTCGCCATTACCCCCTTCCCCTCTCTCCCCCAAAATCCCGCAACCACCGCCCCTCATCCCTTTAAATCCCGCCAGTCCCACCATCCTCCAAACTCGCCACTGCCTCCTTCCCAATCCCCCAAATCTCCCTTCGCTCTTCCGCCTGCGTGTTTTCCCTTTTCACCAATTTTGTTTATCAAAATACCTAATATATTTAATTATTCATTTTCCTCTTTTGCTTAAAGTATTTTCTCAAATTCTTGATGTTTATACACTTAATTAATCTGATTCAGTTAAGTTAGGGTTTTTTCAATTAATGAGTTTTTATTTAATTGATTGTTGCATTTAATTAATTAGTTGAATTTTTTGGTTGATTGGAGAATTTGTTTTTGGTTTGAATTAGTTTGAATAGGAAATAGTGACGGGATTCGGGGACAAAAGTACGGCGTGATTTCAAAAGAAGACGAGGGCGCGCGCGGTGTATGTTTCCGCGGGGGTAGTGCTAGCATTTAGGTGGTTTAAATTTTTATTATTATAAAATAATCCTTCATATATTGTAAAAGTAGCTTTCAAATGTACCCCTATTTTCAAATATAATCTTTTAAGTAAGTTGTAATTAAGGGTAAAATAGATATTTTAGCATTTTTAATGAATTTATATATTACAACGTGAAAAATTGTATTTTTTAATGTAAAAATCAAAGTGCAGGGCATTTCGAGAAAACAGGTTCGTGGGACAAATGTATAAGAAGAAAAGCGTCAGGGACAAGATAACAAGAATCAAATCATGAAGTCGATTGAAAATAAACTCATACTATAGGGGGCAAATAGCAAATTAGCCATTAATTTATTGATGCGTTTAATGTTATTTATTTATTGATGTATATGCATATTTCCAAGTGTATTTCTCACCAATTAATACGACACAAAGATAAATCATTACATTAACGACTTTTTGCTAATCATGTCCTAAAATATTAATGCATTTAATTACCCAAGGATGTACATCAATTCACCAATAAAATTATTAGTACTACTGTATAAAATAATCCATATTAAAAAGTACGGCCAATGAAGGACACATGAATGGTTTGATTGATTCTTCAAACTCACCCCATCCCAATCACATTTGACATTACCGACACATTATTACTAATAAGTTGAAACACTACAACAAAACATTATTATTAAACTATGATACCATAAGATAAGGTTTTAGTAATTTGTCATGATCCTTACTTTCAATTTCTGCTAAATCTAATCATTATGCCATATGTTGCCAATGTGAGATCGAAACATTAAGGTACAGTACTAAATAGCATTAAAAATCCTAACATATTGTGTATAAATTCGACGAATCCGAACCTACTACACCCATAAGAGAAAAGAAGACACTTTATAAAGTTCAACAAGATCCTAAAACCACCGATACAAGGGAAGCCAAGCAGCTTATATAATAATGAACTATTCTTACCCTTTCAATACGGTATTACTTTACACGCTAACTCTCAACTCATTATAAATCAATCTTTACATGTTGTATGTCCCCTTCTATGTTCAAAATCAAAATAATTAGCCATCACCAAAGTTAGGTAAACAGATCAGACCACATGCATGCCTATGCCATTATTATTCACATTTTGTGTTAGGTAATGGGAATATAGATAATTGGAAAGATGACCTTAATAATGAAGATATTTAGGGGGTGTTTGTTAAATCTATTAAGCATTTAAATTTAATTAATTTAGTACTTAATTTATTAAATTTGTTTGTTAGTGAATTATTTTAAATGCTTAATAAATTAAGTACTTATCAAAATTCTTAACAAAATTTTAAGTTAAAATTCTCTACTTATTTTTCTCCTCTTCAAAAAATCGGCTTTATAAAGTCCAAATTTACATACTTCTCTCCACAGTTCTTTTCTCATTATTTTACTTTAAGTCCTCCATTATTATTATTATTAATATAATAATAACAATATAATAATAGTAATAATAATAATAATAATAATATTAATAATAAGAATAATAAAAATAATAATAATAATAACAAAAAATAATAATAATAAAATAAAAATAAAAATAATAATAATAATAATAATAATAATAAAAAATAATATTAATAATAATAAAATTATAAAATAACAATAATAAAATAATAATAAAACTATAAGAGTATTAATAATAAGAATAATAAAAATAATAAGAAGTGAAATAATAATAATAATAATAAATATAAGAATGTAATAAGAAATAAAAATAAGAATAATTATAATAAAAATAAAATTAAAAATAAAAAATAATATTTATACAGTTAATAATCAAAATAAAATAATAATAATAAGAAAAATAATAATAAAAAATATTAAAAAATTATAAATATAATAATAAGAATAATAATAATAATAAAATAATTAAAACTTATAATAATAACAAATAATAATAATAATAAAATAATAATAAAAAATTATAATAATAATACTATTATTAATAAATAAAATAATAATAAATCAATAATAATAATAATAAGAAAAGTAATAATAATAAAATAATGCATAATAAATAATAATAATAATAACATTAATGTAAAATAATAATAATAATAATAAATACAATAATAATACAAAAAACTATTATAATAATAAATAAAAATAATAAGAATTGTATTAATAATAATTATTGTAATAATAATAAGAATTAATAATAATAATGATTATTATTATTATAATTAATGATAATACAATTAATAATATATTTTTAGTAATCATATTTATTCTATTCATATTAATAATATCTATAATTTATTTAGCTATTACAGTATTATTTATTTAATATATGATGCATATAAATAAATGAAATAGAATACGGATAAAGTTTTCAATACAACTCAATTTAAGTCCTTTTTGAACTATTATTATCAAACAACCAAATAATATTTTAGTATTTAGATTCGCTTATAATTCGGGCTTTGTCATTCGGTTTCAAATATTCGCTGTGACCAGCTAATTTTCAAATTTAACCCTTAGTCATCAATTATAATGTTTGATAATTGACGATGACACATTCCACTGCACAATACTTTTGCACAAGTAAATAAACTAGACGATTTATATCTTTGATAATTTATAATAATTCCTATTGTGAGGCTTAAAAAGTGTTCAAATTATATGAATATTAGTTTGAGTCATGTAAACAATTTTTCCTAAGATTATAAACGAATCTCTTGTAGGCTCAAGTAGCACTCTCGGTTAACCAGGGTTTAATAAATTGACTGTGTTTCTTTTGCTTCCAGCATATATTTTTTTTATTCGATATAAATGACTTCATTTTTTTTTATATCAAATATCAAACTAGTAACGAGTTATTCGATCCGGCAAACTGTCTATATATTCCTTTATACGAAAAGTTTAGCTGGAGTTCTATTCCTTTTGTGACGGTCAACGAGAGATCCGTAGTCGTTATTCGTGATGGGAACGTGTATCGGATACTTCTGATTGACGTGAATAACTCAGAAATCACGCCACGCTTAAATCACACTGCATGCCTCGCGTGACAAGCTTCGACTAAAAAATATGAGCTTTTGACCGAACTCATAATCTATGACGCCAACAATTAAATTCGTATATTCCACCAATCGACCATCCTCAAGGCTATTTGAGCCTATTCCGACACAAAACTGAAGGAAATAAATACATCTTCAAGGTGTCAACTTGCATATATAATACTCTCTCCGTCTCCTGACATTTGATTTGCTTAAAATATTTTATTAAGAAAATTATTGATTGTATACAATTTTCAATATATAAAGATATCAACTAATAAAAAAAGAATATTGTGAGTATTAATATAAACTTCAATGAAAAAAGTCAGATTGATAAATAAAACGATCAATTATAATAAAAAGAAAAAATTTATATTGGGGATAATCACTTAAATCGGTACTTTGCAGTAAAGTAAAAGCCTTTCACGTCTGAAATTATGAATAGCGACCAAATTTCTCGATAATATAGGGAGTATAATTCATGAAACCGACACAGTCCAAAAAATTCCAACTTCTTTTTTCTCAATTCTAACACGTAATAAGATGCCATTTCTGATTTGACATACATACGGAGTATTATAGTACGTACAACTTCTCAAATTGTGGAATTCGTACAATAATATATCAAGGTGATGTCTGATTTTTCTATACAAATGTTGTCACAGACTGTTCTTAATTTTCAAGACCACTAAAAAATAGGGAAAATCTTAAATTTTTTAATACATCAAGTTTTTATTTAAATACATACACTTTTTAAATATATAGTTAATTTCTATTTTAGCACAAATCACACACACTTGATTCGCTTCTTATTGATCCATGATGGCCCTACCCAGTATCAGGTTCTTAATTCTTGATTTCTCGTGTTTAGACTTGAAGAGAGACATCCACAATCCATATGAGAGCTGAAGGATTATCTGTGAGAGATAAATATACAATTTACCTCCTTGTATTATACTAGCTCGAAACTTCTAGAAGGAGTTCTTAAGAAATATAAGGCATTTCGCTTTAAAATAGGTCATATATATTTCCTTATTAAAAATTGCTCCATAAATTTAAGTTTCATATATACGAATTTATTTTCATTCATTCTTAAGTTAAAATCTATCTATTTTAGTGGAATTTGTGCTATACTTTAGTCCATATAGTTATACTGTTGCATATTAGTCCCGAAAAGACACAAGCGTCGGGAGCATTTACTCGAAATAAATGCACATCTCCTTATTTTTAATCTTTTAAACACGGGATCTATCAAGGCAACATTTGTCAATTTTATGGGCGAATGTGTAACATTATATATATTACTTTCGGTGACTAATCTAGAACAATGTACATAGTAACTATTTATACCTGATCCCACTATCTGGGTCCAAATCAACAATTACATCTATTACTTATACATATAAAGCCACTTGAATCAGTAATCGGATTACAAATCATATACCGCCTATGTAGGAAATTTACGTTGAACATGTAAGCACAATAACTTCATTTAAATCCAAACAAGCCAACCAAAGCTCCTAAACACAATTTCCTTAAAACCAGATTTGCTCCATACCCGTATGTGCTAGGGATTTCAGAGAGCAAATCATTCCTGGATACACCTGCTAGAACCGACATCAGCTCTTTAGAAGCACTCTGGGCGTTGTTCAAATGAATGGTAGAAAGCAAAGACACTAAAAAGAAAATTGTTTGTTTGTGTTTGTAAAACTCATTGCTTGTCGATTTATCTATGGACGAAGCTTGCTCCAATTTAAATAGAGAGTGTAAGTGGGTGGTGATCACCACTCCTTTACTCCAACCTTTAATGAGCCACAATTTAACTCAAGAAGAATACAGAATACCCCACCTGAATGCAACTTAATCTAAAATGGAGAAAACCAAAAAGTCTCTAACTTTGGGGTGCAAAAATATAATTCTAGCATGAGGTCAGAGCAATAAGAACTTGAACCCGAGCTCACACCTCCCAAGACCCCCCCACATGGCCCCGGCCCCGGATCATTGTATGTTTTATAATAAGATCCCAGGAAGCCATACTGTGATCAGACCTCTCATGACTCATGTTTTTAAGATTCTAGTTACTTAAAGATATAAAGTTCTGACTATGTTCCATCTATCTTCCAATATCAGACATTTCCTCACTACCAATTGTGATTCATTTTCCAACAAATTTACTCGCATCGGTTTTCAAATCAATATCAATCACTTTACTTCTTATTCGAGCAACGTTCGAGTTTGATTTCTAATAATTATAAGGGATCGAATTTAATATATTTGTAATTGAATATAGGTCACATATGACCTCGTCGCACAAATACCATTATTGAAGCAGCAGGCTATAGAACAGAAAGTGCCAAGTAATTGAAAATTATGTCAGCCGTTAGCTGTTATCATATTGCACAAACACATAATTTCTGTCTAGAATTCTGAAATAATCCCAACTTGAGCTCATGTGGGGTCAAAGGTATCTAGAAATAACTTGTATACATCTATTGTATTGTTGCATTAATTATTTTTTTCCCCTAATTTTTATTAAGTTTGTCACAATCTGCCAAGCTTTGCCAATGCTCCATCTTTGATGTGTCATGGTGTATTCCTCCATTGCTAAACATCTGGCTGATTTTCTTCGAAAAAGACGCCGATATTTTATTTATACAACCCCTACGTTTAATGAGAGAGGAAATAAGGTGGGCGCAAAGAAAAACGTTTTTTTCTTATTCAATTCATATGATATCATTATATATAAAATAATGAAACGATACAAAACTATTCATGTGAATAATTTAAAAATTTGTTACATAAATCAATTGAAGATGGAAGAAATACTTTTCATTTTATTATTAACTAATTGAGATTCGAAAGTATCTAAACCATATCAATTTATTTATTTTTCTTAGACTTAATTATTAAGATTTTATTATTTAATCTCTATTATTATAAGTGAATGTTTAATTAATGTATCAAACCCCTATCGATATACGGAGTAACAGGGCTTCCATCGTGGGTTAGTTCGGTTCGGTTTAGTATTGAACCGAACCGACTCTAGTCGGTTATATTAGATATGGAACCGAATCGTCATTCCGACAACTGTTCCGGCCCGGTTCTCGGTTATTTTCGGTTTTGTTCGGTTCGGTTTTTTCCGGTTATTTTCGGTTCGGTTCTCGGTTATTTTCGGTTATATATATAATATTTTTAATTTTTTTAATTAGGACTAATCGGCCCGGTTCTCGGGAAATTCCAAACCGAACCGAAATATTTTCGATTTTGTATTTTTCGAACCTAAATCGGTTCGGTTCCAATCCTGCCTCCTCCAATTTCTCAAGTTATTTTCTAAGCAGTGGCTCCGACCTGGCTCTGGCTCGAATTTGTATTTTGTTGGCACCCTATGGAGTACCCATCCTCATTTATAAATGTTTAGACTTTTCTCACAAAGTAAATTTTAAAAAATTGGTTTCTAATTTGACTAAATATGAATGTCATATTAATATACCGTTCTGTTATCTAAATTCGATTATTTTGTTATCCATTTTCATTTTATAATAATATAGTAAATAAAAAGGTAATAAATTTAAAATTAAAGAATCTTTTAAGATGGCGGAGGTGATGCATTAAATATTCTCTCCTTATAATCAACTCCATTTATTTTGACTACAACTCCATAATGTCCACCTCTATATAACCCTTCTCCACCCTCTCCTTTTCCTCATTCCATATTTTACCTCTCTCCCTCTTCTTGCAACTTCATCTCCACAACTTCAATAATATTGCATTCTTCTCACCCTCTTCCTTTAATTCACAAAAAATGGCTGATGTTATTTCTCAACCAAAACGCCCAAGGGATGAAGAAATCTCCCTAGAACAAGAAGAAAATTCCCAAGACATAATAAAGCGTCAAAAAACATACAACCAACTACTATCAATTCTTGAAGAAGATGAAGAAGAACCCATCAATGATAATTTATCCAATATCTTCACAACACTTGAACAAGAACTCTCTTCTTCATCTGATTTCTCTCTAAACTTTGACAACATTTTATTACCAAATTTTGATGTCTCCGAGGCAGATCAAGAACTGCATGCAACTAATGCATGTTTTTCATTAGAAAAATCTATGTGTAACCAAATCTTGAAAAATGAAAAAGAAGAAGATAATAATAATGAGAGATATAATGATGTTATGAGGCATCTTCTTGAGGCCTCAGATGATGAACTAGGCTTGCCCGGAACAGGAGGTGGTGCCGCCACCGGAGTCGGAGGCGGTAGTGGTGGTGGTGGTGATACTATTATATCTGTGAATGATGGGTTGTGGGAGTTTGAAGATGAGAGTGCTAATTACTATGCCATGTTACAGTCTGAACTTTTCATGTAGTTTTGGGGTTAAATATTTAATTAATTTAAAATACTGGGCTCAAGTAGGAACAAAATGAAATAGAGGGAGTTGGAAAGGGAACATGGAAAAAGTTTTTTTTTTTAGTTTCCGCCCCTCCTTTTATTTAATTTCGTTATCTGTATGATAATGGAAATCTCAGCTAAAATATGGAGTATAATTCATTATTGACCATATGGAAATTTTAGTTCCATTTTCCTTTTTTTAATTTGCAATAATTACATTGAACATATGTGGCCAAAATTATATTCGATGACAACAGAATACTCTACGCCCATATGGCCCAAGACTTGATACATATTCAAAACGATGAAGTAATTTAACATATCAATAACATGTTTTGATATCTCTAGACGAAGTTCCAACATTCCTAGACTGTCCAAATGAGCTATACGGGCTCTAGATCGATACCATAAGATTTATTAACGACAAGGCCAAGTACTCTTTTATATACTTAATTTTAATACCAAAAAATAGCATCGCTTTTAATAGAGTTGCTACCTAATTAAAAAAATATATTAAAATTATTATATGTACCTAATTAGTATGTATATAGTAAAATTCTAGCAAATAAAGTGGTATGGATTACCTAAAAGGTACCTCTTTAAAAAAAAAAAAAACTAATTAGATACCCTTGTTCCTACTAAAATTCGTTAAACAATTGATATAAATTATCTAAAGGGTACATCTTACCAAAAAAAAAACCTACTTAAATACCTTTTTCTTCTCCAATCTTCTTCATCTTCGGCTGGCCGAGCGCAAAGATAAGCCGCAATACTCACACTCATATTTACATAAACTCCTTTCTCTCTTCATCGAGGCGGAGTCAGCTGGCCTGCCTTGTCCACAAATAGTCTGCTAATCTAATGGGCCTCAGCGGTCGTCCGGGGCCGAAGCCCACCAAATTCCGGTTCAACTCGGCGCCCACTAGGGCCCACGAACGCCCCAGTATTAAGAAACGGGATCGGGGCCGGCGGATCGCCCAGCCTGGCCCCTGCCTGAGCCACCAATATTCCGTGGGTATTCGCCCGGGCGTAGTCTCGAGGCCCCTTAACAAACGTGGTAACGTTTAAAATAAACGCGTTTCAATTTTGGGAATACACAAAACTATTCTAAACACATGTTTCATCATGTAAGTAGCTGAACTAAACGTGGTAACGTTTACATTAAACGTGTCACTGCCATTAAACGCCACCGCTAACACATAAATAGTGCACAAAAAGACATGTTGTATTCTCAGAAGAAGGGCGGCATGTAAATGCCAGACAAACGCCACCGCTAACACACAAATATTAGAAACAATAGATATTAAACAATTCATAAACAATTAGCAAATAACGTGACCCGAAATCACCGACAAGGCGGTAATAACACAATCTAAAAATGTTCACAACCACATAAATATAATCATTGTTCAAATACTAAAACACATTACATAAAACTAAATTGTTCGAATACTAAAGTACATGTCATAAAATTAAAAAACTATAATTATTTGAAATTGAAAGCATATAATATTTAAACAAAAACATTATTCACTCATGTGTTTTTCCTGTCATCTCCTCCAATTGTCATCCTCTTCATTTTCATCTTCTTGACGATCAACCGGGGTAGCCGTGGGTGGTGGTGGTGGCATCCCCCCGCATTGTCAACCCTTTACACTCTCCACTGCATTGCCGACGCATCCATCCCAAGCCTTATTCCCCTCGCGATCTGCTCCTCATCTCACCAAACATGGCCAATATGTCGCTCATTGATTCTAGAGCCTGAATGGATGATTCAGGGATGACCTCGCCGGGTTTAGGAACAAAAGGTGGTTGCTGATAGGTGTTGGCCCCTAGTACTGCAAATTGTCTCTAACAAGGCATCAAGCACATTTGTTGAACAACCACACACATTATCCCTCACAAACTCAAATTTCGAAAAATTCTCACTTAGAATCAATCGACCCTCCCACATACAACCCCGGGCAAGCATCTTCCTATGATAGTGTCCTTCTTACATTGTATCATTTGTTGATTTTCAAAACGGGAACACCTTAGCAATCACTCAACAAACGGCAGGTGAGTATCATCCTTATTGACGCTGGAAGCCTTTTTTTTTTATAGTTTGATATGCAGTGTGTGATCTACATGTGGCAAATTGACCTTTAACCCCATTCACACAGCCTTAACAAACGATGTAATAGTGCCTTCACGCTTGAATATTAAAAGGATTCCTTGAACGACCTTCCAAATAAACTTTTGAAGGCCGTTCAAATTGTACTTATACGCTAGATGCGGCTTCTTAGCTATACGACCATTGTTAAGAATGGCCGCACAATCATTCAAACTAACCACTCACTACTACACTACCCCGCTTCATTATAATCGGTGGAATCCCTCCCTATTCAAATCGAATACACTAACTAAATCATCTTCCGTGATACTACCACGGATTAATTATTTAATTGTAATGGCACACTGCTCTATCAGTAACCCTATGTATGATGAAATTCAGTAACTATCTCGGGTACCAATCGCTTAGTAAAGTTGCAAATAATTAGAACATCGGCATCTTCTAATAACTTAAATTTACTACCAATTACCTATAATTTCCCCATGCCTCGAGGTACAATCCCGGCCTTACATTGTGTAATAGCTGATCCTCTCACCCCCGCCCTACCTTTGCGGTGGTGGAGGCTTGGCCCAGTCTCCTTCTACGACTCTCCCGTCGCAACTTCTTCACAAGTAAATAACTTTTTGCTTTTGATTTCTTTTTGTCCCATTAATTCAAATTGGAGTTTAATTTGATGATAGACAGGTACTTGAATATGTTTAAGAGATGATTTGGATGAGAGTTGAGTATTGAAATTGAGAGAAATTCTGGTTTGGAAGTTAAAATATATGTTATTATGTCAGTGCCAGATTTTTAAAACTTTTAAAACCGATTTGCTCAATCTAGCGTGGTACCGCTTAATTTAAACATGCCACCGTTGCTGAAAAAAAAAGGCGTGATCGCCTTTAAATGCACATTTAGTCGTGCCTATCGCGACTTTTAATGGCACGCTTGTTACACACAAAGGTCACGCTAGCCGACAAACGGGCCACGCTTATTTTAGACGGGTCGTATGTGTCGCTACCAAGAAAACCAATATCTTGTGTGTTCCAAACGTGACCCCGTTTCAATTAAACGTGGCCACGTTTGAGTATAAACGTGGTGTAACGGCTAAGGACGGTATCACTAAGAACATATTTTGCAGAATATAAAAGTTTAACTTAATGGAACAAATGAACATTTTATTATTTAAGTTGTTCACAGTTTATACTCGTGCAGGCCAAGAGTTTAAATGAGTTCCTTAAAAATAAAAATTATACAAACCTAATCATCATAAACTAATTCATCTTCGGACTCTTCTTTGTCGGAGTCGACTTACTGCCTAACGCTGCCGTCTCTTCTTTCTTCAATTTCTTTCTCGTTGTCGCTAAGATCGCTAAACATATCTTTTTGCTTTTGTTCAATGAGCGAAATTTGGATCTTTGCATCCAAGTGGGCGGAAGGCCGTCCAATCTCGACACACAATATTGGCTTCAATTGCCGAGCTTCAAGTCTTGAACGCCTTGAAAGTGTATCAGAAGTTCTCGCCTACAATGCCGGGTTCACTAGCTGTTGTAGACATATGTATAGAAAAATATTTTTGCTATCTTAGGACAATACCGTACAAGGCTTCCTTGCTCGCTCACCATTTCCATCATTATATCAAAGGATTACTATCATTATATCGACTCAATTCAAAGCTAAGTGGTTAAATATCAGTCAATCCCATTCGTGTCTTCATGGAGGAGTGGATCATTTTCACCTAATAACAATTTGTGTTAGCCTTGGCGTGATCGATCATGTTAACTTCAGATTTTAACTCCCTGTATGGGCACAGCTGAAGTTGCAGTACTATTTGGAAGGCCCACTTTTTTCCATACCTTGATCAAGTATTTACATATACATACATGGCACAATAGTTTCAATTCCATTTTATATTTCTTAATATCAAAATTCTTTTAGTTCTAGATTAAAGGGTACAAAAGCATCACAAAAATGCTGCCTACATAGAAATAAAAACTCTTTAATTGAAAAATTAGATCCATTATCGCATCAATTGCATATGTAATGCTGCATGATAAAAATATTTTAAAACTTATCTTCCATATTCAAAAACCATATCTCTAGTCAACATGCTCATCTCTATTTTTAGTCATATGAATGGAAAGATTAACTACACATTCTGTTGTTATTTGTAATGTTTTGGATGATATCAGTTGAAAAAACTTAGTATAATCTTTTAATCGCTCTAGGAACTTAATCAATTCATAATAATGAGCTTCCAATTACTACGTGAACGTGCACATAGTTATTCACTCAACCGAGCATGCTTCTCATCAAATGTTGTGATTTCTTCCTTATACATATAGCGTGCACGACTCCAGTAGATCGTAAGTCGAATTCCATTTAGTTTCCTTTCACAAAATTATTTCATAAACTTCTTACCGTGTTCTCAACCAATTTTTTTATACTCATGTTTCTTACCCCCCCCATTAACAACAAAATTAACGGCCTTTACGAATTGGTAAAATAAACCTACTCAAAAACAACTTTTATTCCATCTTTAGCAACTAATCAAGGACGTGACATAAACATCTAACGTGAAAAAGTTTACTAAAATCCGGTTTAGACCGACATCTTTAATTTTTCAATCGAAACGCTATTAGTAGATTTACTATCAAATGAAATCAAGCAATCTTATTCATAAATTTGTAATCTTCGCACATACGAGTATACCTCTTCACAGGAATATTGTTGCTTAGCAAATTGATTTAAAATAAATAATTCTCCTTTGTAAAATTCAATCTTTATCAATCCAAACGTACGTTAAACAAGGCCATATCGAATCGTAAAGACACCAATATCACTAGTCAAACAAATTTTTATAAGGCAGTCAGTGTTATTGCATTCTGTGTAAGAGTTTTGGCCTTCATTTTTAAAATATCTAAAGCATAAGTTCTAAAAGAGTACCTGGGATACGGAAAGACATTTGTGGGATTAACGACTTTTTGAATCCAATTAGTGAAACATCATCCATCACAATGATTAAAAGGCAAAGAACTACCGATTACAAATTTCATAGTTTCCATCCTATAAGCCAAAATATTAAAAAAAAAAAAAGTTACCACCGGCTCGGGGTATTAATCACCTCGTACTCACCCTCCACACCGCCATCTTTAAGGATCTTATGACTTAATAAGTGTCCAAAGAAGATGACCTGCTCCTCTTACCCCATTCGCTTTCCATGATAGAGCTCTCTACAATCTATACAAGTCGCTGATTACTGCCCGCCACAAACGTCAAGCAAATCTCATGACGTTTTCCTTTCAATAGTATTATCCGTAGAAAAGCACTAGATCAGAGTTAATTACGGGTAATTCATCCATTTGATTATCATCCTCTCTGGGGATTAACAAAATCACACATGTGCCTTAGCACTACCAATACGCTTTTGAACATTTTTACCAAGATTACGCTTTGATTAATTTGTAAGAACAAATAACACAATTATAAAAAAAGATGATAGATAATACCGAACCGAGATACAACAAACAAGCCCAATGACTTGGAGAAGGAATCTTTATACTTCGATCGAATCCTTAGACTTCGATAAAAAGAAACAAGTAATGAGTATTTTATTGCTTAGAGCATCATGAAAGTATCAGAATCGGACAGAAATGATTGTGAGTCGCGAGAAATCTAAGAATGGTGTTGCCCCCTTTTATAGAGCTCTCTCCATAGTATCTTTCTACATTTTTTTGTGGAATAAACGTGGTACCGTTGATCAAACGGTACCACGTTTAGTACAAAAGTAGCCGTTAAAGAGACGCTGCCAAACGCGGTAACGCTTCGATCAAAGCAAGGTGCCACGCGCTAATCTTACAAATGTAGCCGCGTATTTATTTAGCAAGCCGTTTGGGGAAATTTTGCCGCTGATCTAATCGTTGGAAATCAAATGGTAATCGATTCCATTTATTATTATACCCGCTGCGACAATCACAGAAAGTGCACCATTAAGAATGCGGATTATTATCGAACTTAGTGTTCAACTTAGTAATTGTATATTACTAGTGTGGGTTCTCGCTGCCAATTCTAGTTGGTGAGCGATTGTTGATCTTACTATTAATCGTTATAATAATAGTAATTGGTCAATATTATTATTATACAACTTACTATTATCCGAGCTCGGGCGTCACACACATAAATGACGCTGAAGTTATATTTCATGTGTATGAAATTAAAGAGAACTATATAATTGAGAAATGTATTTCAATTACAAGGGTTCTACATTTTATGTAGAATATCGACGAACAAATGTAATCAATTAAATAGTTATTTAATTGGTTCGGTAATTTTGTATTTATCGATAACTCAAAGATTATTGATATTTCACCTATTACTATTTAATTAGCTTAATTAAATAGTTCAACTTATTAGCAACCTATTAGTACCTTTAACGAACTAATAGAGTTACCCAGTCAAGCTACTTAACGGGTCGCTTATCGGGCTTTGCTTTTAACCTAGCCCTATATAAGCAAACTTTAGGTTTTTCATCATGTTTTTCAATTAAAAACCCTAGTAAATTTCCCTTTGGCCGAAATTCTCCCAAGAATTTTGGGGGTTTTTGGTTTTGTTCATCCTTATTTACTTTAAAGATGATTAGTTCTTTCGATTCAACTCCTCCCGCGACTAACTGTAGATATCATACGATTGATATTACAAATGCGAGTGGAAGTCAAATTCCACGCTAGAATTTGAAGTGTGGATTTTGGTGGAATTTTACCCGCCGCATCAGAAGTCCTCTCGTCATATATTTAATTATATGTTTTTTATCAATAACGTAGCATGCACTTTAAAGATCGGAACTATGGATTTGTATTTATACTCATATATCCATAGTAATTTTTCTTCAGTGGCATCGTTGAGCCAAATTAAAGTTGCTTTGGCATTATTTATTTTATGCTTGTTTTGTGTTTTATCACTTTTTATTTGATTAATTTTTTGTTCATATATTTAATTGATAAATATATGATGAGAATAAATCACCATGTTCTTGATTATTGATTTTACACATGTGTTACAAGTTTACATGATGTATTACTTCATTTTTGTTAACATGAATTTTGTTTCATAAATTAAAAGGACGATTTAATTGATTTTGTTTCAAAACAGCTTTGTAAAAACGTGTTTGGGGCGGTAAAATTTTGTAAAATTAAACCTAATTTTTCTTGGTACCCAGATAGCACGTAGAAGATCTCATTAAATTTCACATACAATTTTTGATTTTCTAAGTGCCTCAAAATAATTTCATGATTTCTGACTGCTTTTAATTAATATTAAATATGAAAATTTATTTTAATGAATCATCAAAGGGATTTGTTCAAGAAAAATTATGGAGTTTTAACGGTTTCGAATTTCATAAATTTTGAAAAATTTTAAAGCCTCCAAACGATTTTACAAACGAATTAAATTAAATTGAAACTGAATAAATATGGTATTATTACTATAAATCGGCCGATCACTTCCGCGCACCCTACGGGCTGCCTCGGTGTCGGATCGGGGTTATTTTGGTACCAAATGACGGTCGGATCACGCCCTAGGCGGAAAGTGGGCGCGCGTGTCGACAAAGAGGCGCCTTATGTTGTGTCGCCCGAGCCCATTACGAGATGTGCCCTAATTTTGAAAAAACCCTAATTCGAATTTATTCCCTTATTTCAGTTTCTAAAATTTATGGGACTAGTTATTTTCTCGGGTTTTATTGATTATTTGTCATTTTAATCAACTTATTAATTGTAATTAATTACGTGTGATTTACAATTAATTAATTTCCCTTTTATATTATATCTTTTTAAAATTAATTTTAAAAGTTCGATATAACAATTATTGCACAATTTCACTACTTAATGTATTTTAGAAAATATTTGTGATGAATATTTTTCTATAATATATAATAAAGTTAATAATTATTAAAATAGTTTGTTAATCGACATGCCAGATGATAATCAGTTTATATTAATTAATTTTAATATGTGTAATACATGGATTAATTAATTTGATAATTACAAACATGCATTTTCCAATGCTATTTGAAATATTTATTAAGTTCATTTATGTGGGATTGTCAAAGTGCCTATATTTGTAACGGTGATTGTGGAACGGAGGCATATGATATGGCCCATTTATTTATTTTTCTCGGGGCCTCATGAACTGTAATGTCAGAATGACCTTCCGAGTCATATTTTTGCATTTGTTTATATTTACTCTGCTTACCCACAAGTCAGTAAGTCGCCTAAGATGGGGTTAGTATGTAAATATCAGAAATGCTGCAAGTTATATCAAGATCATTTCACGGTAATATTACTCGTGACCTCGACGATCCGTATACAAGATACAAGAATTAGACTTATGTTAGTATTTGATAAATACTAGAATAGTGCTCTAAAGGCCATATCAGCATCTTCGAATGCATTACTTGTTTTATTTTTTCATGTCAGATAATATTGGATTATGTGCTAAGATGCATGCAGTAAATGAAAACAAAGTAATAATAATCTCTACCAATTAAAATTTAAGCAAAGTATCAAGCTAATTTTAAAGCTTGTGCAATCAATCGCATCATTGGCACACCGTGATGGCGGCGCATAATGTTGCATTTCCGATAATTTACAACGGGATCATGTCAAGTTGATTTCCACTAACGCCGCGCTGCATTTATCAATCCAAGTAACGCTTGGCTTAATTGGTACGCTTAACTGCCGGAGACAATGTCGGGTAGCATCCTCAGAAGAGATGCTATGCTTACGTAAAGAAAGTTATGTAGTTTTGGTATAATCGCTGACAACCTACTATTATAACTGGATTCAAACGTAGCAGTTGTCAGCTGTCAATTTAAGCTATGTAATAGGTCTGATACTAATATATATTTCGGTGAGATTTGAAGTATTAGTATTTACTTTATAATTATTTGTAAGTGTTTTTAAAGGCGATAGTTTTAACAGTCTAAGTATTTTATTTTACTTATTCTTGTAGGAATTAATAATATGGCTACCACTATCAAGCAGCCCTGTAACTCTACTTCAAACTACATTAACTCGCCGCGTGTACGAATGCAAATTGAGACGGGTCTCGTGAGTTGAAGGTTGTCTTCAAGTTGCACGGGATTGAACACGCCTTGTATAAAGAAATTCTAAAGACCTTCCCGGGACACCGACGCCAGACGCCTGAAAGTTAAATACGAGTCGCATAAGCGACTCTAAACGCAAAGTGTCTGCTATTCTCGGACGGAGCCGAAGTTTCAAAGCTCACAGATGACGAGTATTTCACGACATGACATTTATCGAAGCTCTGAGTGAATCGAAGGAGCGTGCGTGTAATATGAGAAATACGAACTTTTCGTGTCTCATTGGACCAAGCAGCCTAACTACGGCGCTCGAATACAAGATCACAGCCGCGCATAGATCCTTCGATGCGTATGTTCTGCTTAGAGTTCTCTTTATCACTTCATGAGATCTCGCTTTTAGTCGAGGCGTCTAAGTATATCAAAGCTGGCGTTGTACAAGTCGACAAGCTTCCCGCCGAGATTCATAAAGCCAAACCATTGCCGATGCTAATGAAGCTTTTGGATACGAATAAGAGGTCTTCCGCTTCTACCTGCCGCTATTCTGCAATGGGTAAACGCCGCAAAGAAGGCAGAAGTATGCGTGTTTCCTCGGCATGACACCGCCACTATCGCAAACTCGCCGGTCAATGAAAGTCGTACGTAGGAAATTCAATCAGATAAGAAAATGGTTTAATAAACACCAAGCCTAAAGGTATATTTCAAGTTTGTGCAAACTCTAATTCTACTGGCTAGACACCGGTCATGTTCTCATATTTGTCGAATATGCGTGAACTCAAGTCAAATAAGACTTAAAGAGGGGAAATGGATCCGCGCTGATATGGCGGCCAAGGTCAGCCTCCTCAGTGAGGGATCCATTAGTTTAAATTTGCCCACGGGCCTTGCTTTGAATTCTATTCCTATTTACTATGTACCGCAATTACAGAATATTTCTATTTCGCTTTGAAATAACGTATGTGTTTTTCTTATTTTCAATAGATCCTCATGAATTTAGGATCACTGTGAAACGGGTAGTATTCCGTACCGCCTCCCTTCAAAATGGCCCACGCTTTAGAGACGATTAACGAAATATATAACATAAACTTAAAACGGAATAAGCCTAACGACTTAAACCAAACATACCTATGGCATTGTAGACTAGGTCACATTAACGAGAACCGAATCAAGAAACTCCACTCCGGTGGAATACTTGAAGGTTTCGATTATGAATCATACGATAAGCGCGAAGTCTTGCTCGGGCAATGACTAAACAGCTTTTCTAATCGCCTTAAATGAAAGTGGCAAAAGTTGATTTATCGGGGATCACACACCGATGTATGTGGGCCAATGAACACATCTGCAAGAGGAGGTTATAACTACTTCATTACATTTACTGATGACTACAAGAATGTTTTGTGTATCCGACAGACACAAACACGAGTCCTTTGGAGAAATTCAGCTGAGTTCCAAAATGAAGTACAAAACCAATTGAACAAGACACAAAGATTCTCCGTCCGATAGAGGTGGAGAAATATTTGAGTCACGAGTTCAATACTCATCTTAGAGAGTGTGTGGTATTGTTTCACAACTCACCTGAAGAACGCCACAAAGATAAATCTTTGCGTTGTCCGAAAGCGAGAAATCGAACCCTTCACATGGTTCGATCTATGATGAGCCTACTGACCTACCGCCACTGGGGATATGCACTTCTAAGCGGCAATCTACCTTAAAAATGTACGTCCAACCAAGTCAAGAGATAAAACTCCCTAATCAAATGTGGCTCGGGAAGATTCTCAAGTTGGGTTTTCTAAAGATTGGGGTCGAAGCCTTATGTTAAGAGATTAAATAAAAAGATAAACTTGCGCCCAAATCGATAAATGCTATTTCATAGGATATCCAAGTGAAACAGCTTGGTTACTACTTCTAATTAAGCAGAGAATAAAATCTTCATTGCCAAATGTGAGTACTCTGAAATATCCGGGCCCGTATGACTGGCAACGGTGTTCATCTTGGACGGTAAGCTCAAGCCGATGAAGTCAATACCGATGCATCTAATGCAGGCATCCGACACACCACAAGAATTGAACCTTTCTTTCATAGAAGACTCCGCTTCTGATCCACGTGAAGTCAGCAGCTAACCAACCCCTTGGGGAGATCCTGTAATGTGATCGCCACGAACTGTAGCTGTACGGGCGAAGCTTTCAACATTGAGATGAATGCAGCCCACTTCTTACAAAGAAGCAATGTAACAGCAAGGATGCTTCGATAAAATGGCAAATTGGGCGCGCAATCCTGATGGATTCTATGTACCAAAAACGAGTTCGTCCTCAGCCGATTTTACAAACGGGCTCGCCCTATCAACGTAAAACAGTATTTAAGCAGTTAAACACGATAAAGACGGAACGTCAATGCTTTTCAAAGTCGATGCTCTTGTAGCGAAGCTTTCAAACAAGTTCACCGGGAGTGGACTATGACTGAAACTTACTCGCTGCTGGCTACGCTTAAATCCATCCGGATAATCTTAGCTATCAGCTGCATTTCTGCTCACATGAATATGGCAAAATGGACGTAGCACCGCTTCCCCTGAATGGAAATTTAGAGGAAGATGTGTACATGGTACAACCCTCCGCTTTACATGTCCCTAAAGGACCTGGGCATAGTATGCAAGTCGCAAAAGTCCATTTATATGGTCTTAAGCAGTATCCCTGCTAGTTGAATCTACGCTTTTCACGAATCAATCAAAGAGTTTGGTTTCATCAAGAACGTAAGAATCTTGTGTATACAAGAAGGTGTTGGGAGTTATGTATCATCTATAGTCCTCAGAGTGTCGATGATATTACTTTATCATTAAAACAAATTAGTTTACTAAACTCACCAAGAGATCATCAAAAATGTTTCAACGGCGACTTAGGGCGAAGACAATATATACTGAATAAGATCCACCGGATTTGTCAGTAATGATTGGACTTTGTCAGATACTTATGTGTGAATAAGGTACTCATAAAGGTCCAATATGAGTAATTCAAGAAGCGGTAATCTCCCATGGTATTATCACGTGAGCGAGCGCCATAAAGAGACAGCGCCACTACTTGAAAATAATACGAACAGAACGTAGTTTATTATTAATTTATAAAGTCGCTGGCTATATAGGATCCATCATGTATGCACTGACCATGTGTCTCTATGCACTAAGTGCGTAACCAAAGAGATACCAAGCCAATCCAAAGCGAACCAATCGATCGGCAGGGAAGCCGCATCTCAAGTATCCGGTACAACCAAAGATGCTTCTCTTGGCAGGAGTTAGCAAAGGATAAGTACACCGACGCCTGGCCAAACCCATGGCATTCTCTGTCGCTCCATCTCCGGTAAGTGATTTTGTCTCAACCGGAGTTGTAGTGATTCGGAGGAGTTCCAAACAAAGCATCAAGTTGCCTATCTCTACCACGTAATCCGCCCTGCCGCCAAAGCAGCGCCATGTTGATGTCGTGACCGAACTTGGTGCGTGGCCCCAGCATCGGTGACCCTCGCTGGAGTCGCCGGTGATAAATACTGGGGCAATAAATGCCAAGTGAACCCGAGCCATCAGCAACCCAAAGACGCATCGTGTAAAGTATCACCCGATTAGAGATATGCTTGATGAAAGGAGTCAAAGTGGCAAAAAGTGAAACAGAGGCTAATTGCCGACTTTGCCTAAACTACTGCAGTCAAACAGATGATCGCATGCTAGCTTAAATATAGGTCTTAGATGTATGTCACAGCAGGTTAGGTTAAGTGGGAGTCAGTATGTATTCATTTAGCATGTGGAACAAATATTTGAATATTATGTTTCTTATATTTAATATATTTGTTTATGATCATATGTTTCAATCTCTACATATAATATACACAGAAGGATCTTAAATGTGCATGAAAAGCCGTTAAATCCCTTGCATATATTTCTGTAGGTAAATACGAATCAAGTTGGCCTCATAACCTCTGGGCCTAGAAACATACCAAGCTGGGATTATAACGGCGCTGGCCGCTACAGTAGGCCAGTGATGCTTGATAGCATGGAGGGATTTATCCGCCTTGAGCAGTGTTTGTTATCTCAGCCTCACATATATCACATTGCTTAGCGATTTGGCAAATGCTTATTCAAGCCGCGCTCTAGCAGAGTGCCTACAAGCCTAAAGACACACTCTTAAAAATAGCCCACGACTAGAGATCAAAGACAAAGCAATCGTAAGATAATCATCCATGCCAAACTGATTCCATTTATGCCCGTCATGTAGCAATTCATTTACTGGGTTGGAACGCGATTTGTCCTTAGTTGGCTCAACTTCAAAGAATCAGATAATAATTTATGTAGTGAGCGAGCTGTTGTATCTTACTTATTGAATCAAAGTAATAACAGTAATTGGTCAATTATTATTATTTATGCTAAATACTGGCTTATCCTGGGAGTTTTGCAAGGCCGCCATCATTACATCAGCTATATTTCTGCTTAAGCAAAATTAGTAGAGAACTATATTAAATTAGGAAATCATTTCAATTACAAGGCCCCACATTTTATTGAAATTTATCAACAAATAATCAATTAAACAGTTATTTTAATCTGGTTCAGTAATTTTAAAATAGATTATTGGATATTTACTCAATACTATTACTTTAAATTAGCTTAATTAAAGTCATTTCAACTCATTGAAGAACTCCATTAGTGTCTTAAACGAACTAATGTTAACTAAGCTAATACTTTAACGTGGAAGTCAAGCTATCGGCTTCTGCTTTTAACCTGTCCTATATAAGCAAACTTAGGGTTTCTTTTCATCATAAGTTTTGTAGACCCTTTTCACCAAAAACCCTAAGTAGCCTTTCGTCAAACGTCTCCACTGCCTGCCTTTGGTTCATCCTCATTACTTATATTAGTTCTTGATTCAACCCTCCAGCTGACCAACTAGATACCATCATATTAAATTTGAAGTCAAATTATCATGACCAAGTTAAAGCGGATTTTGGGAATTTACCGTGATCAGAAGTCCTCCTCCTGCTCTATATGTAATTATAATGCTTAGATCAACAACGTAGTATTGTGACTTTAAAAGAACATCCCCAACCATGGATTTAGTCATACCTCATATCCATACATCTTTTCTTGTTTTTGTATTTGATTAATTTTTAGTTCATATCAGATAAGATATGACGCAGAACAAACCATGTTCTCTCAAGTGGTACCATTTGCTGGTAATAAATTTGACTTTTTCTGACTATGTTGTGGTTACTTTTTCTTGGGTTCATAATCCAAACCCATTAACCAACCACCTAAATTGTTTGCCATATTGCCCACTGCCAAAGGAATCTTCAAAGATTTATCAAATGCAGCTTAAAATTGTCAACGCAACAACTTTTAGCCTTGAGCGTGAATGCATGATTAGCTTCATTGAGCGTCAAAAATTGAAAATGAAGGTTCTATGACATGACTTTAAAAACATTATGTTGGACGCATGAATTTGTGGAACGTCACAAACATAGAAATGTGGTGTGACTTTTAGTAACTTTTGTGGGTTTCACCCATGAACTTGACCCGAACGTGTAATCATTGTATTTTTTCTTTTGTTGGTCCTGCTTGTACGTCAATTTTTTGTGAGAAAAAAAGGTATTATCAGATCTTAAACTGCCCATTTGAACTATTAATAAACTTTCATTAGGGGAAATGTTATTTGTTCATCAATTTTCAAAATTTTATTTGTTTATAAACGGTAAATTAAAAATTACACGTCACTGCCACCGTAAAAAATGATAACTGCCAGAATGGCCGCCCCGATACACGGGCTCTCAACCGAATAGGGCTTCAAGATTCTTAACGGACCGCCCGGCTCAAGCAGGCGGGGCATCGGGGCCTGCCAACATGCGGACACGGCCGCCCGGTTCGATCCTGCCCGCCCGCCCGTTGCACACGCTATCCACAAGCACTGGCTAAATTTCAACATTTTATATATATCGGGTAGCAACTGATTGTGACACTAACCCGGCACAAAACAAGTAAAAGTAAAGCAACACAGCGGAGTTTTTTAGGACTGCTGCCTATAAGCTTACCAACCTCACTCTCACCCTATTTTACTATATACGAGATCTCAAAGTAAAGATAGCGAGTACAAAACAAACAACCAATTCAAACTAAGCTAGAATACTTAAAATGACAATTATCTCACAACTCTTTTATATAAGATGACACTTTAGGTCAGATGAAAGAACTCCATTTCTTTTCTTATCACCGAACACATATATGAAACTTTCCAACTGAATATAACCTAAATACAATCATTTATTTATATTGCAACTCCCCAAGTAAATATAAACTAGAGACAATCGTCTATTTATATCATCCTCCCTACGATTTATAAGTCGCTCTTAATTTCAACATCAATCATCATCCTCGGTTTAGTTTCTCTTTATATCTCTAACCACCCATTTCACTTTAGAGGCTAATTTTATGCTCTGAATGTAGAAGGTCGCGTCGGCATCGTGATAAAAATGCCCAAGGAATTGACACTGATATTTTTATCAAGTCATCCCTTATCATCAGGAACATGTCCATAAATTGACACTGATGTCTTTCTATCAAGTTTTAAAAAGGTTCCGGGCCTCCTCGAGATATAGCAAGATCGCCATCGACCCTCGGGAAGACGCCTTTTGACTTGTAAACTCCGATTTAAATAATTCAAACTATGAATGGGATATTGGACTTTCCACTTAAAACTAGCAATTACACTTGTCCTATGTGCTTCATATGTAGTAATGTAGAGTAAAATTGAAATTTATTATAGTCAAATGTTACCATCGTTAACTTTAGCTAACACTGTTAGCCTATAGGGACAATGGTAAAAGTAAAAACTCAATACTTGTAGACCTTGAAAATTTTGTGAAATATAGTGAAAATATTTTAATGAAGAGATAATCCAATACAACGCAAGCCGGAGATGTCATATTCATATAGCCATTTTATTTAGTAGGATAAACATTGGTTTGATTTGGTTTATACTGAAAACAATAACTCTTGAAATACAAAGTGAAATAGAAGTGAAAATAATTTAGCTCTTCAAAGTGAAAACTATGTAACTCTTCAATTAATTATCTCTGTTTCACCTCATTACCGCTCATTCCCTCTAAAATCATTATCACTTAAATTCGGAGAGAATACAGAGGAATGAGAAATAAAAAGTAATTTAATATATTCTCCTAGATTTATCGTGAATTCATATTCCTTCTCCCCTAAATTAATTTTTAAAGATTTACTTCACTCTCAGATTCAACTGCATTCAAATTCTGGTGATGAGTGTACATAAGTAGCCGATTTTTGTGTCAGATTTTAAGAGACACAAATGTAGTAGTTTTGTGATCTAGCCGCATCAAAAAGGGACTCAGCCTCCCACTAACAGGACTTGCCCAATAGTTGGACTAGAACCGCTCTCGATAACTTAACGCGGATACGACTCGGCTGTGATCCTCGATTTCAAAGCTACCCCTCGAATTTTCGCCCATCAACATCACTCCAAGCTGACAAGATAATTTTAATAGTATTGCATCTATCTGCCCTCTTTCTTTAAAAAACATTAATATATAATTTGCTCACTACAAAATATGCAAGTATATTTTAATAAACATATCAATTTTGAATTAATATAAATAAAAATCAAAACTAAACAATTTTCATAGAAACGAAATCAATACCGCCAGAATGGGTAGTTTCTTCGCTCGAGATCACTCTATCTCCTGCTCATGTTCCACTCCTTATAGAGGACACATATCAATTTGTTATAAATTATCGAGGTACTGGTCCCTCTTCATATCAGGTAGATAAATAGTACTAAATATAATAATCTCGTGATTGTCAACATACGATTTTAAGTAGTCAAAGATTTGGTACATGGTTTGGGGACACAAAGAATTAGAACTCCATTTTTGTTATTGAGTTATAGTAGTACTAGGATATGGGTGATTTACCCGTATGTACGATCAAGTTAGTCAGAAAGAGCGAGTTCTAATCGCACGCATCATGAGTTCGATTTCTCCTACTAATATTTTTGTCGCCACCCACAATTGCCTAACATGACGCACTTGTTTCCATTTAATTAGACGCTATTACATCACTACTTGCGCTTATCCAAAGACGCACCCAATCTGTCACGTACTGCCAGTAGTGTTAAGCAAGACACGAGTGGATTTGCAAAAGGAAATATGGGACTCTTAATCTAGAGACTAAAGCCCAAACACCTTAATAATATCAAGGCCCATGGGTTTAACAAGAACAAACGAACTCTCGAAATATTCCCTTTTTGCCCTTTGTCTGAAGCAGAGCAAAAGATTGTTGAAAAAAATGGCGACGGAGCTTGAAGAACTTATTGGCTTCCTCTCTTCTCCTTCTCCTCCTGTAAGCCTTTTTAATAGTATTGAATTGATGCTATATTATTTATGTACCATTTGTTTTGATGTTCGAGTCGAATGAACGTCGTATTCATATAGACGAGAACCCATTTAGTGGGATACGACTTTGTTTGGTATGATTTAGTTTTGTTTTGGTTTTGATGCGTGAGCTCTGACGTGAGACGCTATATTCATATGCTGCATGTGCTAACTCCATGTCGGTGGGATAATTGCCTGAGGCGTTTAATTGTTTGTTTTACATGAACGTTGTATTCATATAGACAAGAACCCATTTAGTAAATGGGATTAGAGTTTGTTTGATATGGTTTGGTTTGTTTGTTTTGATGTGTGAGTCGATTGGAGACGTTATATTCATATAGACAAGAACCCATGTTGTGGGATAAGATTTTGTTTGATATGGTTTAATTGTTTGTTTTGACGTGAGTCACTGTAGACATTCATACATGCTAACCCATTTCGTAAAATGGGATAAGACTTTGTTTGATATACTTCTTCCATCCTACGAAAATGGTTTATCTTTTATTTTTTGTCGGAAATATAAAAGAAAAATATTTTTATAAAGTGTACTAGTTAAGTTGACTAATTCACTGAAAATGCATGTTTATCGATTTGCACAAGTTACTTAAATAAAAAAAATAATGAAAGTGGACAATCTTAATGGATGCCATGGAGTGTGACATAATCCCTCCCTTTCAAAAGATTGTGTAGTTGGATTTTCAATGATTAAAATCAACAAACTTTGTAGCCTTAATTGACACCATAAATTTGTTATGAATGGAAATGATCATGTTAATATCAAGGTAAGTTAAAACACTAGCATTTGATATCTTTTTCAATTTATTATTATACAATAAAAAATTAATATTAATACGCCTCTAACGGATCTCAAGAAAAGTTGTCAAGCCTAAGTGGGTAGGGTGGTGGATTATGATACAACATGTATAAAGATATTTGAGTTACAAAACTGGAAAATCTTTTTGAAATGGAGGTAGTATATTTTATTGTAATTATAATTAGTTATTTTTTCCGGTATAGGTGAAGAAGGCAGCTGTTCTTATTGTTAGAGATTTCACAGGTTCTGATGAAGGCTTGCAATCTTTAGGCAAATACTCTGATGTTGTTTTGCCTGCGCTTTCGAGGCTTTTGCCTGAGAACAAGGTTTTTTGTTGTCCACTTGTAAATTAGCTTCAATCTTGTATTGTGCCCTTTTGATCTTTTCGCCTTGTCAATTCTAGATTATGTACTGAATTTGAGTATCTGAGATCAAAAGAAAAGCATATGAGAAGAGAACTTTTTTATCATTTAGATTGTTAATCTTTTGTTTTTTCCTAGAATTGCAACTGAATTTATGTTAATGTCAGACTGTAGTGTGTTAAGAATCCATGTTGCTACACCCTAAAAACAATTGGAAATAGAAGGAATACTTGGACCTTATTAATTAATCCGAAAGGTCTTAAATGGTGTTCACAGAAATTGTCGAATTCAACCAATTAACTAATTTTTGGTGATGTTTGATACAATTTGTAGCACAGTTTAGAGCTTTAGATGGGTTTCACGAGATACTCTATGTAAATAACGCGGGTTGCCATATGACCACCCCCTGATTTGTGTACACGTTAGCCTCCCTTATGGCTAACTTGATGACATTCTTAGCTTTTGTTTTATATAAATGATAGCTTGTTATCAAGAATTAATTTGTTACTGAAGATTTAGGTGGCCGCTTGTAGCATGAAAGAGTGTGGTAGGTTCAACATAGAAAGATCAACATCTCTATTGTCTTCAGACAACATTAGTTTGGACATATAAATTTGTAATATATCCTATGAGACCAATGTCATTGTGTTAGATTTTCATGTGTTTTATTACTAAATGGCTCGACTACCTATTTGTTAACAGTCACTTGTTCTTATATCATCAAGGTTTTCTCCTTCCGTTTCTTTGTTTTCTTTTCTTCTTCTTTTACGCAAAGGACATACAGTGATAGTGATTTGTTAGACATGTGTTAAAACTTTTGCCTATTTGGTGAAAGCTCATATCATCAGAGAAGTTCGCCTCACACATTCATTCATTCTTTCTGTTTGTTTGTATATTCTATGGTGTTGGAATTGCTCCAGTAACTTCCAATAGCTGTATAATTATTCAGGAGGTTTCAGAACCTGCAGCCCAAGCTCTGGTAAATTTGTCACAAAAATCGGATGTGACAGGGAAAATGGTCGAAATGGGTATGGTGACATTCATCATGGACTCACTATACAAAAAGGATTGTGGTATACCAGAATTGCTAGTCATGCTTCTTGTTAATCTTACACAATTGGATTCTGGAATTGATTCTTTACTTCAGGTGCTTTACTCATTTCTAAATTGCACAAAATGTGCTCTTACTTTTGCCTCCTCATTTTGCTTGTCGGTTTGATTATTATTCAATCTCTTCATCATTTCTAATTAACCATTGTTATAAGTTCTCTCCAATTGATTGTTATCCTTTGGTGTTAGATTGGAGATGAGAAAATGCATGGCCTACATGTATTGAAGCTTGTGAGGTCATTCTGTGCTTCCTCAAGTGACAGAAAAGGTATGTCACTTGATTCCAGAATATTGAACATTTCTTGGACACTCCATGCTTATTGGAATTGCTGAAGGTTCTGGTATAAGCACAATGACTATTCCACTTGAAAATATATTTCCGTACTTAATTTATTTTTCTTCTGTGTCTCACAGAGGATCCTTTTGAACACGTGGCCTCTATACTTGTAAATATTTCGAGGAAAGAGGCTGGAAGGAAGCTTCTATTGGAACCAAAGAGAGGACTTATTAAACAAATTATTAGGCAGTTTGATTCGAATAGTTTAGTGAGGAAGAAAGGGGTATGTACTTTAATAAAATTACTATTTGAAGTTAAAAAAAAGGGGGTATGTACTAGTTAATGAATCTTCCAGGCGACAGTAATCTTATTTACTATTATCACACCGGCAGTCTGCCGTCTCCCTCCCCACCCTTCTCTCTTGTTCCTTGTTTATTTGGTTTAATCTATGGGTTCCCTAGAATTTGCTATTGGAATGAGATAAAGCTGCTCTCTATATATATCTCTCTCTCATGGAACTAAACATTTGCCACTCTTGCCTGTGCTTTTTTTTGGCCACTAAAGTATGAGAAAGATTATAGAATTAAATGATAATAACAAGTGAATGTGTTTCTACATTTATAAAATTCTGCCTCTTATATAGTATTAAAGCATACATTCAAATAGCTAGAGGCAGCTAGGATATAGTAATAGCTTCTATCTGAAAAAATCTATACTTGTGTAATATGATGGCGGGGAAGTATACTGCAACATGCTTTAAAGAGGTTTATTAGGATGTTAAACCAAGATTCTTATTGATGCATCAAGGTTTTTGACACATCTTCTACCAGGTCTCGGGAACTATCCGGAACTGCTGTTTCGAGGCTGATAATCAGCTACAAAACCTGCTTCTGATCTCAGAGTTCCTATGGCCAGCATTACTTCTTCCAGTTTCTGGAAATAAAGTGAGTAGTTATATCCAAAACAAGGTTATTTCTTAAAATTAAGTTATATTGCTAGCTGGAAGTAGTCAAATCAATAGAATGTAAAGCATACTGATGCCCTCTTTAATTATTTTTAATCTTATAAAATCCTTCAAGCTGTTAGATTTTCATCACCTATGTCTCATTATAATCAATAATCTTGTACATTTAGAATTGTTTTTTTGGGTATCTGGGGCAGTTTTGGCACATGTACCATCATTTAATAAGGTGTACTTCTGATTCCAGAATATCAAATTCTAAAAAAACTCAATAGAAGTGGTGTCATTTTTATACACTTCAACATTTTCATAATTTTAGACTTTGGGTTATATAATGTATCGGAAGAGGGAAAACTCATATGTTTAAGTGAAAGTCCTAGAGTTGATGAGGCCACTTATCTTTACCTGATAGAAGTCTAAAAAAACTCCCCTCTATCAATTTCTTTGGTAAGAGCCTCTATGGAAATTCTTAGATAGGTTCTCATTTGATAAGTGTGAGTTGAGGACGATAAAAAAATGTGTTCATGAAGGTATTAGATACTTCTTAAAGACTTGTGCAAGTAAAATGTAATTAACAGATTTTGAAGGTTGGTGTGCAGAGATTCTTTAAGAATAAAAAAACTTTTAGCCTCTTAAGCATCAAACCTTTGTAATTATTGATTCATCGGTTTACTATTTCCTGAACCTGATATGAAGGTTCCCTTCCTGTGAAATGAAATGTGTCTTCTGTATCTACAATAGATTAGTTGTTCTTACCTTAGCATATTAAAGATTTGTTCGAGTGCTTTATATATGTGAGTTGATCAGCTGCTGGCCCTTGATCAAATTCTATATTACAGGTTTATAGTGAGCAAGACACATCTAAGATGCCACTTGAGCTCGGAAGTGCACTATCAATAGATCGCGAATCAGTTACTGATCCTGAGATTAAAGTGCAAGTATTGGAAGCAATCTATCTGCTAGTATCTCAGGTTTCACCAAAACTTATATTTTGCACCAAATATGTGTTTGTAACATGATAATAGTATGCAACCACATATTTGCTTGTTTTTCCAAGTATGTCTTTACTCTTTTTTCATACGTGGTCTTGCCCAACATAAATCCAGCTAATTTGGCACTCTTTTGGGGAAAGATCAAAGTTTTAAGTTTGTGTAATAGCTTTACTACTACCTAAAATTCGGAGTTTTCAGTACTTCATAGCTATCGATTTTTCCTTTGTTGAACAGTCCCCTTTCAAACGCCTTTTCTGTTTCTTAGTTCTAGTAAATGTAGTTCAGCATGATGAAGAACAGTTCAATGTGATTAACCACTCATCTTGTACTCACCATAATTATTGCCTTGCTAGCTTGTGCTCGCCTTCTGATGATATACTTACCAATTCGTTCTCACCTTCTCTGATACATAGGAAGCAGGCCGACGAGCTTTTTGGTCAGTGAATGGTCCGCGAATACTGCAAGTCGGGTATGAATACGAGGAACACCCCAAAGTAATGGAAGCATTTGAACAAATTGGCTCATTGGTATGTAACATTATATTAGTTTTATTTGTCAAGTATTTTAATGCAACATAAAGACCTGACAATGGTTGTTTCTGGTTTTCCAGTTGATTCAAGAAGGCGGCGTTGATGAAGAAGCATCATCATAGACATTCCCTAGTTTGCATTTTTTCAGAATATTGTCTTAGTTTTGTTACTGGAATTGGCAATGTCCTTTCTTATACATGGGATATAAACCACTTGTTTTGGAGAGTTTATAATCTGTAACAATAAATTTTATAATTATTACTACATATTAGCAATTCATTTTGTTTAAAGTTCTTAATCAAACATCATTAAATTGAGATTACTGCTTAAAAGAGATCACCCATTAATTCTGATAATTCGTAAGTATAATATGCACTTTAAGTTATTTATATAAATATGGTAATTGGTACTGAAACAATAATGAAAATTTTCAACTAAAACTAGTTTAATAATTTTGATCAATTTTCAATATTAGTTCAAGATTTGTCACTAAAAATTCGGTTGCATATTATTGTCGAGTGAAAAAATATCATTTACCCTTTTTCGTGCCTCCTTGATTTAAAAAATTATTTGCAAGTTATCGAGCCAAATATAATTTTCTAAATTTAATATTGCCTTCCTGCCATCCAAATTGTCAAGTTACATTTTTAATTATCAAAGTAAAGAAATTTGTAGATTTAATTAACATAATTTTTAAGATCAATAGTATTATTAACAGAAAAACTCAAAAAATTATCTGAAAAGAACAAAATGAAAAAAATTACTGTCACCATTTCACCTTCCCGCCAGCCTCTTCATATTCCCCGCCAATTCCACCCCCCCTTATTACAAGAACTGCAATGTGACAATGTCCCAAATCTTTGTCCATTTTTGACACCAACATATATTTTTTTTATATTGAAATGGACATTTCAGAAATAGCTAAAAAGCTTGGCCTAAAACCACCAGTATCCAAACCCATCATCAGAAAAGCTGCAGAACTTCGCCGTTTTGCAGATACCCAATTTGATTCTTCAGTTATTGGAGTTGTAAGCATCAATATTACTAACCATTTTGCCCAATTATTTTTTTGTTCATTTTTTGCTATAGCCTATATTTTGATTTAACTCACGTTTTCCTTTTTGTGTATCAAGGTTTGACCACCAATTATTTTTATGGTACGTTTGGATTGAGGTGAATGAAGGGGCGGATAATTTTTTAAAATTAATCTATGAAAGGGAAATCGAGGTGAATCAAGTTGAATGCATTATATCGTGGTTTAGATAATATTAACATTGATTAGTGAATATGTTGTCAGTGTTTTGAGGGTGAATGGTTTTAAGTTGAATGTAGACTAAGCTAGGTGAATCTAGGTAAATCCATTTCCATTGGTGAAATAATTTTTTAGAACCCAAAACGAGGATATTAACCTCGATTTACCTCGATTCATCCCAAAACAAACGGACCATTAGTCATATGATGAAAAATTATTAACAAAATAATATTATGCAAAATATCTTCAGTTAATGAATAAAAAGTCGTTGTTGATTAAAAAGTTGATGGCGAAAATGGCATTCGATTAAGCGAAATTTTAGGAAGTATTAAGGAAGCTCTGATAATATGTTTTGTTTGTAGGGGGAAATATGCAAAGCTGTGATTTGCTTAGAAATTGCTGCTAATGGGTATTTTTTGTGTTGAAGTTTTGATCTTTATTTGAAATATTACTGTCTGGTATCTATTGCTCATTCAGATCCAAAAAGATTCTGTAGTTTGATTTTCGATGGTAAAATTAACAAATTTTGATGTCTTGATTGACACTTATAGCTTTGCTTTGAATTAAAATTATCATGCTAATAGTAAAATACGTTAAAAGTAATTCTTTTTACCAAGTATTGAAAGTGTGCAAAAATGGTGGGATCCAAAATTTAAATACTCACATCGGAATTCAAAACTAGACAATCTTTTTGGGATGATGATACTGTAATACGGAGTAGTAATCATGGAGTTGGTAAAAGTGTTATGTATTTCACTATGGCGTAATGTCTGTTAATGTAGGTTGGATGTAATGATTGATCGTGCCATTGCAATTAAGTTGAGTGGGATGAGTGAAAGGGCTTACATTAGATCCTTCAATTCAATGCAGAATGCAATTGGTGTCAAGTAATACAATCTTTCTAAAAATTTCACCTGTTTCCTTTGAGTAGGCTATTCTTGATTTTTTTATATTAGAAATGCATTTCTGATTTTGGTTTGTAGGAATAAGGTCGATATCAGAGAGCTTGCGATTCGATTTGGATGTGTAAGAATTATTCCTTACGTGACAAGAGGACTTTCTCTGTAAGTTTAGTTTCTTTCGACCTTTTGTTCGCTGAATTGTCCTTTCAAGTTCACTGTTGTTTCATGTTCGTTGAAATGTTTTTTAGATACCGGAAATGTTTGATGAGGAATGTTAAGCTTCCTCGGGCACATTTCTTACAAATTTTGCTTTGGGGGTTATGATACTGGTGCATATGTTGGGGTAATCTGTTACGGCATAAAATTCAGGGATCAACTTCGTCATTGGTGAAAAGAGGCATGACTATAAGAGTACATGTATAATCATGTGGCTCGGATTTTCTGAGCATGCGTATCAGGGGCATGGTTGGTTACTTTTCTATATACGTAAATTTGAACACTCTTATGGAACATAGAATCAGGAAGATTAAGTTCATACAGTGTGAAAGACTTATATAAAGATGATTGGTGAGTAATATTGGGTTCATTTATTTCTAGTTACAAGGACCGTTTTCTTGCTTCATTGCCTCCAACTCGTAGAGCAAGTACTGATTTTACAAGGCCAGTGTTGACTGCTGTAGCATTCTACTTGAGTTCAAAGAAGCATAAGGTTCGCAAAGCCATTGTTATCTCGTGTCTCAATCTATCAAGCATGACACCTTTCATGTCAATTTCTTCAAGTGTTAATCTTATCTCGTTATTGAAAATCTGAACAGCTTAATGTTGATAAGATCAAGCTGATTGAACTTTGTGGAACATCAGAATCTGAATTTGCTAGTGTAAGATACCGCCACTATCATCTTTATTGTCCTCTGTATTACTCCTTTTAGACTAACAATAACACAAGGTCTTCTTGGGAAATGGGTACAGGTAGTTACTTCCATGAGTGACCTTTGCTTTGATGTGTTTGGTACATCAAAGGAGAAGAAAGACCCTAGGGAAATTAAAGGAAACAGAGGTGAGATTTATGCTAATTTGACTTTGAAACATCTCTACGTCAAGAGAGCTAGCTATATTACTGGTTTTTTATCGACGATCAGGATCATGGATTCAAATTATATTTTTTTTGTTTTGTTTACATCTCCAGACCTTCTAGATGCATTACCCGAAAAACGGAGAGTTGAGGATGGTGGATGCTCATCAGATGAGGAAAAGGTGATAATAGGCTTGGGATATGGTCAAGAATACCTGCATTATGACATCTCATTTTATCTATATTTGGCATGCAAGTTTTCCATTTGCTTGCCTAAATCTCTACGATACATAAGACAGACCATAATTGTAAATTGTGAAACGTTCCTATCTCATAACTGATAAGTTATGCATTCAAAAAAATTCAAGAAACTTTTATAAGGCTCCGCCATGAAGAGTACTCCATATTCATGATTTTGGTTCTTTGTAGCAACTTCCAAATCTTCTTTTAATTCCCTTTCTTTCTACTCTACTAAATTTGTTGTTAATCTCCTAGTCCATTGGTATTAAACATCTTCCTTATGCTACTAAATTGTCTATTTGCAGCCTTCTGCCTACAAAAAACATAAAAGCTTGGAAGGTAATGCTTACAACGAGTGGAAATCAACTGTCCTGAATGCAAATCAACAAACCAAAGCAAAAGGTATTGGATTTAGATACCTATATAAAGATATATGCTGTTTGGCTAGTTTTGACTAATTTCTATGTATGTCATTTTGATAGATCCAAAACGCACAAAACAAGCTCGATTGGACTTGTTTAAAAAAACTCCTGAACCCCATCTTGAAGCTTCATGAGGAACTTCCATATAAAGTTATAAGGCGATTCCATGTGAGCTTAGGAATTTCTGGTACAAGGCTAAAATGTTTCACAGTTAGGCTCTTGTTAGTTGTGCTGTTGAAGATTTGAGGATGGAAAATTGATTTATGATTTGGCTAAGCCAAAAGAATGGATAGTTTGTGCAGGACTTTGATAATTTACCTAAAGGACTTCTATTTATGATTTTCTACCTAAATTCATTTATCCATGACCATATGTAAGTTTAATGAGGTTATGTGACATGAGAGCCATAGAAGCTGCTGAAAAGATTTAATGTGATATTTATTTGAATTTATACATCCAACAACAAGAGTGACTAAAATAGATGAGGATGGTTATTGTCTGGAGAAGCTATTGTGATTTGTGAGTGCCATTCTACATTCATTAATTGGCTATCACTATATTTTTTTCTTAGTTAGGTAGTGAGTGATGTAACTTTATTGCTCGATAACAGGTAGTCGGTTTCTGAAATTATTTAAAATTGATCTCTATACTTATTTTTTTCTTTAGAAATCCGATCTTTGTCATTACAAGAAATCAAATTCGAAATCTCGTTCTAGTGATTAACATCCCTTGGATTGTGGTCACTATGCCAACTTTAATGGTTATTGATCTTTATACTCTTAAAATTCAGTGTTTAATCAGAGTATTTTTACTTTTGAATATTGATATACTTTCTCAATTTCAAATTAATTAATGTTTTAAGATTTCATGTCAAGGTTTTGATCATAAATTATTTTAAATTCTCTAATTCAAAAAAATATAAAATTGATATGATGGGATTAAGTTTTAAAATATTTTTTCTAATATTATTTTATTATAATTTTCATAATATATGAAGTAATTAATGATTAAAGTTTTGTTTTGAAAAGTGAGAAAGTCAATTAATTTGAAATGAATGTAATAGTAAGCAATGAATACATAAACATATTCAAAAGGGTATTTTGGACAGCCATAAATGATTCAATTTTGTTTAGAGTAATAACATGATTAGGGAATATTAATCATAGATCATAGAGTTCTATAATTGCACCAAAATCCAAAACGATCAAGTAATAAACAACACTAGTTTTTGTAGTATTGTTTTTATTTGTCACTTTACACCTATATAAATTTGCAATTATTGACCTTGTCTTCTTCCATCTAGCAATAATCAAATCTTAATTATAACCATTATTGAATCATTCGGACATAGTTTGACATTTCTGGACCTCCCATGACAGCTAATCCATAGAAACTTCCCTTTACCTGAAATGACACAAAACTAACAAGTTCCTGCTCTGTGGTAAAGGAAACTTTAACCTACAAGTGGTTTTACATTTTGAACCTTAATTACTAATCATTACGACCAAAACTTTGTTATTGTCTTTCTCACTCATTCCAGCTAATGAACCCAGTGCTATATTGTCTTGCACGTCGTATGTATCCGATTAAACAAACGGCATTATCACAACAAGCACTATGTTTAAGTTGAAAGGTGAAACATATCTTTATCAAAGATATCTATAAGCTGTAAATTCTTGTTGCACCAATTTTAGTTGGTTTTTCACTTGCATAATTTAATTTGAATGATTGTAATTGAATTAATTGATTGTAATTGTAATTTTCATTTCCAAGGAAGATACTCAAAACTCCTATGATATCGATTGGGATACCCTTGATGCTATTATTTTACAATGAATTTACACCACTATTTTCTCAGATTTATTCAACACAATAATGGAACCTACTCAACAACCATGGAAACTTGGAATAGGCTCAAAGACATATTTCATGATAATAGTAGTTCTCGGTCTGCTTCCACTTGTAAGAATTCTTTCCACTACTAACATGGTTGATTTTCTATCTTCAGCATACTGTCAACATCTCAAAACTCTTGCTGATCAACTTGAGAAATGTTGGCGATCGGTACTATATAGATAATCAGATGGTTCTGCAACTTATTGTTGGCTTGACCAGAATCCTAATGGAGTAAGCACTATTATCAGACAACTATAAAATCAAAAAATGGCCGATGACATTAATAATAATTTTCTTAGAAGCATGTCAGTTTATTTAATGAATAAATCCGATTGTTGGATTAATGATTCTTGTGCATCTTATGTCGATTTGGTCATAGTAAATACGTCATTCTCTATTCATTTACAGTCTGGACATGGCATACATTTTGTTATATGTTGATGATATTATCTTAATCACCTCTTGACATCCGTCTTGATCATGTATGCCAATTTTGAGTTCGCCATGAAAGACTTTAGGCTCATGGCTATTTTTTGGATATTTACGTCACTCGTACTTTTAAGTGATACTATCTCGGGAAAAATATGAACAAAGATCATTAAAAGCAGGCATGACATCTTGTAACCATCTCTGCTACTCAGAGTTGTGACACAAAACCAAGTGAGCACTACTTAAGTACCCGATACGATGATCCTACTTTGTATAGTAGCTTGGCTGCAAGGCACTTGATATCTTACTACCGTCGATATTACTTATCTTTGTCCCAACAAATACATCTTTTTCATCCATAAATCTAAATGGCCGAACATATGTGAGCATTGAAGCGGATTATTGAAATACATCCAGGCACCTACGCTAGCAGTGTTAAATACGTCCATTTTCTAAGCTACCCATTTCTTTCATCTGCAGTTGGGGTGGTTGTGGAACACTAGGAGGTCATATCGAGACTGTGTTTTCTTAGGTGATAATTTAGTATCTTGATGCATCCCGAATGCCAAGCCACTTCCTTTCGCGTTCGCGGAAGGATATATATCGAGGAGTTCTTGTGTTGTGCAGATAAATTGTTGGACATGTCACTTACGGAACTCCGCACCACCATTTTAAAAACAACTGCCTTAGTTTATTGTGACAATGTGGCGTCGTCTACTTATCCCCGAAAATCTAGTTCAACGTCGCTTTGAAAGCACATTGAACTTAAATATTCATTTTGTCGAGAGAAAAAAGTGGCTGGAGTAGACCAGCGGGTTCTCCATGTCTCCTCGTTATTAAATTAGTGATATATTAAAAGGTCTACCAGCTAAATCCCTCTTTTGAAGACTTTCACACCAGTCTCGTGAACTCTTCAAAGCTTTTCTTTGATTGTAATTAAGATATATTAGTGATTGTAATTTAATTTGATTGATAGTAATTGTATTAATTGATTAGCTTTATTAATTCTTAGGAATAACTTAACTGCTTGATTTAGCCTCATTGACATGTATATATATTGCTCTGTGATGATCAATACAGAAGCAATTATACACATTCCTTTAATAATACTGTATTTGTTAAGGAATCCCTTTTAATGCAAGCAATTACTAGCAATCATGCAAATTGAAATTGACATCAGTTTTTTCACTAGTTCGTTGAGTTGTCTTTCTTGTGCTTCCACACAGATAAAAGGAACACTACTATAAAAAACGAATTGAGCAAAAATATTGTCTAAATATAAGTCACGGCTTTAAATACTTTTTTATAGTAGTGGAAATCATTCATTGTGAAATTATTAACAAGTTTAATACAAATCTACAATCATGAATTATTTGTGATATTAAATTATATGGCTACATACTCTTCTAAGTTATTAAGTTCTAGTATAATTTTTTTGTTCGAAATATTTGTCTTTTAAGCTAATAAATTTTATTTTTATATTTTCGATATATTTTTTCTTGGTTTTATCTTTAAATTAACAATCCAATCGATGATATAGTTTATTGGTGTGTTTTATATTTTAAATGTATTGCCGTTTTTTATAAATATGTATTAATTAAGCATCTAATTTGACAAGTATGGAAATTATACTAATTACAGATATAAAAAAACATGTAAAAATGTGTGAATATTAAAAGAAAGTGAAGTGAGCTAGACATTTGTTAGCATAGTAGACCGTTACTCTGTAGAAGAAACTTATTTACAAAGTTGAAGATTCTCATATCTTTTTCCATTTGATATCTATTGTCCACCTTATTATTCAAAAGCCACCTGATACGACTTTTCAATATGAGTTCTTATACACAATTAAGCATTTCTAAAAAAATCATAAATTATAAGTAGTAATTATATTAATCTTGAATAACATTATACGGAGTATATATTATTGGATAATATTTTTATTAATTGTGACTGTGAAGAAGTTAGTGTAATTACTATTATTGATTATTCCCTCCAATCCAAAATATTTGTCTTTCTAATATATAGAAGTAAATCTTTATTATTATTTTAACTATAACATTATATTATTAAAACAATTTAAAAATTAATAATATTATTAATGTAAAGATGAATCCAATTATATAAATTTTATATTTTTTTTAAAATAGGAATAATTAATTTAATAATTGATAGATTTAAAGTTAGATTTGAAAAGTTAGCAACAATTATTTTTATTGGAGTGAGTAGTAGTATTGCATAACTTGATGAATAATACTTACTTTGTTTCATAAAGATTGTTTACTTTGATTTAAAAAGTAATACTCTTTTAGCGCCCGTTAGAGTCTTTCTTTGGGTAATTCAGCACTCTTGATTTATCACATTCTCTTGCGTCAATGATTCTGAAAGTGCATCAATAAACCCATTCCGTTAGGTTGACCCATATGTTGACCTTGAACTCTGTTAAATCTTGTAGGCGTGGTGCTATTTTTTAATATTAGCGGGGTTAAAGTTTCTTGTTTATTAACTTGGAGCCCTTATCCGCAAATTCAAATAATTATTATTCCCCTTGACACTAAATCGACCATTCTCGTTCAGCTTAAAGCAAAAATATCAAAATGAAACTTGCCAAAATCCTCTCTTTTATATGAACCCTGTTTCTTTTGAGTATTCACAATCATTTTCATTCAGTTATTTGCCCCAAATGTCCCCTGAGTTTCATTTGCCAAACCGATTTAATGGAAAATCGATTTCAGAAAGCACTGTGTAATTTGTGGCGGTAGATTCACGAAAAAGGTCATCGACTTCTGATGATGAGGCGGATTCGGTACTTTATAGTAGCAATAGGAACTTGTTTAGTGTTAGGTTACACTACAAAGGTCGATTTGTTAGTAACCCTAAGTTGTCTTATGTCGATGGTAAGGTTGAATATTTTGATTGTTGCGGTGAATACGAATTGGGTTTGGTAGTGCCGTTTGCATTTGGGTGGAACCATGGTGAGTTCTTGGCGTATGTGTTTAGCAAAATCACGTGTCGGCGAGAACATGGTATCCGATGTCTTAAACTCCCTAAGAATATTCATCAAGTTACTTAATCTCGGCGATTATAAGTTTATTGATGTGTATTTTGCCGAGTGCGGTAACCGCAGTTCTTTTTTATGACATTCGCATGATGAGTATGGTAATTTAAAGATTAGTGAGGCCTCTGTTGAGTTTCTTAAGGCCAAGAGTATTGAACGGGCTAGGTTGAGTGTTGTAACAACTAATTTAGTTGATCATTTAAATAATGAAGGGGTTGTGGATAATTCTAGGGTTGTGCCAGTTGATGGACCCATGAATAATGGAGAGGTGGTTGGTGATGGAAATATGAATAATGAAGATGTGGTGGGTGATGAAAATTTGATGAATAGAAGGTCGAGGAGAGTGATAGTGAGGGAGGATGATGATGATGATGAGGAGGGAGGAGGAGGATGGGCGGTGTAGAAGATTTACAATTTGGTCTAGATGAGGATTGCTACGATGATGGAGGACTAGGTGGTACTAAAACTAATTTGTCTACTTCGTTTTTAGAGTAAGTTGAGGAGGATGTGTGGTTCTGGTGATGGGATGGTGTTAGTGATAAATGCGGTGATGAGATAATTACATGGCCCAGCATAGAAGAAGAAGAAGAAGAAGAAGAAGAAGAAGAAGAACCAACTGATGATAATGGTGGTGAGAATGTAGAAGAATAACAACTAAGTGATGAGAGTACTAGATGTGGTTTGTGCAAGAGCATCCACTAAATTAAGGTTCGTAATGCGATGTTGGATACCAGAAACATTCTAGCTGCGCATATTTGGATTGAAAATAATGCAATTAAGCTTTGAATTTTTATTGGTGTGAGGGCTTTTTAGTTTAGAGTACAATCCCAGACATGTTATGTAGTGAATCATTGATTCTTTATACTATACGCTGAAGATAAGCCAATTATCGCAATGTGAAGGAGGCTTTGTATGGAAAATTAAGAATAGAAGATTGAAAGCGATATGCACAAAACACAGTCCTCTTTGTCCCCGAGAATTAATAAAATTTTAGAAAAGAGCGGTATTTATCTTGATAGGTAGATTCGGTATGGGAGATAAATTTGATGAATTTGAGGTATATTGTAGTAATGGAGAGAATTTATAGTTTGAGGAGAAAAATGCGGGTTGTAGGCTATGACAATTAGCGAAATTCATTAATAGTATACAATACCTTCTATTTACTGTTGGAAACAATTGCCTTGTAATATTGTCTCTAATTGTTACAAAGTCAGTACATTTGGTTGGGTTTATGAGAATGTAATACGATCGTAGATACCGAGAATGGCCAAAGACAAATAAGATATCTTAAAGCCCACTTGGAATTTGTTAGACAACGGGCGAGGCCCACAAAGCAATAGAAGAAAAGATAATGCTGAGAGATTGACGAGGCAAAAAGGGAAGGAGAGGTTTAGAAAGGTGGACTACTTTCAAGCGTAATGCTCTTGTAAAACAAAGGAAATAGGTTATGAAGAGGTCATTGATCCTGAGCAAGGCGCTGTAAGGCCTATGTGTTTATAACAGTTTTACATTTAACACTACTAACTTGTATTTCCTTTTAATTAGACATAATTTGAAATATTGGTTCGGTGAAATGAATAGTATTACCCGTTATTGAAACCTCCGATAACCGCCCACAGACTTCATTTAGGCTACCAGCATAACCATGATGCTTCCATAGACTCTATTGCGACCTACTCAGTACATCCATAAAACTTACTTGAGACTCTACCCAATTCAAGTAAAGTTGAAGCTCAATGAAACCGAGAAAGAGGAAATGCAGTGAGAGTCTCGATGACCCCATTAGCCCAAAATAACTATCTGTAAAAGATGAAGAGAGTAAAAGGCAAGAGCACTTTGTCTCAAGGTAGCTAGAAGAAAGATGAATTGAAGAGATTTGAGGCGCACTTTCTTACTTTTGTAATAGACAATTAGTCTTGTTTAATGCACCAATGTGTGCCAATTTATGCTTTGCATTTGGGATAACTACTTACGTTTGCAGCTATGTCGGTCCTTATTTGTCATCTTTCAAATGCGGTTTTTTTAATAACTTTGTAGCAACTATTAATTAGTTGTTTAGGAAAAGTTGCTCCTGTGAAATCTGTGTTTTCACCATTTGACCTATTTTTGTAAGCACAATTTATATGTTTATTTTCAATGTCAAACAATACATTACTATCTTCAAACATAATCAGGCAAAATCAATAATGAATACATAATCAGCAAACAATACATTACTATCTTCAAACAAACAACATTGATACCCAAACATCCTTAATTAACAAAGAGAAGAACTACAACAAAATGCCTCACCGAAGCATTTTGTCCAAACCTAGTGGAAACAATACAATACATCCATTCATACTAAACATTACAACATTCACCTGAAACATCAGATTTACAACTCAACTATTATTTAAAACATATGTTATCAAATGAATTTGTACCGGTTCCTCATGTGTCTGAAGTAGTGTATAATTATAAAGAATAACTACATGATAGTGTCTTTCGGTTATTTTCTCTCAAACACCTAGTCACCATGATTTTTCTTCATACAACTCATTGAAATTTGCTCATTCTCTAATTCGGTTAATGCGGTGCTCATTAACTGCTCATTCGATACCGGCTCAAAATGCTTCATCTCCCCGAGGAATGCCTGGCGAATGACCCCCTTACTTTGAAATGATGTTCTATCACGCTGATCAATCCGACCATGACCTCCGTTAAACTATGAAAGTAGTGGAATTTGAAAAAATTACAAAACAGATGATTCTGATAAGCATTGATGCATGCCATGCCATTAGAATTGAATGACGAAGAACAATCTCCCAGTTTTCTTTTATGGTAGAGAAAGAACTTGATGCGCGTTCGACCCCTGATATTTGTAAGTAGGCGATTTTCTCTTCGATTGCTGCAACAGACATGGTTTGAGTCGTTTTGGGGAATTAGGGTTCAATAAAATTGGGGGCAATCGGTCGGGATTTTTTAATTTGGGAATAATTATTTAAATTTGCGGATAAGGACTCTAAGTTAATAAAAACCTTAGCCTGCCCGATATTTAAAAAATAGCTCCAAAGCCCCTGCTTTTGTGGATTAGCGAACCGACTCATGGAATGTGTTTATTAGTGGTGCTTAACTTCGCCAATGGTTGATGGGTAAAGGCAGATAAAATTGAAGAGAGGGTGTGGGTGAAATTCACCTACATGAACTTTTGATGGGTGCTGAAGTTTCTTGCAAATATAATAACCTCTCAACTTTGAGGCAACTAATAAATTTATTTCCTTGAATCATGAATTACAATAGATTTTCTTATTCCATTATAAAAAATAAAAAATAAAATAAAATTAGGCAATATTCATATGACGATTAACGAAGATGGTATAAATTTAAAATTTGTTTATTTATTTATTGTTAAATGAGCTTATTTAATAAAGCTACAATGATTGTCAGGGAATTTATACGTTATAGTATTGTTAATATTCCGTGAACAGTAGACTAATGAAAATGTTATAAATTTGGAGTTGTGTATAAAATCACATAATTTTAGTAAGATATTTTCCAATACAACAACAAATAACAACCGCCCCTCCTCCTAAAAATAAAGAAATAAAGTCCACTACTTATATTTATGACAAACAATTGTACTAATAATTCTTACAACCTCAGAAATTAACTCCCAATCACTTCTATTACTTCAATTTCCTAAAAAAGCCTCAATCTTTATGTATATACTCATCATAAATCCATAAAAACTCCTCCTACTCAACTCAAATTTCCATAAAAACCCAATCTTTTATCATTCTTGATATTTATTTCACTTAATTTATTCCAAATTCAAATAAAAACAACCCAAATTGGAATAATTTGTGGGTTTTCTTAATAAAGATTGTATTTTTAGTTGGGAAAATAGTTGTTAGTGATGGAGATTTTAGGGTTTAATGTGACAGATGAATTATTGGGAACATTTGTGCCAATTTTAATATATTGGGTATATTCAGGGGTTTATGTGTTATTCGGTGGATTTGATAATTATAGGTTGCATTCAAGAAAAGAGGAAGATGAGAAGAATTTGGTCCCAAAAAAGGAAGTTGTTAAAGGGGTTCTTGTTCAACAAGCTGTTCAAGCTGTTGTAGCTACCCTTCTTTTTGCTGTGAGTGAATTTTGTGCTTTTTGGGTTTTTTGTTTGGTTTATATGGTGATATTTGAGTTATGATTAATGGGTTTATTGGGATTTATGATTGGAAGCAAATTTGTTGTTTTTGGTGATATTTGAGTTATGATTTGTGGGTTTATTTGGGTTTGATGATTGGAATATGTTAATTGTGTTTATGATTATTGCATAATCTCTCTATGGCAAAAAGATTGTCCATTTCTGCATTATGATGGTTGACCTCGACCATTTTTGTGTATCTTGTATAATAACATTAACATGGCCCAATACCTCTTGCCTCGCGCGCGGTAAGGGGGTCGGATAATGCGGAGCATTTCCCTGTGATAACAAGGAGGTTGCTTCTGAATTGACCAAGAGTCTAGTGCAAACACGATCTACTACTTCACAATAGATAGATAAGAAGCGTAGTTAGTATAATGAGCCAATTTAATATACTTCATTATATATAGGAGTCGGAGAATATGAAATCTTTGACTCTATGCATTCCATTATTTGGTGAAAATATATATCAAATGTTAGTATTTTTAATGTATTTTGGCATTTTGCTATTAACACGGTAATTTTGATCAAAATCAAAGTTGTGTGTGCCAACTAAGTCTATAAAGCTTGTTAATTTTGTCCATTGAGAATCGTACTGGATAATTTTTAGGGATGGAGGTAGTATTTGATTGTTTTGGTCTTTTTTTTTGTGTGTGTGTTGGGAGGGGGGGCATTTGAATGAAAAGGCTTCAAATTTCGGTAACACATATGAAATGCTAAAAATTGTATTCTTTTGTATTCTTGAGGAATGGGTGTGTTGTTATTGTAGAAAATAAATGAAGGTTGTTATTTCCAGTTTGAACAAGTAAAACTTTGAAATAATTCTGTCTAACACTCTAACATTAGTTGTGTTAAGTTATGGTACGATATTCTGGTTGTTAGATTTTGTCATTATAGATTTCTAACTCAGAAAATGAGGATTGCATCTTACTTTTTGCATATCATGGTTGGGGTTTAAAGATGGTGTTTCTTGTTTTCGAGCGTTTAGTGAACTTGTTCTTATATTTGCATTGAATGAAAGTAGTTCATTGATATCTTGATAATGTGATGTTCCACTTAACTTGTTGGGTAACAATTTAAGCTCCTTGTGTTATGTCATGAGATGCAATTTTCAGTAGCCGAAGCCCGAAAGTCTCTGACTTTTATCATCTTAGGAGCTTGTCTTAGAAGATTAGTTAAGTTTTATTAACGATATAAGCTAAATGTGCACACGTGTAAACTCTTATTGGTGTTTTTCACCTACCGCAGCACTAATTGTTTCAGAGGATCTAAGTCGAAAATTAGGATGTATTCATTTATCACGTGGTTCAGCCTTGTAATATAAATTTTGAGGACTTCTGAAATTGGAAAATGGGAAAACATTTCTTTTTTTATACATTCATTGCATGGTAGAATATCATCTTCATCACTGAAAAAATTTGAATGGTTTCACTCTTTCACTTGGCTCAAACAGTATGTTGTTTAACCTACACATTTCGTCATTTGGACACATTTATATGAATGTTCCAACTGTAGAACTAAGTTAAGCTAGTTAGACTGTCCTCTGGTGCTCAGACTATGAGATTAAATCTCTAGTCCCAACTCTATAGTCATAAATCACAATCATAAGTCATAACTTGTGTCGTACTTGAATAAGTATTTCTCTGCAGATTGAAACTATAGATCATGTATGCTTATTTTTTTTAAATGATTATTTTTTGTGCTGCAGGTTACAGGAAGCGATGTTGAGACCAAAGACGATCAACTCCCTTCAATCTTTGTCATTGCGAGGCAATTTTTGATTGCTATGTTCGTACTGGACACCTGGCAATATTTCATGCATAGATATATGCACCAAAACAAGTTCTTGTATCGGCATATCCACTCCCAGCATCACCGTCTCATTGTTCCTTACGCATTTGGAGCGCTGTACAACCATCCAGTAGAAGGCTTGATTCTTGATACAATTGGCGGAGCATTATCTTTCCTTCTCTCAGGCATGTCCCCACGACTATCCATATTCTTCTTCTCTTTTGCTACGTTGAAAACAGTTGATGACCATTGTGGATTATGGTTGCCTGGGAACCTTTTTCATATCTTCTTCCGAAACAATTCTGCCTATCATGACATTCATCATCAGCTCTATGGAACGAAATATAACTACTCACAACCATTTTTTATCACTTGGGATAAAATACTCGGTACTTACATGCCTTTTACACTACAGAAGAGAGCGGATGGGGGGTTTGAAGCCGTACCTACCAAAGAATGCAAAGTTAACTAATAGAGTTGTTTTGTATTCACAGAGTTGTATCAGTATTTTACAGGCTTTTTCTTAGACTTCCCCATAGCCCATAGGCCTGGTTAATTATGTAACATTTGTATAGGAGCAAACTTATATCCTGTTGTATTATTTTCTGTATGTTGTGCATACAATTGTTTGAGACATGCCCATGATGTTGAGCTCACTGACTGAGTTGAAGCTTTTACCATTTCACATGTCCCTAAATTTTAGTTTATGTCTAAAGTACTCGTTTGCCACGATGTTTGTAATTTGCCTGCTATAAATGTTGTGTGTTACTATAGGTATATGTTTATGACATCACAGGGTATTTCATTTTCACCTATATTGCAATAACGATGGACTGAATCTAGAATTCACCTAAGATATGGTATATAGCTGTAGAACGTTTTTAACTCAATATGTCCGTAGGGGTTGCAATGGCAATAAGTAGCCAACTCTCACTTCCCTTGGAACTTCTTTCATCCTTGAGTGAACTTGCAGTAGTTAGGATCCTAAAACTCACAGATTAAATGGCTTGAATTTAAGAAAAGATCTTTCCCTTTCTGTTATACTCGACTGTACAATGCCACTTGAATTCATTATTGGAATTTAACATATGATCATGAGTTACAAGTTTATTACCAAAGCTGTAAGTGGTTGGCTACTTCTAGAATGTATGGTTTGTCTTGCATATCTTAATTCTTCATGGTCCATGAAAAAGAAACATGTCTCTTTGTGGTAATGCATCCTTAGTTGACTTCTTCAAAGTATCTTCTTGCATGACTTTTGCCAAGATATATGACACTTTTGAAAGCTCTATATTTGGAACTCTTTGATATATTTTTTCATCTTTTAATTATGGTGTATTTGTCTGCAAAATTTTTACCCTTTTCCTATTGAAGAACGGCACTTATCTTGCTTATACCATCATTTAAGATCATGAACAACCTAACAGCTGTTCCCATGTGAATGGAACATGGATTGAGAGGTAGTTAATGATTAGACAGAGACAATGCAAAAGAACAGGATAGAAGTAGGGAGGGGATCTGATAAACATTCATGCAAGAATAGGAGAATTTCATGAATGGTGTTTGTTTGTGACATTTTCTTTATTTTAATTTATTAACTTCAAATTCAAATTATGGCGTTTCGTTTTTTTGTCAGCTTTTGATCATGGAATTATTTATTGATAACATTTGAAAAATATAAAATTGATATCAATAAATTTATTAAATATATTTTCATTAAAGTAAATTTTTACAATTTTTTAAATCGTGTAATTAATTAATTAGTTATTGATGGTTAAAGGTGAATGGAAAAATGTATGTTTTGAATTGGAAATAGTATGTTTTAGGATGTTCTATATTATAACGCCGCATTCGACGTCTTAATAAAAGTGCTGTTAAATATTCCATTCTGCTTCAGATGAAAGTAATTTTTGCAATAGTTTCTCTACTGTTAAGGTAATTCCTCTTCTTTTGAGACAAACCATTTATAGATAGATTTATGTGATAAGAATCACTTCTCTTGCTATATTTACTCATTAATGCTTCAGGCAAGCAATCTGCAATCATAATAAAAGCCAACCAAACAGAAAATGACATTGGAAGCACACAACGGTTCAGCAATCTGACAATGTTTTTTCTTCTAAAATAATTCTTGACTATGAAACAGCATATGGTTTAATGGTAGCGCATATACATGTGGCGCGCTTGAATTGTTACTAAGACAGTGGAAGTGTGTTGAATGTAGGACTGTTTGTTGTGTTGAGCCCTGCCAGCTTGTTTTAAGTCTGAAATATCCTAGTTGGATTAATAGTTTGCATTCTCTGCTGCCTTAGGGAATCTGAGTATGCCTTGTTAGCTGTTCTGTGTGCTTCTCCAGCAACTCTGACAGCCTTGTGAGTTTTGCAGCTTGAAAGAATACTAGGGCTTTTATTTGTCATCTGTTTGCTCGTCTGTCTATTCCTGTCACCCCAGACACTCCTGGACCTACTACTTCTGGCAGGAGCCGTTTCCAAATCTTCAAAGTCGGACATTACTGAGAAATCCGCCATGCTAGCTGTGACGGTGCTCCATTGTATGCTTGCTTCGCTTGGTGCGTAACAAGAGGTAGGGGTGATGCAGCCAGACTTCACATCTGATTCCTGTCTGGCAAGATATGGATTGGTACAATTTGTTGAGAAACTCTCAATCTCAAACAGGTCTGAACTTGATTCACTGTTTGTCTCATTGTGCTCCCCTTTGGGACATTTGAGAGTTTTTATTTCTAGCCCTTTTGGAGGGATAGCATCCCAAGCTAACATTTTCACCTCCCTATCTAGGCTAGAAGGCTTGCCCCCTTTTATCTGTAATGAAGTTTTAAATACATCTACTGATTTTCTCCTTGCAAATTCTCTTTTGTTCTCATTGAGGCAAATATTTGAAGTAGTCCTTCCAAATTTGTTCATATGGCGGTTATTATCACCCTTTCTTGCTTCGCCCTGATTAGAGTGGTTGCTTACATCGATGGGGTAGTCATCATTGCAAGAACAATTACAGCCGAGGCTGGCGAGGAAGCTCTTTCGCCAACTACTATTTCTTTTTGGTGGCTTCTGAGGAGTTGGTACTTTCAGCAATAAACTTCTGCTATTCCAGCTTGATTCAGAGCGAACACTTGGTGTCGCAGGCTGAACATATCTCTTCAAAGATTCTACTCCATCTGGATCATCTTTCTTGCTCATAATATTTGGAGTCACTTCTTGTTCTTCCAGTGGTTCATTAAAGTATCTTTCTGCAGAAAAGACATCAATTTCGCCATTTTCTGACTTGTTTCTCCCCAGTGGAATGGGACCATTATGTGAAACAGAGAAGGAATTTTGGCGCGATTTTGTCCTTTCAAGAACAAAGGTTCCTTCAGCACCATTTAAATAAGAGGAAAAAGAAGCATCACCAAGGGTGTTATTTGCTGTTATTGTAACCATGGCCATGGGGATTGCATACAAAGAGTGTCTTGTTGTCTTAGTAAAGACAATAAAAGGTTCTTTTAAGAACTCAAAAGAGAGGACATTCAATTTCTTGGCATGATGATATCGGCTTAAGTAGACTTGAAAAGTGTACAAAATAGTTTTTACAATTCGAGATTTCGTTTTTTGAGTCGAAACTTTGATCAAGAATAGCCGAAATAGATCATTCATATATTTGGTGCCCAGAACCTCCAATTATTTCTTAAAAGTTACACAGGATCATTCATTCTTGATTATGCCCCACACACAACTCATGGCCAATCAGTTGAAATCATATCATACCCAAATCCACCAAAACAAACTTCAAATTTTGGAATTTTGTGCAAATTGATAGGAACTTATCATAGCCACAAAGATGAATCACAACATTACAGCAAATATTGAGCATTTACAAATTCAATAATGGAGACACCATTAAACTCTTATGGAGAAATAACTTGCATGAGCATTACTTCACATATTAATTGACTCGTCAATGTTGTCAGATCAGTATTGACCCATCATGTCTGCTGTAATATCCAGATTTAAACTGAGTGATAATATAATAAGATTGATATAATTTGATTGATAATACTCATACAATCAATGCATTTTTTTTTAGAAGTCTTACTCATAAGAACTCTAGATTTAAGTGTGCTTCATCTATAGCAATTTTGTTATGACCTGATAGGTGACCCACTATGAAGTCTCTTACTGAATATGAGTGAAGAGAAAACGTGTTGAAAAAATTTGTGGTGATTTGTGAGGTTAGTCCATCAAATCTAATAACATATTGACCCTGGGTTTGTGGGATAGGACGTTACATCTGCTGGCTGGAATTTGAGCTTAGCATATAGTAATAGTCATGCAGTTTTTGCTATAGTGATATTCAGTTGCTTATAATGTTTCTAATTCATCTTCCATCCTATTTAACATTATGATAATTGTAATCCGCTAGAACTAGGTTATTACAATCGACTAAAGGACTTTCTATTACAGGGCTTTTATACACAACAGGGCTCTCCTCGATCTGGGTCAATCTTGTTGAAATCGTCCGTTTGGGGATGGCCTGTGAAAGTCTTTGTCTTCGGGAACCGCTGGGAGTTGCAGATCGGAGCGATCTGGATTTGTCCTACGAGTTCAGACTTTGTTCAGCCGTCGGACCTGAAAGTGTGATCGCGTGGAGCGATCACAAACACTCCGACGATCAAGTTAGTATTTTGTATTGTAGTGATTGTACAATAGATAAGAAATGTACTACTAAATAGGAATTTGGAATTAAAAGAGAGATTATTATGAGTAGGGTATTTATAGGCAAGTACTAGGAGTGTCATGGTACCTCCTCCTCATAGGATCATGCCATTTGTCAAGATCTCATTCAACCCTAAAATCATGGGGCCTTTTCTTCAAAGCCCACTAACATGGTTCTTAACCCATATTATTATAAATATATCATTGCCCCTTCAATGAACGGCATGAAACAAGTAAGCATGATCATTTAGCTACTAAATGGATGAAAGTCGCTCATTGAATTGTGATGTACAGGACAAGTATCGCATGCTTGATGAGTATCGTGGTTTTGACAAGTACCGCGATTTAGATTTACAGCAACCGTTGAAATCCCAATTTATACCTCAGCTGACTCTTTCCTTATGGGACTACAGGTCCAATTTACACAAGTGTTCGTACCTCGGCCATCGTGACCCGGCCCATTGGGTTTTAAGCCTATAGTTACATTTTCTCACTTAATTGTACTTTACTTTATTTATTGACTTAAGACCGTACACCTTCTTCCTTCTTCTCTTCTTCTGTCAAAACCCTGTAACTGTTCATCTTCTTTCTTTGTGACTTATCGTTTCTTTTCCGTGTGACCACCGAGACTCCACAATCTCTGATCATTTTTCATCATCTTTCAAGGTAAGTTCTTAATATCTCCCTTGTTACTCAAAATTTCTGTCTTTCTGAACACATGCAAAAGCTGCTAAATCCCTATTTTCCCCTTTACCCCAAGTATGAATACTAGGGTTTAATAGAATCGAGTAAAGAAAAAGGTGATGGAGACGTACTGGAGGAGGAGGCGGCGACGGCGGCGGCGTGAGGAGGCTAGAGCGACAGAGTAGCTGCTCAAATATATTAGTATTCCCTAAAATAATCTTTGATTTGTGTTGTAGAAAGTGAAATGACATATTTACCCTTCCTTTTTAATTTATTTACAAAAATATGCCACTATCAGCGCTTTTTTTTTATGGAATTGGTGTGGAATTGGAATTCTTCTCTTTTTGCATGGAATTGGTGCTAATACATTTTGTGAGATTTGGAATTCAAAATTTATTCCAATTCCAATTCCACATCTTATGAAATACCAAAATTTCATTTGGAATTCAAACGGATTTCCAATTCAATTCCAATTCTGCGCAACCAGATGCACCCTAAATAATAATGAATTAAAATCTCTCTACTCATCTATCACAGGCCATATTTTCCTAAAATACATAAACTGATTTCATGCATTTCTAAAGCATGTTATAAATAATAGATAAGAATCATACTTTAAAGACACACAAATAATCTAAATAAATATATGTTATTTTATGTTCATCAAATGAAATATACAATTTACTTGCATGATTGTAAAATATTCACTTAAACTATTTTAAGCATTTTAACAATTAATATTAAATAAAAAGTATTTCTTAAAATATTATTTATTTAATTTACACTTTTAATCAAATTCAATTTCAGATAATATGTTATTAAGAAACTCCAATTATCAAATAATAAGGATTTCTAATTTAACTAAATCAATTCGAATAATTAAATCTAATCAAATTAGAATTAATTAATTAATAGTCTTTATTTTAATTAACATAACTTCTAATCTAACTAAAACTATTAAAAGTAGTTGAATTAAATTAATTAAACTAATTTCTAAATCAAAATTAATTTAAAATAATTTTAATTGATATGGAAATATTAATTTGAGCAAAATATATTAAAACAATTTAAAACAACAAGCCAAATTAGCCCAAAACGGAACGTTGGCCCGCGTTCATATAAGCCCAGCCAAGGGCCCAAAGCACAAACAGAACAAAGCACAGACGGCACTGTTCCAGAATACTATTTTCTGAAATGATCAGTTTTAATCGATTCGAAATCGAAACTGATATAAATTTTTGCTCAAACAATTCCGAAAAAATTCATAAAAATTTGAAAAAATATTTCTGATTTAACTACAATAATAATTTTTAAAAATTATTAACAATTAATAATATTTAATTATTTAGTTAACATACTTCTACAATCTAAATTAAAAATTATCTAATTACAATTCAAACATATAAAATTCAGATTCAACAATACATAAACTGATTTTATGCATTTAATTATGTAATTACAATTCGTAGTCTGGCTCATGATGCCACTGTTGGGTTTTACGAATTAAAATAACAATTACAAAAACCATAACCAGGATTCTAAGAATATAATAAATACAATAATGTGCAAGTGTGTACCTTTCTTTAAGGATTTGGAGTGGAATATATCTAAGGATACTTTGAACAATCAACTTAGATTGTCTCTAAGAATAGTCAATGCCAACGTATGAACAAACCCATCCGTGAGCTTTACTAGAGCTCTTAAAAATATTAAATTGTATTCGAGGTTGGACAAACATTCCAATGGGAATTCTTTACCTACTAGTCGATCAGAACAAGTGAGAGAAAGGAGAGAACTTTTTGCTTTTCACAAAAGTGAATACCAAAAAGTGATGAACAATTTTCTTCATGAAAAGTGGCCTATTTATAGCCAAAAGGGCCCTAAATTTTAGCTATCAACTATAACTAAAATACTAGAGTTTTAAGCAAAAATGCCACCTCCTTAACATGATGAATTGGTCCACTAAAAGCATCCATAGGATTCTAGAATCTTCTCACTTCTTATCCCTTAAATTAAGGCACGTTTAGTGGTTAAGAAGAATATTCTAGAATTATGCTTTTAGAACAATTTTGGAATTCCCATCTCCTACAACTCCTTTTGGAAGACTAAATCAAGTGGAAAGAGTCTTAGAATTTTTTTACTTTTTTTTCCTAAAATAAAAACACATAAAAAGCTAAGTAGAATATTCAAATAATGATTTTACAAAAAGAAACTCTCGGAAGCTTCTTCTTCCTATAATAGTCTAACATGGGCATAATTCCAATAATTGAAATTCTCATACAATTATATTTTGAACTCCAGATGTTATAATCGTATTATAGTTCGTTTTAGTTGTTGTGTGTGACCTCTTAGGCTCGATCGAAATTAGCAATATATTAATTTATGTTTAACCGAACATATTAATATATAGATTATGAGCGGACTCTAGTAAGTCATCATAACCCCTAATGTCAATCGAGTTAATCCTAATATATTAATTGTCTAACAATTAACATATATCCGAACTTATTATTATTTAAATGTAATAATCGGTTGTACAATCTAATTGTTCAACGGACATATTTTATGAGATATACGATCTCATATTTCCAACAACAAACCCCTTCCCCTACAATGAGGTTCGAACTATGAATGAATCGTTCGGCTCGATGATCTACTCTATATCCAGACTAGACATAACTAAAATATTGTTGAAGCCTAGTAATATTACTCTACCAAACCTATTAAACAAGGCTTATTTTCATATAGCTCCCTGAACTATATTCAACATTTTAAATTATCCCTTAGACTTGTCTACCTTTCAAATTGCCCCCTGAACTAACTATCATTTCATATTATCCCCTGAATTAACACTATCATTTCAAATTGTCCACCGACCTCAAATTTTGACAATTAAAAATAGGCAACACAAGGACAAATTTGGAATAACATTAATAATTAGATATTTGGGGCAAATTTTGAATAATTAAAGTAATAGATCAATTTTAATAAAACTTAAAGTATCAAAAAAATATTTTAGAAAATGGAAATCCTTCCCTTTAAGGAGTATCAAATAAGTGGTGCGAGATCCATAAACTACCTAGAAGTTTGCAAATAAGCAGTGCGATGATTGGTGGGAGGCTATCAAATAAATGGTGCGAGATCCGGATGTACGTTAGATATATCCAGACTAGACATAACTAAAATACTGTTGAAGCCCAATAATATTACCAAGCCTATCAAACAATAATAATAGATTAACAGTTAAGGAAACAACTGAACAAGTCATCCTGCTACATTCTACATGTAATAATAATAACCCTAAATAAAAAATCCAATTATTATTACTCAATTTCATACTATAAACATTATTTTGTGTCAAATAATATATTATTAAAATAGATATATTCATGATAATATTACAAATTCATAAGATTGTATTAATTCTTTTAATTATATGATAAAAGTTGTTATTTAATGTTGAATATTCTTCAATGTATATGGATAGAGCATGAGGTATTTATATAGTATTGAATAATATATGAATAAAAGCATTAGATGTATCAATATATTATTTAAATAATTGAATACGTTATTATTTAAAGAATAATATGTTAATGTAATTGTACTAAAATGTAACATTAATATGTTTAAAGTAATTAAAAGAATTTACATACAATATTATTGCTTTGTTATATAGCTACAACTATTATTCGTTTAACAATATAATGTTTAACTCAAAACTTTATCGATAATAATATTTCAAATTATCATATGCAAAATAAATTATATTTAAACATATGACTAATTTAACAAGTATAACATATATCACTAAGTGGTAAGTTGGTTAAATGGTTAGTATCTTGCTCTTTTATCTTGGAGGTTCAAGGTTCAAACCTCACAACTACCAATATTATTTTTGGCACAAAAACTTACAAGCCCGTTAAATATTAACGGTACACCGTTAAGGCCCAATAGGCCCCTTTAAAGGGGCTCGTGGGCCGAATAGGGGCCCAGTAATCCCTTAATGTGCTGGCCCGGCCGCTTCGTTAAGGAGACCTCGCCCCTCGAACATATGACACGGAGTCTTAAGCAACTTGTATAATATGTTTAAATAAATTAAAATAATTTACATAAAAACTTATTACTTTGTTATATAGCAACAAATATTATTCGTTTATCAATATATTATTTAATACAAAACTTTATCTATGATAACATTCCAAATTATAATATGCAAAATAAATTATATTTAAGGACAAAAGCCCCCAATCATCATACATGTTTGCAGTAGGGTTCTAGTTCATCACCCACGTTTCAAAATGTCCTTATTCATCACTTATGTTTCAATAATGGGCAAAAATGGTCTTCCGTGACGGAATCCGTTAAGTTGATGGTCACGTGACTAGCACGTGACCATTTTGAGGGGTATTTTCGTATTTTTTTAAAAAAAATTGGACAGAAGGCACTATTCATCACACACGTTTGCACCAGGGTTCCAGTTCATCACACACGTTTCAAAATGTCCTTGTTCAAGAGAAATGAAAAATATGGTGGGGTATATGTTGGAGTGATGTGGAAGGGAGAGAAAGTAATTTGACACCCTGAATGACACCCTGCTGTGGCTGTTGGTAAAAAGTGGGTGTTATTTGAGGGTGCTAAGCTGATGTGGCAGGAGAGAAGTGTCAAATTTGACACCCGCTGCTGCGGATAGTCTAAAATAATCAACGAGAAATGATGGCAACAAGGCTTGCCAATCAAGTACAAAAGCAATCAGCAACTCAACTGTTATACACACACCCAAATAGTGTAGTAGTTGGGGGTAAAATGACTATTTTGCCCTCCTTAATTGTAAGTGTAGTAGTTGAGGAAGTTTTATTAAGGACAAAATTGTTATTTCACTAATAAAAACACTATTTGGATATGTGTATAGTGTTGCCCAATCATCAACCATCAAAGACCAACGCAATTGTCATTCGATCCCAAAGTAAAGGTGACAATGTAATCACACAAACATAATGAACAAACATGACAAATATAACCATGTAATTGTAAGATAGGTTTTTTTAACATAAGTGGAGACCCAAAATTGAAAAGTTAAGAGAAAAGAATGCATATAGTGAGAGGGAAGAAAATTACCTGCAACCATGAATTACATTATCAGTGTGATAATCATACAAGCAATATGGAAAAGAAAAAGAACTTTTATCACGACTCATTTTCATGTCTAATTATCATCAAAAACATTTTGTGATTAAAAAATTGAGACTACAGGAACTTGCATTAATGAACATCTACATTAAGTAATTAATCAACAATACAATTTGCCATTTATTGACCACGACTTCTTTTTTTCAAATCGCAGAAACAATATGACAAATACACTGCATTTACTACGAGGCTGAACGATAATTCTGGAGGACTCCAGTTTTACTTCTTTGTCTATGTACAATCTCCCAAACATTGACCAATATATATAATCAATTTTGACTCCAGTATCTATAACTAATTTTCATTCCAAATATATATGATTAATTTCTCCAATGTCATCCAAATAATAACCTAAATATTAATAAACTATCAATTAAAAAAAGGAAGAACATGAAGCAAAACTAAATAAGAACTTGTAAACAAGAACAACAACATCCACAATTACGGAGAATAAATAAAACAAATGATTAAGCTTTCCAGGTTTGAAATTGATTCTCCTCCAAACTCTATCCCAAACACACAGAAACGGAAGACCTAACCACATAAATTGACACCAAAAACGAATCGATAATTCGATGTAAGAGTAGACAAAAATTAACATATATAATGGCATCTCTCATACTGATATCCCAAAAAACAACTTCATATATTCACCATCTACGATATCTCACCAATTATAAGGATATTTATCTACTTGTTTGATACATCTATTTAACATTTTAAATTCAAATTAAAAAATTTAGAAATCCCCCATCAATTCACGCAGACCCTGTTCCAAAAAAAAAATTTGTTTCCCCCTACTGCCCCTACCCTCCCAATCTCACAAACCATTAATTAGTTTTTCTAGGACAAAAAATTCTTCAATTGAATGATATAATCCAATTTATGACTTCCCAAACCCAAAAAACAAGCCACAAAATCTATAAGAAATACCAAAAATGAAATTGAGGAGAATTCACCATTAAAGGAATTTGCAAATGAGAAGTTGAAAAGATTGAAGCAAAAATGGAGAAGAACACCAAAAACACATGTTTTTTTCGACCTAATAATTGTAATTATTCTTTTAATGAAAAAAAATCCAGTATTTAGTTAAAGTAATACTTCATATATGTTGTATGTCCATATATTTGTTCAGAGATTTTGTTCAGTTAAAGTATTATGTTGTTTGTTTGATAATATTATGTTGAATTGATTTTTTACAATTAATGTATTGTGTTGTTAGATTTAATTATTTCATGTCGATTGATGTTCAATCGCTAAACATGTTCTAAATTGTTAAGATATAGTAGGACATTTCAAAAAATTGAAGTTTTGAACTCAATTCATGAATTTAATAATTTAGTTTTGAACCAAATTTGTTTCGATAAATATTGAAAATATTTAATTTTTTTTATCCAATTCATTTAATAATGTTGAATAATATAATTTAATAAGGTAAAACTCCAATTTCATCTAAATAATATAACTTTTAGGTATTCTTTATAATTTTTGTGTATTTTATTTAGTAGTATTTTGTGTTTCTCGTACACACATTACCATTTATTTAAATAAGATCCATTTTATTATCTCGAATACACAATATAATATTCATGTTCCGGGATATCCTTTTAACTGGAATACACATAATACTCATGTCACAGATCTATCTCCGAGATCCGAAATACCACATACTAGATGGCAGATTGTATCATACCTAAGTGTTATTATTTTAACTCGACAAGTGCCAAAACATGTTGCCCATTGCAAGATCCAAATGAGGAATACTGTGAATGCATATGACAATACTCAATAGCAGTGGATAAATGATTTTAAAGAGAAAACGTAAAGGGCTTATGATGCCTCGAAAAGACCGAAAAAGAAAAAAGAAGGCAATCAAAAGCAAAATGAATGTCAAGAAAATAGACAAAAAAAAAAGACAAGACCGAATGGAAGACTGGGGAATGTGGTAGTGATGCGTAAACACACGAGAAAAAAGTGTTGGTGTTCTTAATCATATTATAAGTTCTAAACTTAATGGATACGAATCCCGCAACGCTACGGATTGTACAAAAAAAAATTACAAGTGTGTACCTTTAGCTCTAACAAATCAATGAGGGTGGCAACAATCAAGTGCTCACAATATCCAAAAGAGAGTATCTCCAAGAACGCCCACAATCGATAAATTATCGAACTACTCCGCACGCCTAGAACGATTAAAATATAAAATAGGAACTACTTCCTCGGGATTTTCGCCATATGGTTTAATGGAGAGAGTTTTTGATTTCTGTAAATAAAAATACGAGCAAAATATATTTGATCATACCACTTAAATAGGCAAAACACTTTAGAGTTTTAAGTAGACAAATCCTCCTCAAACTCCAACTCCTTCCCATCTCCCAAAACCGATTCATACTCGGTTATAATGAGCCGAGCTCGAGTCCCCGAGACTCGATTTTCCGTCTCGAATGTTTCCTTCAATTTACACTTTATACTCGGGAAGTTTATACATTTTATTAAGTAGTTCGGTTTATCGTATGTGTGTGACCTCTTAGGACGAATTGACAAGAGTAATATATTAAATATAATTAACCGAATGTTATATTTAATATAGAGATTACGAAATGACTCTAGTAAAACCATCGTAACCTAATGTCAATGCTATATCCTCAATACTAATTGTCTAAACAATTAATATATATTGAACTTATATATATATATATATATATATATATATATATATATATATATATATATATATATATATATATATATATATAACTTGAATGATTAAATCGTTGTATAATCTAAATTGTTTAACGGGCATTTTACGAGATCTAATTTCATATTTCCAACACTTCTACTTGCTCTTTGGACGATTTTATGATATTAGTATCAACGATCCTCTATACTTTATTTCCGGTCAAGCTATAGGCAAGTGTGTCACAAACTCTACCAAGAGTTTTCAATGGAAAGGTTAATGTGATGTACTTATAGCCGATGGGCGGCTACTAAATCCTACCCTTAACTTCCTTAAGATTATAGAAATCTATCGATTTATCGGATGTATGAATCCCCTATTGTACAATGTGTTCCCATTTATACCTTTGTAGTATAATGAATCTCATGCCGTTATAATCCTCTTGTTATAGAGGACGTTGACACGTTAAATTACATTTCTCTAGTATCTAGAAACTCGTTACTGTGTCTAATCACATTCAACATAAACTCGTGAGAATTTTCTTGGGACACGTATAATTTATCTTTCGAAGTTCTCACAAACAAATATTGTCCAAGAATATGTCTTCAAACCGCTTGAAGCCTCAAACCCATGTGATTGATTAGAGTATCCATACTCCCTTTTGATCCAAGAAACTGATCAACACAATCAAGCACATAGTAGTCGTTTGGTATTTGATTCCGTTCAATGAATACTTGACTAGGGACTTTGCAATCTGGTTGTTTTTCATGGTTTGTTAGAGGTTTTCTTGTTTGGATCATGCATCCAAATCCCTCTCCAAAATAACATTAGATTGCGGTGGAATCCAACGAGGTTTGTTACTTATAGTAACGATATGTGTATATTTTACATACACTCATCATTATTCATGATAATGATGTGGGGATGAATCTTGAAGCTTAGATTCAACATATTGTCTTACAATGGCTATTTATGACGTTAAGACGCACATATTCCCCACTACCTAGCACCACTGAAAGCAAAGAATAGAAGAATCATTACTTCTTCTCGGGATGCTCATACCATTGTGGTTGATTAGATGGGTATCTAGATCACTTGCCGTTCTTTGTTCTTAACTTTATGCACACATGCACTTCTTTTTAACATTGAGATCTTGATTCTCTAGCTTCAATAAGCTGTTAGAGACAACCATCTTTGTCGGGACACCTACTTCAGGCAACTTTCAAGATCACTATTGCTAGTTAATATCCGACTTGTTTACTCACAACTTCTCGACAGGCTTTGTACTAAGACTGTATTCTATAGTTATTCATTGTGACCATACTTGTTACTTGAACAAGTCGTTCACAACTTTGTTTATCAGTACATGTTAATCCAACTGAGATCGACAGTTGTCTTGGTTGGTTCGTTTTAACTGGTAAACCTAATCCCTTCTCATTGCTCTTCTTTCCCATTAGATAACTTCCCAATGTGGGAGGAGGAAATTGTCTTCTTTTGAAAAGATTCTTCCTTTTTAGGTATTCATCTTAGATCCCCTTTTGAATGCATTATCACTATAAGCGTAGCTCGACTTGGTGAGCTCATTCAGGTGGGTCACTATGAATTTCAATGATTCAGCCATCCCCCTCGATTCTTTTGATAGAGAACTGCACAATCCCATTGGAGGTGGCTTTTTTCTTCTATTACATTAGAATGTCTTATGCATACTAATTTGGACATGTTGTGTAGCTCCCACTCACCTTCTTGTTTATACAAGAATCTAATTTGTATTAATGAATTCAAACTGGTTGATCTTTTCATTAACTTATGTATATGTCATCTATTGTAGATCCGGATGACCAGAAGTGTTTACGACACTGAAAATTTATCCAAAGACAAGAGAGTCACCTTGGGTTGGACAAAATTTCTATTAGTCAAGTACTATAAACATGAAGACATCTCCATTTGATGGGGAAACTCAGATTTGTAATAGTTATTTATTCCTTGACAAAGATATAAATCGTTGTACATCCGATGATCCAAAGCAATTTATGATTAATTTGAAATTTTGTCCAAAGACAGTATCACCTTGACTTGACAAATCCTATTTATCGTTCTAGTACCGTAAACATGAACATTTCCATTTTTGTTAATCATTGATACTTCTAGCATCTATTTATCCATTGATCAATTTACTATTCGAATAAAACATGTTGATATCCGAATATGTATTTGGTGTATTCAACCCATTTTGATCTCATAATCATCATCTTTGTTGTTCATGGTTGATCTTAAAAAATCACCTTCGTAAGGATTACCATTGTAAGTACCAACAAGTTCAGTCTATCTATTATATCAACTGTCAATTTCTGGTGAAAGTTCATAAGAATTTGAACCTGATTATCATGGAGTAATTCCATATCACATTTTTCATGTGATTATCTAGATGTTGATTAATTGAGTTGTACATCTCGTTAGTGTGTGTGAGCTAAACTGAGGTAAATATGTATTGTTGGTTTATTTGGGTGAATCTAGTTCATCCAATATACGTGTATTTCTTTAACAACTTTAAAAATTATTAAATGTTTAAACAAACCTACTCTTAATCATTTAAACTATTTTAATGTTGTTTCTGTATTTCTAAAATACGCTTAGCAAATATATTTATATTTTATTAGTTTATTGTACTATCAATAAAATGAGAGTATGTTTATTTGTTAGTTTATCATAAATTTTATTTTGTGATCCTAATCAAGTATGTCGATTTTAACATTTAATTTTAAGCCAATGAAAGATCATGATTATGAATTTTAAATGTCATTCATATTTTTAACCATATTATTTAAAATATATGATTTTCAAGATTTCGCCTCTTTATGATCTTTGGTAATGTGATTACATTTTTACAATTCATATGATATCGGGAGATTTGTGTTTCAAATTACCAATTCCTTGAGCAATTGAGGCAATCTCGACACTACCTGCATATTCCATAGCGTGACCGAAGTTCAATATGTAACGATCTCACACTTTCATAAACATAAAGAACCTTATATTTACATAACCCTGACGTTCACAACTAAAGATTCAAAAGAATTGCAGTCAAAGACGAAATCTCCTTTTGGGATAACATTGGATAACATTAACTTCATAAAATAAAATAAACCAAGTTTTACACAACCCCTAATGTTCCCAGCTAAATGTTGAAAACAATTGCAACCAAAGATGAGATAGTTCCACACAAAATAATAAATAACTGTAGCCACCAAAACTATCCGATCAAGAGTATTATTCAACAAAGTATCATCAAAGGAATCCGAAATTTACATCAAGCGAGCTTGACCCAACGCTGAAAGTCATCATCGCTTTCCCCAAGAAGGCACCTAAATCACAAGGCATAGAATGAAATGTTCAATACTTATCACTCGTAGATATATTTTTTCCTACAAAAACTCGCCCTTTGTTATTAGTAAAAGGATTCGATCCTCGATCGGACCTTATCATTACGAATATCCCTGCGGATGATTAATGGTCGCTATCACTGTATATTAATCGAATAACAAAGATGATTTTATTGAACAATCACCAACTATGGCTATCGGCGTTTCTAATTCTTTCCATCAACATTGGATTCATATGATATTGGGAGATGAGGTTTAAGTTACTTTACTTGAAATCTATGACCATATATAAATATATCAAGCTTAGACTTTTATGTAAAGATTAATAGACAACGAACCTAATTAATCTCAAATCATAAAGAAGGCATCCATGTTCAAACATAAACGAAGACATTCCCGATCAAAGCGAGGAAGCTAACTATGCAATAATGTAATGCAAACAAGTAGTCTAAAATAAAACGACAATGTAAGTCGGGTCCTCCGTGTCGCCTGCGCGGACGCTCGTGTGGTCTACAATTCATATCCAAATAGCTTTCTACTCACCCGCACAATTCAAGAAAAGTGTCAAGATAACGACAATGTCAAGAATATTATCGTGTCGAAATGAAATATTCAAGTCATAATATGACTATACATCTCAAGACGGATCCGTGATATTATCAATGCCCCAATCCGTATGGGAAAGTTCTCATGGAATATGTTCGTGCTATCCCCCGGGAGCTGGGTGAGAATTCCATCACGTGAATGCCCGCTCATCTCTCTGTCTTCTCTAACCCTCAAGGCGCCCGGAGTGTGGCAAAACCTCACTACATCCCTCTCGTACTCGTCATATATGATACTCTCATATATCAGAGACAAAGCGTAGCTGGCACTCTCTCTCGATCCCGTGTGGATCTCGAATCCGTGAGAGTCATCGATATATACCCGGACGATATCTTTTCGCCATTATTCCCTGTATCAAATTCCCGAGTACCGGAGTAACTCGATCAACTTCACTACGTCGGACATGGAGTTACGAACATTGGGGTTAATGAGTCTACAAACACTGAACGCCTTGATTTCACCAAGCGGTTAAGCAAACATGTCCCGGGTCTCGAAAAACTCAAATCTCTCCTGAGATTGTCGGCCCGCACACACTTGTATCACGTACTCTGACGCCATTCACATTTTTCAAACGCTTCGTGTATTCATGCTTCGATGAAGTGATACCCACCTTGGGAATTTTGGGACTCTTACTTCCAATTTGATATCCTTTTCTTGCTCACTATTTCGGGAACCATTTTCAATGGTTATCCCATTCTATGAAATTGGTACATCATAGGGGTTCCTATATAGGGATTAAAAGGTAGGGTGTCACGACGTTGGAGACTTCCATAATAACTACAGTAGGAAATACATAAAGAACGACTTAATCTATAGGTCATAAATATATTCTATAATCAGATGATAAAATTATTATACTAGTGTTTACAATCCCACTAAACACACAAAGTATTCCAAGAACTTACACAACCTAAAACGAATGGCAGCACGCATAACATTTTGTTTTAAATCACATAAGCAAGCGTACCATCACCCTATTACGACTCATCATAATCTTGGAATTACCAAAAATTCAACTTAGATCAGACATTGAAATCTATCACGCCAACGGCCCACGCTTCACATTGGAAATCACCGTACAGACCAAAAGCACCGAACGGAAATTCAGAATGAAAAACATAAACTTTGGTTCTAGAACAAAAGCTTAGATTCCCATCGAACGACATCCCAGATTGACATCGCCCGGCCATACTAGCAGTCCGCGCACAATGTTGATTCTATTCCGACTTTTTACATTTGGCAATGAAGCATTAACTACTTATTTATTATGTGGGATTTATTATATTTTATTAATTTTTATGACCATGTCAGGTGTATCATTCAAACAAGCTAAAAGAATACAATCTAAGTTGAGTTCCAAGTAAAAATATAAATACTTTTTAGTGTCATAGCATTCATTAGTGGAAAATATTTCCACTTTTTGGGCCATAAATTATTTTCTCGTTGACCTATCCTTTAAGGTGGATTAATATTTAAAATTAATTATAAGTTTATTACAATTAATTAATTTAAGTTTTATTATATTTCTATTAAATACAAGACTAAACCGCCTTAACTAAATATTTTTCATAAAGGCATTATCTATATAATATAATAATATATCACAAGTCCATGACATCCATCATATTTAAATCATATTTATACTATGCATGATTAAATAATGTTATATTCGAAACATACATGGCACGGATGAAACAATGAAATAGGCACACACGTTGCATGTCAAGAATAATCATCAAATGAAATAAACCATTTAATTTGTTCAAGTGTAAGGTCACTAGTAATCTAATCCTAGTGTTCGTTTAATATCTAATATTAAATTTATCTAGCATTTTCTAAAAATACTCAATATTACACTTACGATGATTAATTCTTAAATTATGTCATAAATCGAAACTCTACTTATCTAATAATTTAGGTCTCGATCCTAATTAAATCTAATTCGAAATATTATTATTAAATCTAATCGAAATTAGAATTTAATTGGCCTAAGTCCATTAGCCTTAATTGATTCTTAAAACAATTAACGTTTAATCTAATCTAATTAGAACTAATTTTAATGTGATTAAAATAATTGATTAAATTAATTCTCGTAAAGAAAATAAATTAAATCAATTCAATTGATGTCCTTTAAATCAATTTCTGTAAAAATCCATCGACAATTGAATTTGTATCGAACTACTAATCGATCCGCTTAATAAATCAAACGGATCAATCAAGCCCAAAACCGAATTGACCTATTGCGCCCACCGTCCAACATCAGCCAAGACAAGAAGACACGTGTCGAATTCGTGAAATTGCCGACGCACGCCACGCGTCATGAACATGGTGTTAGCCTAGATATAACCTTGGGGGGAGGACAAGGTTTTATGTTACTATTAACTTTTTCGAAGTTTTAATTTAATAATGCGGAATTAACAAACAATAGGAATAAAGATTAATGTGATAGACCGACTACCCAAGCTCGAGAATGATTAGTCAACAATTGAACAACCAAAATGATTAGCGAAAATAATAAGAATACTTGAAAGTAAAGAGCAAAGATAGAAAGACGATACGCACGATTTTAACGAAGCTCGTTCCCCATCGCCGACCGGCCGGCTTTCCAACTCGGTTTTGGCAAAAGGCATAACTAGCTCTCAGCTTGAATATACAACTTCTCTCAAGACTATTATCAAACACCTAGCCTCCAACTAAGTGACCCAAGCTACCCGCTTAAGGATTTCAACTCCTAATCAACTCTAGATTAGAACCCAAGAATCTCTTAGGATTTCACTTTTTACTTACTCAACTTAGGAATAGCAAACCCTATGCTTCACCACACAAGGATTTCACTAAACACAATAAAAGAATTGAGATATTACACTTTTCAAGAATAACTAGGAAACTTCTACAAAAAGATAATGAACAATTAAACGTAGGAAAGTTAATTTTTGCCTTTTGATTTCAAGGAATTAATTGCTCAAATTAGGTAAAGAACAATAAAAGTTGCCTTTGTTTTTAAAAAAGGAAGAGGCTTTATATAAAGGCAATAAAATTTTAAGCCGAAACTGCCCGCATCAGTGGACTTATCGAGACTGGGGTCTCACGGTACCCTCAACGGGTTAAGGTCATGTTGCCTCGTATAGACCCTATCGAAATGGTTCGACTATCGACCCTATCATCGAGACTGTATGCCTCAAGAGGTCTCGATCATCGGGACCAAGCCAGGAACCCTCTCGATGGGGCCCCATGGTTCGAATTTCTCTTCCAAAATAAAGATCGCTTAAGCCAATTTCTAAACGTAAATGACACACAAATTATTGTACCAGACTTAACCATGAATCAATTCATCAGATTAGGTAAACTACGGACTATCGATTTTAAACACAATAAGATTAAATCGCAAAAGTCATTACTCAAGCATATTTAAAACGACAATGTACTATAGTGTGTAGCTCTTATTAAACGCCTATAAACAATAAAGAACACAGCCTTGAAAGGCAAGTTTGGCGTTTGTTAGACTTTATCCATGAGCCTCCGAATATCCCGATCAACATTTTAAGCTTGAACTTATTAAAGAATAAACCGAATATACGTACACTCTCAAAAACGGATACTTGTTTAAACAATTTGTTATTTTCAAAAACAGTTTGAATGGAATACCATTATTCAACAAACTCCCCCTTTTTGATGATAACAAATTGACTTATGCTAAGGGGAAAGAAATATAAGACAAAAGCAACGCTCCCCCTCAACATAAGATTCCCAAGGTTTTCTTACGAAATAAAGCACTAATAATCCATGGATGACATATCAATGAAGCACACTATAATAGCATGGCATGAAATAGATAATTTAACACCGAACAAGCTATTATAAGAAACAAAGCATCCAATAAGTTATCCTAAGAGAACCATAAAAACCAAAGCAACTAAAGTTTAAGACAAAACAAGGCATAAGTCTACTACACTCCCCCTTTGGGATCATCACAAAAGGGGCACGAACAAAGAATAAACAAGGCATAATGAAAGCAAAACATAAGGAAATAAAAGGTCCAAGCCATCAAAGTCCTTTAGTTAATCTTCGGACCACCGCTCGCCTCGTCGAAAAGACCCCTACGGAACCGCCCATCATCATCATCAATGATATAATCTTCAAGACCAATCCCCGGAGAAGAAGTAGTCGGATGCGAAGTAGATGCCGGATGTGTACTTGTACCCGCAACCCCGGTGGTATCCTCAACCTCGGCCTCGTCATCCGAATGCACCAAATTTCTTATGGGCCTTGGTCTTCTCATTAGCATCTCCAAAACAAGAGTAGGAATTTCATACCTTTGACATAGTCCTTTTATTTTCTTTGTTTTTCTTGGAGAAGTGTTTCTGGCCTTTCTAAGGAGTTGCACTTGATTATCCTCAATAACTTGTTGCCTCCGTGCAATCTCATTAAGCCTAGTGTCATGATCTTGAAACATCTTGCTCCGCGCCTCATGAGGAGCCTCATCACCGCTATCATCACCTTCTCCATCAAGATCATCATCCCCTTCATCTTCGTCGAAGTCCTCATCATCAACATCCTCATCATCCGAAAATACGGGGTCCTCCAAATCATCAACTTCCCTAAACCATTTCCTCCCCATCATGGCTAGAATTGCTCTTCTATCCTCCCGATGAGCCAATTTAGCCTCCCACTTCCACCAAAGACGGTTATTGTGATAAGCAATTGTACACGTCCTAAAATAGTCTTTGGTAATCCTATGGGTGCCCCCTATCAATGGCATACCTCTAGGAAACACTCTATCTCCTCCCCAAGACTCCATAATATGTGTAATGAGCATTCCATACGGAAGAGTTGCCAGCTCGTACGCTTCATGTAGCGACGCATGTGGAAAACAATTATGATTGGAAGATTGATATCGCTGGCGGAGCAAAAACTTGTATGTCAAGGAGCTTACAACCCTACTCGATTCCTATCTTGGAGAACCTACGGGGACCAACGACTTCACAGCAAAGTGAGATTGGAGAATCTTGCCTCCGCGCATAAATGTAAGCACGGCAGCACGACCACCCCCCTTTCGATACCCACCCAAACCTCCTCCTCCGACCATTGTTCAACATTAAGTGGCCTGATTTGCCGCCAATCTCTCATCCGCTGAGGCCACACACATCAACCGCATAACTAGCAAAACCATTACAAGACAACCCAAAGTCCTCTCTAAAATTTCTCATCTTATACTCAAACGATCTCCCATTGAATTCCAACTTAATATTGAGACTATTGCTATTAGGAGTGTGAATGACAACATGCTCATAGAAGAAATAAACCCAATCCGGAAAGATGTCGTAGGACTTACCCAAAAATTTCTCCCATTTTCACTCGGCCAAAGCATCCCGTAATTTCGCCTCCAAGTCTCCTCCATCATAGTAATACCCGTCAAGAATGTTAGGCTTGCCAATTCTTCCACTTTTTCCACCTCTAGATAGAAGCAAGGGATTTACATTGTCACCATGTTGTGGATTTGAGGAACTTCCACCTTGATAAAGAACAACTTGACTAGAGGATTTAGGATTTTGTGTTCTAGCCCTCTTTTTTGTAGGTTTTGAAGGATTTGAGGCCATTTTAATGATGAATTTTGGAAGAAGGATAGTGTTTGGGCTCAGGAAGTGGTAACGTAGTAAATTCTATGATAAAAAGCGTGAATTTTTGGTGAATTGTCAAGAGAAAAGTGCTGAAAGTGGTCAAGTTATGGCACAGTTTGAAAGAATTGAGAATTTTGGTTGAAATGGTGAAGAAAACGGCTGAGGGAGTATTTATAATGTCTGTTCATCGATACCCATTCGGCAGGCAAGTGGTCTCGATGAGGTCTCACGGTGCGCTTCCTCGTTGGTTATTTTCATCGGTGACTCATTCGGTGTCCCTACGGGCTATGAACGGGGTTATTTTGCATCGAGACCTCATCGAGCAATCTCTGAAGTGGGGTCTCGGCGACCAAAATGCGGAGTTCTTTTACTCCAGACTTCATCGGGACAGGGGGGTCACGATGGGGTCTCGAAAACCACACCAAATCACCCAACATCCACATTCAACCAACCAACCCGACACACATCCGATCGAAGCAAATATCCACAATTTCACTCAAAAGCCCAACAAAACCAATATCTCCTACCTCGATACACAACCATAGTTCTCCACACTTCACTAACATCCTCAACAAATCAACTCACCACAATCGGACAATTTTATCATTTGGCTTATCATCCCAATAAAAAATTGACACAATTTAAACACATAGCATGCATATAATTCAAAGGCATAAAAGACACGAGAAGAAAAAAATTCACTTACTAGAAAGATCAGCATCCCCGCCACGCCTAACGCGGTTAAATTATCCTGGTGTTGGGTTTGGTGAAGATATCCACAAGGTGATCACTTGTCCCTACCTAATCCTCGAGATCAATGTTCCCTTTTTGCACATGATCCCGGATGAAGTGATGACGGATTTCAATGTGCTTGACCTTGGAATGTCGTTAATCGATTTTTGGCAATGTTGATGGCGCTTGTGTTGTCACATAACACCGGTACTTGATCGTACTTGATCCCGAAGTCTTCCAATGTTTGTTTCATCCAAAGCACTTGAGCAACACAATTTCCAACCGCCACATATTCGGCCTCCGCCGTTGACAATGCCACACTATTTTGTTTCTTGCTTGACCATGAGGTGAGGCTATGTCCAATGAAGTGACAAGTCCCACTAGTGCTTTTTCTATCAAGTGTGCAACCCGCAAAATCCGCATCCGAGTATCCCACAAGTTCAAAATTCTTGCTCATTGGATACCAAAGGCCATAATCAATTGTTCCTTTCACGTACCGAAGGATCCTTTTAACCGCTTTAAGATGGGGACTTTGGGACACGCTGAAAACGAAAGCACACAAACACACGCAAGAACATAATATCAGTCTAGAAGCGGTAAAGATAAAGAAGACTACCAATCATACTGATATTTTGTCTCATTGACACTGGTATTCACTCATCTTTTTGTCAAGCTTAGTTGATGTAGACATAGGAGTTCCGATCACCTTTGCATCTTCCATCCCGAATTTCTTTATGAGCTCTTTCGAGAATTTGCTTTTGACTAATTTTAAGATCCCACATCCATTTACTCACTTGGAGTCCCGAGAAAGAAGTTCACCTCGCCTTTATCATGTCATCTCGAACTCGCTTTGTCATCATTTTCAAAATTCCTCACACAACAAATCATTAGTAGAACCGAAAAATAATATCATCAACATAAATTTGAACAACAATAAGATGTTTGTTCTGGTTTTAAGGAAAAAGCGTGGAATCAAGCTTCCTTCTGAAACCATTCGCAACTAAACGCGCTGCTCAACTCTCATACCAAGTTCTCTAGGTGCTTGTTTTAAACGTAAATGGCTTTATCTAGTTTAAAAACATTATGAGGATAATTTGGATTCTCAAAGCCCGTGTTATTTTACAAAACTTCCTCATCCAAAAACCATTTAGAAAAGCTTGACATCCATTTGGTGCGCTTTGAAACTATATGACTACCGGCTGTAATAATACGAATGGATTCCAACCTAGCCACCGTAGCAAAAGTTTCATCAAATTCCTACTCCTTCTGATTTGATTTATAACCTTGAACAACAAGACGACTTTTTATTTACTTAAACGGTGGGCACCAGCCATCAAGTTTATTTCTAAAAACCCATTTTGTTCCAATAATGGTTCTATCACAAGGTTTTTCAACTAAGTGCCAAACTTTGCATCTTTCGAATTGTTCAAGTTCTTTTTGCATAGATAAAATCCAATCCGGATCCTCTAGAGCTTGTTTAATATTAAGAGGTACTACTTGAGACACATAAGCACTATGAAGGCAAACATTATTTAACGAGGATCGAGTAGTTACCCCCTTTGAGAGATCACCTAGAATGAGGTCCGGGGGATGATTCTTAACGATTCTCGTCTCCCCAGTAAATCTCATGTGCCCGCCCATGGAGATAACTAATCATCCACGCCTTGGGCCCTCCTCGATGATGACTTATTTTCCCCCATAATTGATGCTTCCTCATTTTATACTTGGTTTTGAGGCTCATCTCTGAGAATTTCATCCACGCTTGACACCTTAATCATCATCTAATACAACTTTCTCAACAAACGGATTAGATTCATCAAAGTTAACATGAATAGATTCTTGCACGCATTGATCCTTTTTATTATAGATGATATATGCTTTACTCGTTTTAGAATATCCAAGAAAGATTGCCTCATTAGATTTAGCGTCAAATTTACCCAATCTATCTTTGGTGTTAAGAATATAGCATTTACATCCAAAAACTTTAAAGTAATCAACCAGACTTACCATACCAAAGTTCGTGAAGGAGTTTTATTGAGAACAGCCCAAGGAATACTGGGTTGATTAGTATCGTCCACCTGCGATGTCCCCAAAAATATTTTGGCAAGCAGTCATTCATGGTCCCCATTTCTTTGAATGGTCCTATTCTTTCTGCTCCACAACTCCATTTTGTTTAGGTGTTCTTGGTGCCGAAAGTCAGGCCACCGAACTCCTCATTCTGAACTCACCTCCATGATCGCTTTTATGGCTTTGATTTTGAAGTCTTTTCATTCATGAGCTTTCTACACAACTTAGCAAACTCTTTAAAAGCATCACTTTTATTAGCAAGGCCAATTACCCAAGTAAACCTTGAGTAATCGTCCACAATAACAAATACATATTTCGATCCACCCAAACTCTCAACATCCATTTCACCAAACAAATCCATATGTAACAAATCGAGCACATGGTTTGACGAAACAAGATTTATAGGTTTAAAAGAAGATTTATGCATTTTACCGAGTTGACATGCATCACAAAGTTTATCCTTTTTGTACGAGAGATTTGGTAGACCTTACATGCGAGCTTATGCAATTTAGATAATATTTCAATACTAGCATGACCCAAACTGGCCGATGCCATAAACTCACATCATCATGAACCACATTCATGGGAAATATTACTAGCTTCAACCGAATCAAAGTTGACATAATACACATTATTCAAACGATAGCTACGCACAAACAAACGGCATTTAAGCATTTGAAATAAACACATTATGTTTAGAAAACTTGACCTCATAATCATTTTCGCATAATTGACTCACACTTAGTAAATTAAACTTAACGCCATCAACAAGCAAAGTATTTTTAATCTTAAAACAACCTTTCTTACCAATGCATCCTTTACCTAAGATTTTGGCGGTTTCGTTGTTAGCGAACTTTACATTTCCTACCGCCTTGTTACCAAGCTTTAAGAAAAGTGAGGCATCTCCCGTCATGTGCCTTGAGCATCCGCTATCCACCATCCAAATATTTTCTTTCATGGATGAGCGGCCCTCCTACAACACAAAATCAAGTTCTCATTCGAGGTACCCAATGTGATCTGGTCCTTGGGGGTTGCGAAGTAAGATGGATTTCACAATCCATTTCGGCCTTAGAGACTGGGACATAAGTGTGTCCATTCTCACTAACCTTGAACGGGCATCTAGAAGACTCGTGATTTCCTTTTTCACAATAAGTGCAAGTGAAATGCGGTCTAAAAAATTTATCAATCGATGATGAAGCAACATTAGAAGTTAATAGGAGTTATCACTTGAATGCTCATCCCCTTTTGTTGGTGGTAGGATAACGTTGAGCATCAAAAATTTCATTCAACTTGTTTGTTCTCAAGGAATATAAGTTGAGTGATTTCTTGAGTTCTACATTTTCCAACTCAACCTTATTAAGATTTTGTTTAAGCTTATATTTTCAAGAATTTCTTTATCATTTTATAGATTGAGTCAAGTTTTAACAAAGTAACTTCATTTTCGAGAGAGGTGGTTTTAGCAAGCAAGGTTTTATTTATTTTCAAAGTTCTTTTGTTTTTAAGCAATTTCAAAACTTTCTAACAACTCGTTATAATTATCGCTAGCTTGTCAAAATCATTACCGAGTGCTCATCATCACTAATGGTGCCTATCATCCGATGGTGAAGCAATACGTAACTGAACGAAGTACAATTGAG
>JADFUC010000844.1:0-235212 GCA_019722365.1 Lithospermum erythrorhizon | reverse complement strand
CTCAGTATGCTTCGTTCAGTTGCATGTGCTGAGCCTTTCATCGCATTTCAACATTGGCTGGATTGATTTTGGTTTAATATTTCATCGCTATAGTATACTTTTGAGGAAAAACGAAAAGTAGGAAGTAAATGATCAGGTCTAGCGTAATCAATAGGGGAGAACTTCAGGGGATAAGACCATGTAGTGCAATAATAAAGACAAAAACCTTCTTTGACGCCCAATATTCGAGATGATTTGATGGAAGAAACTTCTTTGCTTTTATATCTTTTGAATTTGTGTTTTTCGTTCTTCACAGAAATCCGGTAGGTTGTGTTCGACCGAAGGTATTTAAGATAACTCTTCGTAGGTAGAATTGAAGTTAAGCGCTTGCGATTACATTACATCGAGCATTCTAGAAACAAATCTGCATTCTGAAGTCGAGAAGAATCTCGGGACTCGAAGACAAGTTTTCGATTAAATTCGTGTATACATGGATAAAACTTCATGTTTTGTACGCGTTATCTTGCCCTGGGACTTGGAGGGTCGGCATGGTTAAGTACGATGGTGAAAGTGGTCTTTAGATACTATAATAGAGGGATTGCGTATAGGCATTTTGAGCCAATCCGAGTGATTTGGTCCGTCAGACGGATTAGATGAGAACTTCGTCGACTTTCTTGATGATGGGTAATAGGCCGTTGCGAGAGTATCTTGCTTCACGAGGTCTCGTGCAGAATTTTCTTCCTAGAAGGATGGTGAATTTAGGATGAGACATACGATCCATATCGTTTTTTTTTTTTTTTCTTTGCTTGATTAGGATTACATCGGGACATTAGAGATGCTATGATCGAAGATTATGTCAGGTCCCGTTAGATGTTGGGTTGAGGCTTTTAAGGTGTGTATGTACTTTTATTTGGAACTTCTTGAGAAGGTACACTCCACATCTAAATGAATCAAGTTTCGCGCAGTAAAGAGATACGATCTTTGGTTGAAAGGAGCGTATGTCGAATTCACTGACGAGCATCAGTTATTCTTCACATTTCTATCTTGGAATGTTTGAAGGAATATGATCCGGCCAGGCCTCAGCTTGATTGCTTCTCGTGGAAAGGGTAGAGGCCGCTGTTAGGAATAGGTCGGCTTGACTTAAATGCTCCTCGTAGCGGCTCCCAGGACTCCGGGCGACTCCTCGAGTTTCGTCTTTGGAAAAGGAAGGAGAGATATTTGAGGAGGATGAAGTAGATAGTGTTGGCGATCGTAGCTTGGCGTGAGATTCGAGGGTAGCGGAAGCCCATCGAAGTACTTTGGAGGAGATTTGCTCTACCGTCAGCAGCAGGCCTTTAGATGGTGGTGTAGGGTAATGTAAAATCTTGTTCATCGTTTTCCCACTTGTATTTACTTCTTTGTATATATGTTTTTATCCCCGTTTTGAGACTTTTTTTGTTTTGTTTTGCAGAGTGAGGACTCGGAAATTCTTGGGTCGCCCGTGGATGATTAGTGGTATGCCAAATGAAGAAAGCAGTGACATACATTGTCTTTGAAGGGGTACAATTTATTTCGAAAGTTGCTATTTTGTGATCGAGAATACCTCGGCACTTTGTGTGTGAAAGAAGTTGAGTAGTAGGTCGACTAGGACATATTATCTATGTAAGATCGAGTTGGTCATCTTCTTGAGAGACGAAGTATATCGTAGTCGAAATCGCCTCTGTAGAAGACACTTTGAACTACTTTTCAAAACTCATGATCTGCTTGTGATACCTGACTACAATTTTAGGTTGTCGGGGCGTTATCCTATTGCTTTCATTTCCGTTCTAGCTACAGTAGATCAGCAATTGAAAGAGAAATCAGCTTACATAGAAAGGTTGCTGAAGAAATCGGTCAGACGGATGCAAAAAGAGACTAAATTGAGGAGAGGAATTAGGAAGACCTTACAGGGGAAAAACAGACCGTACCACTTAGCTCGACAAGGAAGACATGAAATCGCTACGATCAGTATCGACCCTTGAAGCAAAACGTCTCTTGAAGGAAGCTGTGCAGTGAGCAAAGATGATGACGGCTTGTATGATCGAACTTGGATGCTCGAATCGAGACTTATTGATTTCAAAATCACTTTTAGCTTGTAGTTACATGTGGAAGCTTCTTAGGTACTTTTTATTTTGTGTAGCTCTTTAAATCTTTTGCTTTATTAGTCAAGCAGGTTTATCGTGTTAATAGATTATACGAACTCTTTTTCCTTTATTTATGTCTTGCTCGTCGTACTGCAATGAATTTCTTTTATGATGGTGAACTTGGGAGCTTCCAGGTGCTACGTACCTCGAGGAATTTTATCCATGAGGATCGACTCAGCGTAGTTCAAAGGGAAATATAATTTTGGTTGGGGTGGCAATGCAGTTTTATACTGCATGCGAGCCGAGTATACGTTGAGACTACCGTCTCGAGTCGATGGGGCTTTTTAAGTTTAACCGCTAATAAGACCGATAGTGGAATTTTGCTTAGGTTTACTACGTATAATTCCTACGGTAGGATCTAACGATTTACCAGCATCTGATATCATTGGAGGCGATCTGCAGTTTAACCCGCGTGCGATGTCGTTAGTGGTTGCCGTACACGGTTATACTGCATGTGGGCGGGGAGTTTCATGACTATGGATAATATATATTCAAGTAGCGACCGTTGATTGGTCACTATCACAACTTCGTCTTGATCGACCATGCTTGTATGATCCGTTCCCTCACGGATATTGTCACGGACCGTCAGCTTTATTTCAATTTCTTCCCACTTTTTTTTTTATAGGTGATGAGATTTAATTAAAGGCGGGAGTACCGTGTCATGCGACTTGAAAGGAGTCTTGTGGACTTTGCTTTTGTAACATGGAGATCTGAGATTGATAACGGTCCGATCTTTGTTGCGCGTCGACGCCCAACTTTCATCGAGAGTGTAACTCTTCCGACCCTAAGGCGAGGCGTTTCCTGCTTGGTGAGGCCCAGCCTTGAATAGCTATTCTCAGATGGGATTTGACATTCTAATAGGAGGGACAACTACAGCGCGTATACGATGTATAAGGAGTTGTGTGGGTGTTCTATATGTTGTCTATGCGCCCGCGGAGGCTTGTCGTCTTTATAAATTGCAATCTATATGGATTTCTTGACAACTTTCTTGAGATATTGCACAAAGTTTTTTGAAAGCTTCGCTGACCCGTTAGCACGAGGATGTAATACATCGGTGGCCTTTTGAATTCAAACTTTTGACATAATGCTGTAATCAACTGATTATCGAATGACTTCCCATTATCAGTTATGATATGTACGAATTGCCATGCTTGATATATGATTTACTAGTATGAATTTAGCCCAACAACTTGCTTTGCGTCCGTTTTTTGAAATTTACTTATTGCTTAGAATGTCTATTCTTTATATGAGTAATGTAAATGTAATCGGCCGAACTTTTGGCGATGGTCTGACCGTATCGAATCCCAAATGCATCGAAGGCCACGAAGCGGCGGTCGATTATACAGTGGTTACGGCGGTTGGTGGATGAAATTTGCGTGAAGCGACAAAGGTTGACATCTTTAGTGAATTCAAGCGATGTCTTTGACCGTAGTTGGCCCGATAGTATCCCGTCCGTTTGATTTGGAAATGAAGTTTTGCGCCCAGTTGATGGCGCCGCATGCGCGAGAATGAGCTTCTTCCGTTGATACATTGTGCTTTCTTAGCTGCTCGAACGTCGAGTAATGGCGTGGAGCCGTCTTAGAAGGAAGCGTCTAACATGGATCAAGCGAGGGGCCCGGCCCGGTAGCGTCAAGTCTTCTTTGAATTACCGTCGATGCTCCCATATTGAAGGTAATCAATTAAAGGTTGTCTCCCGATCTTACGTCGATCTCGCCAGACAACGGCTGAGAGTTTACTTAGGCGGCGATTCGTAGCTTGTCTTCTACATTTTAGAACATAGGTGGTACGACCTTGATTTTGACTTATCTTGGGATCCGAATCTCATACCGTGTATTGACAATCTGAGAGGCCGAACTTTTGCCAAAGAATCGGCTTGCTTGTTCAGCCGATCTCGAACATGTTCAATAAGAAGTGTGATCGATTCCGTGAGTTTGAGTGCGTGAGTAGGTAGTATGAGTATCATTGGGGCTTTAGAACATAATCCCCGAGGAGTTGGTTGATGGCTATTTGTGAGTCACCGTAAACTCTGGCTAGTTTCATTTCAAAACAACGATTTGAGTCCCTAGCATCAAAGCTTGATAAATACGCCCGTTGTTTGAACATTTGTTATACTTGAGAATGAATATGGGAGGCGTATCTTTGTTAAGTGTTGTAAATAACTTTTCAGGGGCTCCCATTTCGAAAATCCTAATTGCACCGTCCAAGTACATCTTCCGTGGCGGTAGAATTCCCGATCGTGAAATCGCGTCACCGTGCGGTAATTCATCGGAGAGTTCCACGTTCGGTGGTATGGGATGATCTGTAGAAATACGCGAAACACGCGCAACGACTTTAAAGGGCCTTACGTATATGATCTCAAATTGTTGGATTTGGAGGTACCATCTTTACCCGACCGATTTGATAGAGCGGGTTTCGACATAACATATTTGATCGGATTGCTTTTGAGATGAAGCGGGCCCGGTATGAGCTTGAAAGTAATGTTTCGGCTTACGGATTGCAAAAATGAGGAGCCCAGACACATATTTTGAATTGGAGCGTACTTGATTCATTTGAGGTATGCGTCGTGGGCTTCGAATAGTGCAATGCGTTCTCCTTTCGGCTTCGCGTTACTGTAGTAAGTAATGCGCGATCGTTCTGTATTGCTGGCGTAAAAAGGATTAGTGGTTTTCTTTGAGTGAATGCGGTCGACGCGAAGGCGGGATTTCGTGGTATGATTTGATACTTGTGAAAGCGTTCTTTATGTAACCCCGTCGATCAAACAAAGTCCACTGCTTCGTGTCGGCGAAAGGTTGACATCTCACCCGAGGTTGGAAATGGCTGGCCAATGGCCAAGCTTCCTTGTAGACTCTTGAGCTCGTAGATATTGCGAGGTTCCGGCGTGTTGGCGATGGCGTGATCTTTGGCTGGCTACATCTCGATACCCTTACGTGAGCCCATGAAACCTAGAAACTTTTCACGAGTTACGCCAAAGCAAACCGGAGGATTCGTGCGAGTTGATAAGCGTCGAAGTCTCTCCCAGCGATACTACGAGATCGAATACATGGTATTCTTTTATATTTGATTTAGCGATCAAATAAATCGGCGTGGCTGACGTTCTTATGGGCGTATAAATTAGAATATTTTTACATGGTAATGTTGCTCTACAGCGTTCTTGAAGCGAATGGCGTCACTTTGTAGCAATATGGGAGTTCGAAGAAGTTAACTCCTAAATGCTTACAGTGCCCATTCGAATTTGGAAGTTATACCACATGGGAACCGTCCATGAATGCTTCGTGCCGTACTGATTGTCATCAATCGTGCTTCGGTATAGGCAAAGGAAAATCATCTTGGGCATCTTGATTGAGAGATATCGTCAATATGAGCTTCGTATTTTTCAGTTCTTAACTTTCACGGGAACTATGTTGGACAACGAGTCGGAAAATTCACCAGCGTGAAACTGACATCGATCAATTTATTTACTTGAACTGATCGCGGGACCCGACTACGGGCGAAATCTTGCTGCGCCTAACTGTCGGCTAACCCGCTTTTCTTTTACGGCTAGATGATGAATTGTGACCTTTATGGATCCCAGGCAGATATCTGCAGTAGCGATTCATGCAAGCGTGTCTCGAAACTCATGGAGAGACCAGCGTACCCTTTTCTCTGCGGTTAAAGAGGCGTATATATGGGGCGTGGCTAAATCGATGCCCCGATACTAAGTTAATTTCTTTGACCATCAATGATGTTTACAAGCTTCCTCGAATGTGGATGGGGCCTCGGCGTCTCTACATGGTGCAAAATCGTCATTAGCGGTAATGGGTGAGAATGACCTTTCTCGCCAGGTTCTCGGGGTTAACTTTGAGAGGGGCTCGCAACTTACGACACACCTGGGTGATCTTGCTGACTCTTTGAAATTATATTAAGCAAGCGTGCCTTTCATCCCGACATTCGAACTCATGACACTTTTGTTCCTTTGAGCATCAAGCAACTGAGTCCTTTGCTTGAGTGCGACTGCGAATCCTGGACTTTCGTTTTTGGATTCTTTTGCCCCGACGCTTGGAATCTGGACTTTCGTCGTTGGTGTGATGCTCCGCCTTTGGAAGATCGACTTAGATTTCTTTTCATTTAATCCATTAAGCACCAGTGCAAAGGCGTTAATCTCGGCTCGTAGCGTACACCGAGCTTTGTTTGGAGAGAGGCATCTTGCTGTCGGAAATGTGGTGTGTTTGCTTTCTCTTGATAGCGATTCGGACGAAGGAGGTAGTGTATATCGGAGCCTGCATGTGGGCTTTGATGGCGTATCCTCACCGCCAAGCATTTTAAGTCTCGTTGAGGCCGTGCACCTTTTTCGCGATTGATTACGGAGGTAGCTAAATTCGACTTATCCTTTGGGATCGTACCGAACTTTTTTTGACGAGAGGTCATATGACTTGATCAACGTCACATTTTGGTAGAGTTCCTGCCAGTACTCATGTTTATCGTGATAGGAAATAGTCCTTCTAAGGCTTTAGAGACAGGAGCCAATGCTAACGTTCTTGTGACGGGAGGTTTAAACGCTTTTAAACACAGCAGGACTTCCTTGAATCTCTTACCTTGGTATTCTTTGATGTAAAGCGAATCATTGGAACTTTCTAACATCTTGCTTTCTCATTTCCTTTGTTTAGCAGGTTTTAGAAGAACTCACTTATACTTGATGGTTCGCCAATTCACCTTGTCTTAGGATGTAATATTTTTAAATGTGAGGTATCAATTCAAGATGCAATGAATGGGTTATAAATGCACTTAATCGATCCTTTCGACTCCATGCTATATTTGAGCGTTGGTGGCAGGCGTGGAAGGAGCAGCGTTATTGAGTGTATACATGGTGTCCCGGCGGCGTGTTGTAGGTGAGTGCTGCGTCGATGACATGAAACCATGAGGTTGAACTCATATCTCACATGGATAGAAGCGAGGAGGATAACTTTCCCGTGAATCTTTGGCCTCTCTGCCCAGTTTGAAGCAGCAGATCATGAAGTCGGCTACAGGCACCATTCGAAATACCAATTATCTTGAGAGTGCTTGATGGTAAAAATATTCGTCGATCACCAATCAATTAAATTCGGCGACTCTGTAGCGTATGCAGTCACATCGGAGGTCGGTTATGGTCGGCTGTCGCCAAGAAGCAAATCCTCTTCGGTGAATGTAGAGGAAACATACATTTTCTTCATCCGTCAAAGGGTGTTCTTGCTTTGACTTCTTCTTTGGAAGGGTTCCTCTTTCTCTTGCTTGTGGTAATGAGGTCGTACCAATTTATTCCCCCCCGAACCTGCAGGAATGAAGTCTGAAAGTGATTGGGGATGAATTAACTACGATAAGACGAACCGACTTCTTGCAAAGTACCCGATAGGATGGTAAGTCAACAATCTTCTCTTATTGAAATGCTTAAGCATGCTTTGTATCTTTGGTAAAGTTTGTCTCGACTTGCGAGAATGAGGCGTTTCTTTACATGAGCTTGAGAGTCGTCGCTTGCTCCTGGCTTTTTAAATGCCCCGTGCAAGGAACTAAGACCCCACTGTATGCGGGCAGAGCATAGTTACCTCCCACTTTAGATTTGGTAATAGTTGGCATGGTACATCACAAAGCGAACATTAACAGTTATCGGATCCGTACTGAGCGATGGTGCCCGATTAGTGGCAACGCCTGCTTTCACCGAGGAGTATCGCTTCGCTGTCGAGCTAATTCCGTTACCTTGTCCTTAGGGCAAAACACTTTCATCGGATGACCAAGCCCAGGCGGTGATATTCTGATAATTCGGATCTTTGGTAACTCCGATTTCGTCCGGACTGACTTCGTTTAGAGCGATTACATGCATGCCTGTTTGATGCGTGTCATGAGCATTCCCGGAGGCGTATTGACTCACAAGAAGGATAAGTCTTCTCTTACCGGTCATGACGATACTCTTATTTTATCTTTCGGAAGGCGCCTCGCCAGCCTTAAACAGCCGATAACTTCACGAGGAGGAAGCAATTGCGAGCCTCACTGCTTTACCGTGTCGTCCGCTGCTTAACCGCTTTTCTTTCTCTTGGCTTTAAAATTTTAATGCTGGTCACTTGGTCTTGGGCGACAAAGTTGTAGTTTTTGTTCACAACTTGATAATAAGCTCCGTGTCGCTGAGCTCTTTGTGTGACTCCTCGAATGACTTGGGTTGATCCCTTGAAGGATGTCTGGAGGTCCCGATTCGTACCTTGAGCAGCTGTGTCGGTGCGAAGCCTCGCACTGGCTTGATGCTGCGGTTGAACTCCCGGAATTCCTCTCCAACGATTAAATGATGAGTATGACTCTTAACTTTAACTTTTGCTTAGCGTTTTGTGAGTTATCGTCGTGATAAGGCAGTACTATAGAATACGTTAAAGGAATTCGTTTCGACTTCGCCCAGTGTCGATAGAACACGGCTCCACGATTGATGAACGATCGAATGCGTTTCCGCGAGGAGGCGAACAAATTGTTTCACGGATAGTCGCGTCTGTTCGGCATTACAGTTTGAAATGAGCAGCATGTTGTTTGGGATTTCCATTTCCGTGGTTGTTGGAGTTTAGGTGGTGATAACCATTTGGCATCTTCGTTATTTCAATCACGTGAGTATATGGTTTTGGCGTAAGCATATGAAGGTTTGGGATCTACGAGCTTTGTCTTGATGGTGCCCATGATGAACTCCTTAAAGTTGATTCATAGGGATAAGCCCATTGATCGAGATACGAATGTTTGGTCGTTCTGTTTGTTCTACCGGAGAACTTTTCGGGAACTTCGCCCGGATGGCGCGCTTGAACATCGCGTTGGCGGATTGCAACACTCCGCGCTTGTTGGTTGCGGCTACTCCGTGATTATGGAGATCTTAGCATGCGGCTGATATACTTAGCAGTCCACTCAGGAGTCTTGGTAAAGAGATGCGACTTGTTACAAGTTCAAGAGGTTGTCGTCATTCTGCAGGGAGTATAGGGATCGAGTAGGCGTCTTATGCGAGATACTTTGATTGCAAATTCGACGAGGGAGATGTTGGTGTTGAACCCGTGCTTGAAGGCGAATCGTTGGAGCGATCGCGTGAGTTGGAGTCGGGTAGAGAGTGCGAGGATCTGTGAGAGTGTGCCCCAGTCGTGGAGGTCGTATGCTCCTTTGTGCTATTTGGTGAATGGTGGTCATCACCCGAGGATTGACCATGGTGGAGTCGACGGGGAAGGTCTGACCATACCTTATCAAAAAGCTTGGACATCTTCCGTGGTAACTCTGCACCGGGTTAGCGAGGAGCTTGAAGAGATGTTGGAATGAGGAAGCTGGGAAGTATCAATCTTACGAGCCATTCTGCAGTTGAATTCAGTGTCAACTTGAATGAAGGCTGAGATGAGAAGTAGAGATTGTCCAGTGGTGCCAAATTAGCTGACAAATTTCCTTAGGCCTAAATATGATGATTAAAGATAAAGGAAATAAAACGATTCTGAAAATATTGATATGATTTGAGTACAATTTTATTTATTTCTCTGATTACCATCTTATAAGTCGAGGCATACTTGTTCTTGAACTTGATTATTAAGCTCGTAAGTTTGGGCGCTTGGATGTTGCTTGTACAGCTTGATTGAGGGCTTAGATAAAACGTCTTGAACTTGGATGCTTGAATGTTTGAAGGTGGAATATTTGAAGATTCCCGAAGATTGAGCTTGAGATTTGAATGCAACATGAAAGGCTGATGTAGAGTTCTACGATTTTTTTGTAGAGCTTTTCTTTTCTTACATTTTTACCTTAACTTTTTGCAAATGAATGTCCCACCCCGAATGATGAACTGGATTTGGGCTTGGCTTGATTGAAATTCCAACTAGACTTCGGTTGGTACCGGTTTGGGCCTCACTGATAGTGTGCTGGCTGAGTAAAGAATAATTATATATGATTTTGTTCGATAAAATATATCTTTCTATTTATTTAAGATATAATTATCAAGCTCTTTAATTATTTCCACATGTTTATTTGGAGGAAATAATTATTTATTATAATCCCATTTCGTATGTGAGACCCATAATTCGTGATCAATTTCAAATCGACAATTTATAATTTGACATGTAAATATTTAATTGGACCGCATGATTTAATTAACTAAATTCCAACATATAATTTATTAAATTGGAACTTAATTAATTAATTTAATTGGAACATTTATTGAATAAATTTATGTTATCAACAACTATCTTCAATTTTTTAAATTCGTTGAAGGGTATTATAAACTCAGAATAATTTGTGATGGTATTATAGTTGATTGGTACAAACAGCTTTATTATTATTATTATTTTTTTGTACAAATGACTTTAGTTTCAAAGAATTTACAAAATAGACGAAAAGTTGTGATTGATTAGGATAGGGAATTATGGCAAATTTTGTCATCTTAAAATTTAGTTTGTGGTTCAGGATATGGGTAATCATAATAATGAGGCATATCTTTGAGTGTGTACATATCGGATCTTGAGGCTTGACGCTAAGACCAAAACGATGGGGGTGTTAGTTGGGTTAAATATATTTGAAAAAAAAGTTGATGGTGTAATGGGGGTGTTGAATAATTAAAAAAAGTGATGCGGATTAAATGGGAGTAATTTGTTTAAAATTTTGTTGAGAATGCAGGTAGCGCTTGCTTGGGACACGTGTCGCCCTTGTGAGTGCCCGGCGTCAGCGATGTGTCAGCGGGGACAGCGATGGGCGGGGATCTTGAGGAGAGATAATGTGTGATGGCGTGTCGCGTTTTGATTGGATAGTTCGATTTTTTTGATTTTATCCCACGTACCGATTATTTCGGATCGGGGTATTTGATATCAAATTAATTTTTTAAAATTTTTTTTAAAATTCATGAATTTTTCATACATAAATAGAGGCTAGCTTTAGATTTCAATTTGGACATTAAAAAATCATCGCTTTTTTGATATAATTATTATATTATCTTTCTTAAACTTCTTTATTTTTTTTAGTTAAATGGATCCTAATAATAATGATTTCAATAATCAAAAATTAAACCTAATTACCGCTTTTAGTATCAATCAAATTAATTATCGATTTGATAATCAATCTTCACGTCGATAGCGTCGCCGAAATATCACGTTCGGTTCCACAAATTTGCCCAATTTGATATGTGCTTCGGGTGTCACCCAGAATTATCATCACTATTATGCATACATGATGCGATATTACTCAATGCGCAAATGTCGCTTCATTCTGGGTGGAGAATGAAAATGTTCCAAATATTTGGAGCAATAATTTCTGCGTTGCAGCTGCCAAATATACTTGCTACTATGGCGGTGCTAATAAAGACCGTCCGGTTGTAGGGTTGACGGCTACAAAGAAAAAGCCCCAAATGGGTTTTGAAACGAAATTTGAGTCTTCTTGAGTGGTTGGATCAAATATGGAGCAGAACGGTGTTGTTGGAAGAAAATCGAAGAGTAGAAGCATATTGGGTAAATTGGCGATTCTTGTAATAGTTATTGTTCCTTGAGACTCAGCGATAGTGCTTTGTAGAAATGCATTTGACTAAATCGGCCAATGTTGAAGCGAATGGGCCCGGTAGCTTATGATAGCGCTAAGCGTATGAAACAGCGGGTGGTAGGAGAATGATATAATGTAAAAACACGTAGAACTTCTGTAAAAGTGGTAAGAATGCTAACTTTAATTTGATATGTATGGAATGAAAGCTAGGGGGTACATGCGAATCGACCACGGTATGGAAGTGGGTTGGAGTAAATATTGGATGCAGTAGCGGTGGATCCAAAGAGATCGGGACAACGATCTTTGATGACTTCAGCTTATTGAATCCGTTCTTTGCGCCGATGGGAAGGGGCCCATGACTAAGAAAAAAGGGTAAAAAGAGGGCAAAGAGAGTGGAAGCAAAGCGATTAAAGTGAATTTAAACAATATAAGGACAAGAGAGTTCGAAGAATGGACATAATGTGCAATGACAAAGAGATCATCAAAGTAAAGAAGATGGAAATGTTTATGAAGAAATTTAAATGAGAAGGAGGCGTCTTGATGAAGCGGAAATGACAACTTTTGGAGATATTGAGGCTCGAATTGTTTGAAATGATTTAGTCCTCGCTTGACGTTTGTCTTAACATGATGTGTGTTGCGACATAAATTATTGTGTTGTTTAATCTTCCGTATGTTTCGCGTTTTTCATGTGTTTTTTCAATGTTGTTGTGTTTTTACCAACATGATGTACATTTGGTAGTTTGAATAAAATCGGATCTTATCGATTTAAAAATTAAATGAATTTAATTCGAGATTATTCAAATCAGTTGATCTGACATGGCGATCAAATGTCCGGATCTTATCCGTTAAATATTAACTGAATTTAATTCGGGTATTCAAATCCGTTGATCTCAACCGCACATTCAAATCTGATCTTATCCATTAAATATTAAATGAATTTAATTCGGGTATTCAAATCCGTTGATGCTTAACTTGTAGCGATCAAATCGGATGCTTGTAGTTAGTGATGGCCGAATTTAATTCGGATATTGATCGCGTCTCAATGGCATTCAAATAAGATCTTATCGGTTAAATTAAATGAATTTAATTGGTATTGAAATCGTTGATAAACATGTGATCGAAATCGGATCTTGTCAGATTAAGTATTAAGCGGGAATTTAATTAGGATATTGAGTCATTGTCTGACCGCGCGTTCAAATAAGATCTTATAGTTACAAAATTAAATGAATTTAATTCGGGTATTCGAATCCGTTGATACCGACCCCGTAGCGATCGAATCGGATCTTTATCAGTTAAGTATTAGCGAAATTTTGGTCGGGTATTCAAATGGGTGAAGTCTACGACATGCGATCAAATCGAGATCTTGCTCGAGTCGAAATGGGATATTATTTGTTAAAATTACTTGAATTTTATTTGCGTCTTGAATCCATTTTGTCTACGACAGCGTTCAAATGGGTGTATCAGATTTAAATTATTTCGAATTAAAGATTTGATTAGTCTTGAATCAGGTAGAATTTCAACCGCTTGACTTCTTTAAAAAAAGCGTATCCGTGTATACTCTCTGGGCACAATCCAAAACTTCTACTAATATTTCCTAGTCATATTCTTATTTTTAAAAAAAGAATTGACAATTGATGGATCCGTTTGATTTTGTTTATGATATAAATACAAAAGCAATGTAGACTTGATGAGAAATTAAATTATAAATCAATTTAGTATTACGTCCAAAAAATTGCGAGAGACAATGCATCTCAGTAGTCGAAAATATTTGAAAAGAGATAAATGCTGCTGACGAACCAAAGATTGATTAGCGACTATATACATTGAACTTGACATACGGCGAGGCCATGTTTAGGTAAAGCGATTTGAATCTTGGCTTATGTTTTTCTTCGAATGCGTTTGAGTTCTCTCAAATATTGACAAATCTTGAGAGTTGATCTTTGCGAAAAGCGTACTCGCCCGACACCCAGATGTACGCAGCCATGCGAATGTTAGCGTATATGGTGTGCCGGTACGTCACGGTAGATGAATATATCGAAAATAGGAATGCTTACGGCGTTGGAGTGCTACGTGGGTCTGTAAGGAATCATACGATTGTATGACGAAATTAATGTAGAGAGCCGAGGAAATGAATTGACCTACAAAGAGAATGCATGTTAGTGAATGGGGGTTCCCACGGAATGATCAGGAGTATTGATTGCGTGCATTAGAATGGAAAAAATTGTCTCTGACTTGGGAAGGTCAATTTACTAGAGGGATAAAGGAACGCCACTTGTTATTCTTGGAAAGCGGTAGCCTCTGCATGATTTATGGTTGGCATGCATTTTTTGGATGTCAGAGACACGTTGAATGATATAAGCGTTAGGCAGTCACTTGGATTGTTTGATGACGTTGAACAAGGAAATACACGAAGTGAACTTCTTTGTGAATCAACTGGCCTTTATGATATAGCGTACTATCTTCTTGATGGTATCTAAAGCCTTTATCCATTTTCGTCAAATCAATTAGACTTTCTCAAAGTGAATAAGATAAGTTATTTGCAAAATATCAGGAGGGATGTCGGAAGGACATTGAACGTGCATTTGGAGTGCTTGAGCTCGGGTTAAAATCTCGTGCATTGAGCGGCTAGATTGTGGAACATAAGCGATTTGGCTAAGCGTCGTGAGATACGTGTATCATATTACATAATATGATTGTGAGGATGAGCTTGAGATACGTAGCCCAACCGACATTGGAGCGATTATGATCAATGTGAGGCAAGTGGGTGCAGGCATGACGTTACCGGTGAGGTGATCTGCGTTGCAAATCGTGTGCGTCTGAATGCGGGTGCGTGATCTGAAATGTCATCAGATGCGGCGGATGCAATTGACATATGGGCAAAGTTTGGAATGTTTCAAGATTAAATATTTTTAAAGAGTCTTGTGTATGCTTTGTAGTGCGATTGTAGTGTGGTCGTTACGTTGTACCCGTGTGGTTATTTGTATTTCATTAGTTATCTTAGTGATGATTTCAGCTTGTCTTACGTTTATTATTTGTAAGCTTCTTTGTTTTAATAGTTATTATTTTTCGATTCTTGTGTTTCTTATTTATAAAAATTAATTAAAAATATGAGATAAAATTATTTAAATAAATATTTATATAATTTTCGTTTTAAAAATCAAAATAATTTATTAACGTGTTAATTATTAACATTTAATTATAAATGATTATTTTATAATTATTTAATCGTAAAATATAAAATATAAGTAAATAAGAATATTAGATAAAAGATGGTGGGGTAGAGGTGTTGAATTTTATTAAACTTGGCCACTTGGGTAGTGTAAAATTTGAGTGGGTGTTGAATTGTGCGTGGAAGAGAGAAGATGATGTGGGTGTTGGAAATTGAGAAAAAAGAGGATGTTGAATAAATTAGCAATTGTAGATAGCTGGTAGAGGCTTTGTCTTTGTCAGTTCAACACTAAAACAACTCAACTAAAAAAATTACTTGCCTCGTTAAGCTTCTTTCTCTTAGATTTCCTTGTAACATCTTCACTGTGTTTTGGACAGACGGGCGGCCAAAGCAATCGTGAAAAGCAACGTAAAAAAATTATGCCCCTTGCTGCAAAGAGACATACTGGTGCCAAGAATCGAGCACAGAAGAAGATCAAGAAACAACGTGTTGACTCTGGCAAAGAATTTCGTGGAAGGAAAGCTTGGAAGTGAGGTGCATGATGGCTTGTTATGTCGTAGACATCAGGATCTGTGTACGTCGAGTAATGGCTATCATATTTGCAAGCTCTCAAATTTTTGTTATGTGCTACTCTGATTGACAAACGAACGATGCTTAATATTTATGGTGTATGCAAAAGTTTCCCTTTACAATGTTCTTTTTGCCTCTCTTCATAAATGCTATTCTTTAGAACAATCTCATCACACACCATGAAAAATGAAAAACTGGGGGCAGTGTCCTAGCTATATTGTCTCATCTTTGTTCCTATAGTTGCATATGTTCCTTTTAGAATTTGCAGGGGTTTGTTAAATAAGTAGCCAATCTTGAAATGGTATAGTGTCCAAGCAATATGGTGATACATGAGTGTAATTTAGCAATAATATTGAACATGGGTTTCTAGTATTAGATTCAATCTCAATTATACCATTTTAGTGAATAATAACTTATACTGTATTCACAAATTTATCTACTGTGGAAAATAAAAGTAAAAAGAAATTTTAATTGTCATATTAAAATTACTCACTCCGTTAGTTATTAAAAGTTTGAGCACTGGCGATGCTTGAGCCTTGAACTTTAAAAGCTTAAATATCTACATTATATATCCGTCAAAAATTATAAAAGTTTATATTTGAAATATATATTAGCTTGAATCTAACAATTCGCGTCATATATTATTTAACATCGGTATGAGAATTTCGGTTAAAGTTTATAAAGTTTGGCCGAGAATGAAATGGAATACAATCGTTTTTGGGATGGAGGGAGTAATTGTTTTATTATGATAATGAATGAAAACTAATTTATAATAAAATCTTCACATCAAAAATTAATATTTTGATAAAATGTTATCCCAAATCCTCAACATAAATGGAATACAATTAAATTTAGTAAAGTACCAGATCACTCAAAATAAATTACTCTAAAGTACGTATTAACTTCCATTCATTTAATTATATTATGAAAATTATAAAAATCATATTATCAAAATATTTTCTTAAAAATCAAATTCAACCATACTCCTTATTGTTTATATCTATGATAATGAAATTGGTCAATTAATATAAATCGAAATAATACAAAAAATAATCTGGAAACAAGAAAGCAACATCAGGCTGTTCATTTTCTTGGGATCAGCTGGAGTTGGAATTGAGTAAACCCAACCCCCACCCAGCTTGGTATGTTCAAGTCCTGCAAATTCAACTATTTATGTGAATTTCTAATGTTCTTGCTTGGTTACATATTTTATTTATTAGGATCTGAATTGAAATCAGGTTAAAGAATACAATAAAGATAATTGGTTCCTAGCACATGAATTATAATTTTCCTGTACTTGAAGATGTAATCTTTTGTCTAGTTATGAATTTGTGACCTTTTGAAAAAATGAGTGAAGATGGTTGTATTAGTATATACCATATTGAGATAATCGGGTGAGAGTTGATCAGAAGGTTAGAATCTCATCTAGGAGTAGGAGGAGGAGGAGGAGGGGTTGGGGAATTAGCTATCAAAAAAGTATATATCATATTATCCCATTTGTTTAGTTTTTGGAATTTTGAGTTGATATCATATTAAAGGTCTGAACACCAATGTGTTAGTGTTTTGGAATTTGCATTGATATTATGGAAAGAGTATGATCTTTACCAATGTGTTAAGATATTTATAGAGTCTTTTCAAGAACTTGTGTGTTTTTATGTGTTTGTTAAATTCCATTATATTCAAACAACGTTTTGAAGTTTGGACATGGACGTTCGACGACGTTGATAGAGTGGTACTATACTACTATTGCTCGTTTCTCTTTTACACCAATTCTAGTGTGCTTGAGTTAACATGTTATTGTTATGTAGATTCGTCATTTTGCTGACCTCTTCCATGAATAACTAAACCTGGTCCTTCCCTTGTAGTGTTTTTAGATTCTGTTGCAGCTTCAACATTAACAATATTAGTAATCTGTAGCCTTACCTGCGTAATAATAACAAGGAGGCTGTTTTGAGATGATCAAGTAGAATTTAACTACATACTCTTCTTACAAGAGATAAGAAATATATGTAGTTGATTTATTCCATTATATCCAAGAGCTAGGGAATAAAACCTTTGACTCCATAGAACATGGAAACAATTTAAGAAAATTAGATTGCTTCAGAATTTAGCTTTTCTAGCTTCTTAATAGTTTAGAAAATTCCTCGCTGCCTTTCTACCGTTTGTAACCTGATCTTCTTACCTAGCGTTTTTCGAGGCACTGCTTCATGAATCAAGTAAATTCAACACACTGCCTTCCTAATCTGTAAGTTCTATTTACCTTTTCGTGGGAGGAAATTCTTGTATCTTCTTTTGTTTGTTTGGTTGGTTCTGGTTCTTGAATTGAAATTTCATGATTTTCTTATTGGGCAGATCTTGTACGTTTCCTTTGTTGTTTCTATCTGAAGCTTAGGTTGTAAAATAACTGTCTAAATCTTCTTTCTCTCACTGTGGTATGGATCAATCATGGTTCTAGTTTGTGCATCGACTATGTGGCGGCGTATCTCAACATAATATTGAAGGAAAAGTGAACACTTCTTTCTCTTTTTGGAGCCCTCCAAAGCCCAAAAGTTTGAGAAATGATGGCATCAGTGTTAGGGGTTCGTCAAAGTTCGCATCTGCAACTATCAGACCCCATTTGCTCTTACCCCCTTACATAGCTTCAACTTTTCTCCATTACCTCTCAAGAAATCAAGAACCACTAAGAGAACAACCTTTACAACCTATGCAGCAGAGAAGCAGAATAATGATGATGGAAAAGACAAAGCAAATGGCAGCAGCAACATGAAGAATGACAAGGCGAGCAATGGCAATGGTAGAGAGAACAACGGGAAGGATAGCGAAGCAGACGGTTGAGATTAAATCTAAGATGGGTGGATCTTTTCCTTGACCAGACCAGGACAACATCGTGGCAGTTGGATTGGCAGGGGTTGCTACGTGGGCAAGCGTAGCGTTTATGGCAGTTGTTTGTAATATCTATTAGCTATCTTGTTAGCTGCTCTAAAGTATTCTTTGGTGCTGCTTTACTCATTCTTATTCTCATTGCCCTCCTCTAGCTCCTTTGTGAGTATTTTTGTTCTCAGACTTGGTCCCATTGCTTTATACCCTGTACCCATTTTGTGTATTATTTAAATATTGATTGAAGTCCATGTACATATGGATGAAATGACCTTATCTGTAGTAGCCGACAGTATTCGGCGAGGTGAAATGAGCTATTTTCTTGCTTATCTTGGCATCGCGAGAAGCCTTGAGTGTTTATAAACGTATAAGCGAATTAACCGGTTCTTTAAAATACGACAATAGAATTCGGTAGTTCTTTGTCATAAAAAGCAAGCGAATTGACTTGTTCTAACTGGCAGCATGCGATTAATTTGTTTGTTTTATACGTAGCGAATTATATTTATCTTTATTAGGATCGGCAATTTTTTATCTGTTTGTTTGATACTTTGAGCATTATATTAGCTGTTTGTTTTGTAAATACAATGCAAATTGAAATGAAATAAATTAATTACAAAGAATGAATTAAATAATTAATTACATATGAAATATTAAATAATTTATTACGTAAGAATGAATTAAATGAAATACATAAGAATGAATTAAATATATACATCTGAATGAAATAAATAACTAATTACATAAAAACTAAATAAATAATTATTACATAATAATGAATTAAATAGTAATTCAATAGAAGAAATTAAATTATTAATTACGTAAGAATGAATTAATTAATGATGAAAATATATGGCTAAAAAGCAGCGTTAATAAATTTAACGATATCTACTATTAGGCAGTGGTTAAATGCTGCCGTGTGTGCGTTGAATAAGTTGATTCTTTCTTTATATTGAATTCCCAAACTTGCTTAATTTTGAAACATCTCGTCAGTTTTTCAATCTAATCCTGATGGAGGATAGGATGATCAATGACGATCGTGTGTATTCTGATTAAAATTTGACAAATTAGCACTCTGATATGTGAAGTGATTCTTAATTTGAGAGATATGATCTTCTGGGTATAAAATGATTCATAAATCGCGTTCACAGCCAAAGTCTTCTGTGGCGGTCCCGCTTTGATCGAGATAATTTGGAAGGCAAGTTATTCACTGCGGCGTCGATTAAATCTTATGAAATATGACATTGTATGTGGTAACGCGACGTAATAAGCGTTCGAGCCGATAATAAATCCAGATTTATCCCCTACGAGGCCCAGAGGTAGAGTGAAGATAGTCACGAGAACAAGGTCGTCAGCGTTGGAATGAGCCCAAAATCCGGCTCGTAAAGTTGTGGTCGTAAAAAGTCAGCCCAGAAGATGGTTCCTAACTTAGGAACCATTAATCGTCATTCAGTAAATACGCCAATGCCCACATTTGCTCATGCGGTTACGTCTCACAGCGTACATTGGTAAAATTTTCCAATATAAGGGAGCATATACGGAGGAATTGGTCGTAAATAGAGCGCTGTAGTGGTAATGGTCGCGATAGAGTGACTTTCTGGCAAATCTCGTGGAGAGGGGGCGATTCGGGTTAGTGATGATTGTGTATTCGGTGTCACGGGGACGACGGACTACCCCGTATCTTTGAGCTTTTTGAAATACTCGTGAGTACACCACTGACGAACCCTTTGGCGGCTGCGCCACTACTTTTTGCAGGAGATTGTTTTATAGCCAAATAAATTCGTGACTTTCTCAAGCGGATACTTGAATTCGGCTTGCTTAGCTTTATTTGATTTCGGTTTGGCTCGACACATGGGCGCTTGATGGATTTGGGATGTTTGGGTTTATCTGAATGTCTGCGGATGCATGTAACGGATTGAAGCACGCTTGTGATTAGGAGGAGGACTTCCGTCGTTATCGAGGTCTTGGTCTATTTTTTCGCCACCACCGTCGTAACCACGTGGAAACTACATGTCGACTTTTGCCCGTCTTCGTGTATGTCGCCAGGAATCTTGTCATAGATGGATGTCTTTATTTGTATCGTGGAGCCTGCGGTAGACCGTGTGTTCGTCGAGATGTAACTGTATGACTTTGGGAATCTGGCCCGCCACCGTACGTTTAACTGATTAAAGTTGATTAGATGAAAAGCTTTCATTGATATTTTAAATGAGGTTCTGAAAAGGTTAGTGTCTTGATATTGTTGTCCAGGATCCTAGTTCAACATACCTCGACACTTTTTTTATGTCGATGGTGACCGCTTCATGACTTTATGAAGTGTATGAAATAATATAGTGTCGAGCGGATAGTTTAGATCTCACTGATTCCGTTTGACCGGTGATGTTCCCGCCCGACCACGAAATTTGTATAATTTAATGACATGTCATTGAACTATATTTATTAATTATTTTTTATATTGAATAACATACACATTGATTGTATAATGGCGAAGTGGAAGTAGCGATGCGGCGTGACAGCGAGATACACTTTTGTAAGGGAGGATCCGTGTCGTTCCTTGATAATCGGTGATCCAGACCAACCCGCGGTACTCAGAATGTTACATGTTCACATCTTGCCTCCCGTTTCCTCTCGTTAGGTACGCGATGGCGAGTTAAGAAGCGTTGTTTGAATCCTACTGTCACGGTAAGCACGTCCGGTTGGTAAATCGATGCGATAAAGTACCAAATTTATTAAGGTAATGCTAGTTCAACTAACAACTAAATATAATGTTCATGATGAAACAAGAATGTAAAAAATTTGCTACTTTCCGAACAAGCAATAAAAGAACTTCATTTGTTTGTTGTTACCAAACACGGTAATTGACTTTGTTGCTCGACAACAATGGAAAGAATTCGGTTGTTCTTAGCGACAACGGCCAGCCAGTTGACGACACGCCCCGCGCTCGCCCAGGCGCAGATGTAGCAATATTTGCCGCGTACGGTTTTTATAACTTACCATTGCACGGTTTTGTTGGCTTATAACAATGAATTTGCCTTGGTTTTATTGATGCTTGACGATTTGCATTTTTGGTATACCGTATACAAGCGAATTTTGCTAAACCATCTGAACAACTGAATTCACCATTTGACAAAATCATTTCACTAAATTTCAGTAGTTGTTGTGGAGGAAGCTTTTCGACTCAAATTTTTGTGTTCATCCAGAAAGCTGATTAACGATTCGATAAACCAGTAAGTAAAATTTAATCATTTGTTTATATTATAAGCAATTTGTTTTACATATGAATTATTATTTTTATTATGAAATTGGTATGAATTATTATGCATTGTGTGTATTATGTTATGAAGCTGTTTCTTAAAGATTATGGTGTGTATTAGTATACTTATTTGTGTATTATAATTGTGTATTCAATTCGAATCGTATTATGTTTTGTGTATTTAAAAATTATAGTTGTTTATTTAAGATTTGTGTCGATTTGAATCATATTTTGTGTATTCAATTTGAATCATATTATGTTTTACCGAGATTTATTGTTATAAAGAATTACTAACTTTTTTTTTGTTAAGTAGCAATCGAAATAAATCATGCTTAATATAGAACAAGCGAAGATTGATCATTGGTTGAACCAATTGAACTTGATAAGGGATGACAATGAAGATATAAAAGCTTCCATAGAAAACAAAAGTTTAAAAAGGTAAAAGTTTAATTACTTGAATATCGATTGAATTTTTTTAGATAATGAAGTTTCAAATAGATATAAAGATATTTTCAATTTTGGTGTTTAAATCGTTTAGTAAGTGAAAATCTATAAAATCATAAAAAGTTTATTTATTAGAAAATTTTATTCTTATATTATTATAATTTTTTATTTTTTTATTATGATTATAACCAATAAATTCGTGTAATAAAAATTATCACATGCGATACTGGCGTACCTTCTTACTATATATATATATATATATAGCGGGATTGTCTTAAAAGTTTATTTTTTAAATTGATTGAGCGGGTAAAATCTGCTTAATGAAGAACAGCTGTAATTTACTTGACAAATTAAAATCAATATTAACGCATACGGCGTAAAAAGAAACACACTCTCTTTAATTACAGTGCTTGAACTAATAAGATGATGATTCGCCATAGGCATGTTGTATAGAGTATGAATAAACATTATGTGTAACCTTGATTTACAAATTAGTATTCTGATAACATACTCGATTTAATAGCATCACTTCTTACATATTAGTTGTGTTGGCGAGTTCTACATATTATATCTGAAGTACAATATATAATTTTCACAGAAATTGGTTCGAGCCAATAATAGCAATCTAAAGGTATCGTAAGATTTGTAATACTCCGTATTATGTTGATATATTATTAATTTAGAGTAAAAAATTTATATCTGTCATTTAATTATTCACAATTTATAATTCCTAAGTAGAAACTTTACATATTACATGTTTTCTTTGTCTTGATATGTTTTTGATTATACATCAATTTAAGTGTGTGAATATTTCATTACTTTTTTTTTTTTTTTGCATTTAGATTTATTTATATTTTTTGTGTTATTTGTTTTATCTTATTTAAATTGGTATTTATTCTTCGATTTCTATAGTTTATGAATGAATATCGATTGATTTATTATTAATAAAAAAATTATATTACAACTTTTAATTATATTATAAAAAATTATAAAAGTATTAATATCATGAAAACCCGGCACGACCGAAGAGATGTGATGTTGTACTAATTAATGGAGTTCTTCTATTTTTTTGTGTAATTAGTTTCATTTAAAACCCATAAATTATAGAATAAGAGATCCGTCTCGTGTATTAATGCTCTTTGACATTTCTTATGTACCGATATACCAAGTATTTTAAACACATATCCATATAAGTGTAGAATTTTTTTAAGGTAAATCCATATAGGCTAATTTTGTAGACATTTGTAGAGAGAAAAAAAAGTGTGCCGTGAAACTTAAAAAGTAAACTACTCTTATTTTGCTTAGGTCAAGAGCTAATGTCAAATTTCTTACTAAGCGGCTCGATTATGCTTATAAGAGTTCGGTATTATTACTTGTCAATTGATAGAGGAGTATATTTTGAAAATTTCTTTCGTTCGGAATTTTTTTAGAACTACTTTCACAAACTTATTTTAATGTTCTTGTATACTTTTTATAATTTAATGTTACTGTAAAGATAATACAATATCATCTTATATAGTTATAGTCACAACAATCCTACATGTGAATAGAGGTTGGAGTGAAGAGAAACCTAAATCATGATGATCTTCGACGTAATATAGGAGATGATGACTTTTTTTTTCTCAAGAATTAGAGTTATCTTTCTGATTTCACGTAAGACATGTAATTTAATGAAAGTAAGGAGAAGAAGCTGAGTGGTTGATATTCGATGGATTGTCTTTTTCATTCATTTTCCTTTACGAAGGGAGATTGGGGGGTAATTCTTAAGGGCTTGAGATATGAACTGACAAAAAGATATGGGTGCATCTCTTTATCACATGTATTTGTTTATGAGTATTGTTACGTCAAATATAGAGTTCTAGAAATTTTATTTGCAATTTGAACTCTATATTATAGTATTTGTATTTGTAGTCTTAAAGTTTAATTGAAATTTATTAAAATATAATTATAACTCGTTCATTAAGCTGTCCGTCAATTATTTGAGTATTTTTATATTGTCTTTCAGTAAAATTTATATCACCAGTAAGCCTAATTATTCATAATTTACAAATCTAAGTAAACTTCACTTATTTACTTAATTACGTGTTTCACTTTGTCTTGATATATCTTTTTGATTATTTACATCAATTTATGAGTGTACTTGAATCTTATTCGTCTTTGATTTTCTTTGTATTTAGATTTATTTACATTTTTGTGTTATTGTTTTCTATTTTATTTAGAATTGGTATTTGTGCTTAATTTCATAGTTTATGAATGAATATCAATTTATTTAATTAATAATAAAAATTATAGAATTAGTATAAATACAATTGAATAAGGAAAACATATAGATCAATTAAAATTGAAATGCTTTGAAATATCTTTTTATTCTTTTTAACTTTTTTAATTAATAACCCAAATGATATTCTTGTTTGATTGTCATTTATCGTTTTCAATCTGAAATTTTAATAGCTTTTCTTTTTCTTTAATCGTATACGAATGGTTAAAATAACGGAGGGAGTATAATCTTATTGAAACTATAAGCTTTTATCGGTGTTGAATAAAAACCAAAGTAGAAAAGATTTCATATTGAATCCTAACCAAAAGAAATTATAATAAACATAAACGTAATATAACGCTACTAATCCGATTATTAAGTGCTTCCATTGTTAACAAATGAAGATTAATTTGATAATATGTTGGTTATGCTCTTAACGGTACCGTCATTTTTGACATTTTGACTAACAAATGAAAGGTTAGTATACTAATCGTTAATGAGTACTGACTTGAGTTTATTATTCCCCAACTAAACTTTATTAATTTTCTTTCGGCTTCTCATATATTTTAACTGTAAATTCATTATATTAATTGCATAGTTGTTATTAGCATATTATATAATACAATACTAATAATGATATTTATCAAATTTACCTTATAGGAGAAATATCGGTTCAAATTTATCTTATAAGTATATGTCTGATAATGTCCAAGAAGTGGAGTTGCTAAAAACACCATGATAACAAGATACGTAGAAAGAAAGATGCTTGTGAAAAAAGCTAAAAGGCAAGTCGCAGAATAAATTAAAAGCTGGCCATTATAGAAGGAAGATAAGTAATGATACCTTGCGAAAAAAATTGACCGTAAAGAATACGACAACAGGTGAAATAAGCCTAATTAATCTTAATAAAAGATTATGATGTAGTGAAAATTTAATATACTGCATATACAAAACAAAAAAAATTAAAAAGGAGAATGATTATTTGGTAAAATTTACTGAATTTTAGATGATGAAGTTTAAAATTAGGTACATATGATATCTTCGCTTTTGATAATTTTATAATTTAAGAAGCGATGTTCTTTAGAACGGTTTCACAACTACCATTTTTTGTTACTATTTATAATTATACCAAATAAATCACATAGAAAATACCACGTGCAACACATACTCCATCAACCAATTTGGTGTATTCTATAAACTAGATGGTTATGAACATGACGTTGCTTGTGATCATGTTAACCTTTGTCACTAAAGTGTAACAAATAATGCAATCTTGGTTAATTGCATATCCAAAATCTAAAAGGTTAAATTAGTAGTTTTAGTTTTAAATTGTTGATGCATATTTACAGCTAAGCACATTTAATACATAGTTCTTGTTACTACCTACTTGAACAGAACTGATAGCTCAATCTTTAGTTCAAAGATTTTGGAATTTCACCCATTAATACATTCATATAAGAAGGAATATAGACCAGTAACAATGAAGCTCAAAGTTGCATATAAAGACGAGACCATTCTGAAAGGGACCACTGTCCACGAGCACAAGTTTTTCTTTTCTCCTGCTTCAGCGCTCGTCTTTCAGTCAATTATCCAGTTTAGAGCCCCCTACTATACTGTTGGATGAAACAGCATGAACACTATTGGATGAGCACTTACTTGACGAACTATCATCCGTGGCGTTCCTGAACACCGTTTTACCTTTTTGCTGCCCTGATGGGAGATCCTAAGCGAATTTTTAAGAGAATGACTTAGCATAGGTTGAATCTGAGAGTAACTAACTAGTCTAACAGCATATGAAGGCTTAGCAATACCTGTTCTGACATAGATCCTGGAGTCTTGAGCTCAAGGTCCGTTCCTACATCACTTGAATCCTCTGTCTTCTCAGATATGCTATTCCCTTGATCTGATGGCTGGTACCTGAGATTTTGTTTACTTGAAACACGACAACCACCACCTGGCTGCGCAACTGAAGATCCGTGCTGAGTAGGCTGCTGCTCGACTAGGGTGTTAGGAGCCATGAATGGAACAAAAGTTGGACAAGGACTCGGAACAAATGGATATGCTTGCATAGATGGATGCATAGGCATATGCATAGGTCCAGTTGCTATTGGCATTGGCAAGGAATATGTGTAAGAAGGAGGATGCATGACTACGGAATGATCCATCCCCATCCATGGGTTCATAGTCCGTATTCTCTGTTGATACTGTCCATGAAGGCTCTCGATATCAGACTTTAAAGATGCCTTCTCTTCACGAAGATCATTCTTCTCCTGAGTCAACTGCTTAAACAAAAACATAATTAGTCCAGTGTGGCATGAAATTGGACTAAGTAAACAAAACTACAAAGAGAATAAAGAATAATCACCTCCCGAGATTCGTCCGTGAGTGCAGTATGCTCAGCTTTCAATCTATTTACCTCAGATGTCAAATCCTTCAACATTTGAATTGTATCAGAGATAATAGATGCTTTGTCATTTTTGGGCCTATCAGGATCTGCATATTCAGTTGGTTCACCTTATTACCAACCAGAAGTATTTCACTATTTCTTCAACAATATATATCATGTCAAAGCACTAGAGTAAAATCGACCAGGTTTAGGTGAACAAGCTCTAGAAGTGATTCTAGTAGCTTTTGGCACGTCAAAAGGTTAATCGGGAATCCAAAATGACTATCGTAAAATAACAGTAACATGGAATCGAGTAGTGCAATAGTAGGGTGTTATGATGTGATAACACATACAATGAATACAAAAAGAATTACTCAGATACATTGGTATAGACAAAGAAATATTAACTAATGATATACACACATTGCACAGTCAGATGTATGCAACAAGGGTACAAGACCAATAGAGTGGATAAAGATGAGCAATCTATCCATGGCAATGGTAAAAGAAAACTCACCAATCGTATTTCCCAATTCCAAGAAATGCTCATTTAAGCGATCCCTCCTTAATTTTTCCCGGTCAGCCTTTTGGACTTTTCTTGCAGCAACGAAATCTTTGTTTCCGGCTTCCATCCTTAACATAGTAATGCAGATGAAATTCTCTTCTATTGTGTCAAAATCAACATTATTATTGGGTAAAAATTGGAATAAATCCAAACAATTCATCACAAGCTACCTCCAAAATGGAATAAATTACCCCTCAACAATATCGATATCGAGATGATTATTGGATCGGAATAAATCAATCAAAAACTCTACTTTCTTCATTCTTTTATCAAACTTCGCGTAAATTACCCCTCACCAATATCAAATCAATAAAAACAATTCATCACTAGCTACCTCCAAATTGGAACTAGGAATAATAAATCAATAAAAAAAAACTATACTTTCTATTAAACTCAAATTGAAATAAAAAACTCAAATTTATTAATTCTTCTAAAAACATAAAACTTAAAATAAATTAAAAATTAATAACCTGGAATCAGAACGCGTTCGATTAGAGGGGAAGGTACGATTAGAGAAGCGATTGGTACAAGTTTTGCCCGCATTCTATAAGCACCTCCAAACACTATATTTTGGCCACGGAGGGTAAAATAGTTATTTAATAATTTTTAATACTGATGTGTATTACTCAGGGCACTGTTGAGTTGTATAGCACAACTGAACAAATAGTATTAAATAGAAGAGCAAAATGACTATTTTAATCTCCTATATTTTATAAGCGTGGCACCCAATTTTAAAGACGGAGAGTAAAGTGGAATATTATCCAAATTATGGTTTAGTATTGCCCATGTCTCAATTTATGGGAATGTTTTGGACTTTTTTAGCCCATAATTTGATTAGGGGTCATTTGCAAAAATAATAATTTTTCGGATTTTTATTATAAAAGAAGTACAAATTTAAAAAAACAAAAATTAGAAATAGTAGTTGGTATTTTTTGGGACAAAAAATAATCTCATTTGTATATTCATATATTTACCTTGTAATTATGAATTTGACAAAAAGGAATGAATCATTAATTGTTATTTTATAATTTCTTGATTAATTTATAAATAAGTGTTTAGATGATGTCACAAATAATACTCGTACTAACCCCAACATACGAAGTAGCCAATCTTACCTATAACCAGTGCCAATAACCAATTCATACATTGTGATTGTTTCAACCGAACAACGGTGAAATTAGGGAAGCATAAGGAATTCGTTCATTTTTAATTTTTTACCTCGTAATCATGTTTAACCCGTAATTTTTACTCCAACGACGGAATCATGTTTTAACCAGTATATTATGCGTTTTTTATTTTTTATTTGGTAAGAATTGATCATGAAACACATGTAAAAAATCGTGATTAAAAGTCGGTAGAGCTGGGTAAACACTTTGTACCTAGAAAAGCCTGTTACATTTTTCCTTAAGAAAACATGTAGGAGACACATCCATAACATTTAGTGTGAGCAACTGACGTGTCGATCTTTTTGTGAAGAAGCTACTGCGTGGCATGGTAGTAATCGAATAATCATGCTTCTTCGTATGATATGGGAAGGTTGTTTAAAATGTTACGATAGTCAAGTGCAAAGTGTCAATTCTTATGATAAATAAAAAAATATATGTAGTCTGATAGTCATTTTAATTTATTTCGTAGCATCCCAAAATCTCAAAATGAGAGAATATTGAATCTTTAATTCTATCGGACATGGAAATAACATTCAATGTGAACAAGTCATTCAAATATTCAAATACGTACCATTTTTGCTGCCAAATAGCCACAGAGTTAAAGAAACATGAGTTGAACAAGTGATAAGAAAGCATCATGTGGGGGCATGCAATATGAGGCCTAAAACTCTCCAAAACTACACTCAAGATAAGAGTTCAATCTACAATGCACAATCTTATTGGCGCTCATTCTCCTCAACAAGATTTCCATATTCCTATATTCCTAATTCTTCAATTTTAGTAAACACCAATTTGAAACTCTATTGCTTTGTCTGCAAATTCAATTTCCATAGGCCTAAAGCAAATAAACCAAAGTAGCAGAAAATGGCAGCAACTGTAGCAACAACAATGGCTATGCTTAATGCAAAATGCATTTCAACAAGTACATCAAAATCAACCCAAAAAGTAACCACTCTTCTCTGCATGCAAAATCTCCCAAAGGGTCTCAAGAAAACCTCTGAAACCTCCAACTTCTCCATCCCCCTCTCAGGAACAGCTCTTGCTGGTGCAATATTTTCAACCTTAGCAACTTCTGATGCCGCTTTCGCCGCTCAACAAATTGCAGACTTAGCAGCTGAGGGAAGTGACAACAGAGGCCTAGCACTTTTGCTACCAATCATCCCAGCCATAGCTTGGGTGCTCTTCAACATTCTTCAACCAGCTTTGAATCAGATCAACAAAATGAGGTCAAAAGGGGTTATTGTAGGACTTGGGTTTGGGGGGTTGGCTGCTTCAGAATTCTTGATGCATGTACCAGAAGCATCAGCAGCAGCTGAAGCAGCTGCAAATGATAACAGGGGACAACTTCTTTTGTTTGTTGTTGCACCTGCAATATTATGGGTGCTTTATAATATTCTTCAACCTGCTTTGAACCAGATTAACAAGATGAGATCTTAGAAAAGTTGTCACATTAATACTTTAATGTATGTAACTACTTGGATTATCTATCTTTATGTTAATGAAGTGTTTAATGGAACCATTTTTTTGTTTTAGTCTTGTGATTTTGTATTGTTCTCAAGAAATATGATTGTATATCGGAAAATTATCCTCATGTTTGTAATACATGAAACATATTCCCTCTTCACCAAGCACATCTCAGCGAATGGTCGTACTTTGTGAGTATTAGCGTCCGTAACGTCGGCGTGGGTTGAATCCTGGCGGCGTGGTAATTGTTCTTGAATCGAGGTCGTCTTTTCGAATATTCTTGATTCTGCATTTATCTTGGTATTTGTGTATGGGGTAGCAGGACGCATGCAGGCACATACCGGATAACTTTCACTACGTTGGTGATGTGGACTAACTACGTGCTTGGGGCCTTTTCTGACTGAGCGATATGAGCATTATAAAACATATTCCCTATACACTAAACCATTATTCCGATTTGATAAAATCTAATTTATGTAATACGGTTCAAATATTGACATGTTTATAATTTAAAACACATTTTAATGTGGGTAAGCAAACAATATTGTTAGAGCAATTATATTTATTTCCCAGTTAAAAAAAATAATAGGTAGTCTCATTTCGAATAAAGTTGTTTGAATGATAAGTAGTTTTATTTAAATAAAATTAGACACTATATTAAATTAATAAAAGCGCCCAAAATAAAAAAGTTTCAAGCTACAACAAAAATAAAAAAGAAATTTATATTAGGATTATCTTGAATTAAAGCAAGAAACGCCAACGTAAAGAAAAATGCATCCAATTCTGACAAAAAATAATAGTGGTAGAAGACTCGAACTCACCTTTGTATTAACTTTTGCATAATTATATTCTAGATTATCTTTTAGAATTTATTCTGATTTCATAATATATAAAATAATAGGAATATACCAGATTTGGGGCCTACTATACGAAAGACCGCTTGAAAATCCTCAAGGCCTGAAAAATAAGGAAGTGACAATAGTGCTACCTCGTTTCTCCATGACCAATCTAACTAGATTGCATTCTCATTCATTGTTCAATTCCCAAACGAGCTTATCAACACCCTGTAGTTTACTTAATTCATCTGTATGCCAAAGAAGTCCGTTTACGATTTTTAAGCCTTGATAGTCTAGGAATGTCTTGTCAATATATGGTTGCCTCATTTTTTAGATGAAAATTCATTTATGCATGATAAATGTACAAGTATGTAGTATGCTATTTGACTATCACGTTTCCATTTATCTCTATGTTAAATAATCTATTCCCTTGATCTCATAAATTGTAGAACATTTCATGTAGTCTTTGTCCAAATATTCTTCGCTCCATGCATCTACATCTGATTGTGACTAAAATAGCTTCAAGTCTTCTCATTATTACATCTATTAAGGCGTCTTCATGGTCAGGTGATACCGAGCGATTGTCCCTCTTGTCACGTCGCTAACGTATACTGGTCGCAGCGCGTGAGTAAAGTCGTAAGCCGTAGTCCGATACAAAACTTGGCTCAACATGGTCTTTGCCGCTTGAGGTACGTCCGACTTTTCTTAGCGGTGTGCTAAGTAACTCAAATTCAAATTCATTTTAAATATTTTCTTCATCTAACATTAAATCACGACCTCTTAGCCGATGTGCTAAATAAATGATACTATTATTGTACAAATTAATCACAAGACTAAAATGCATTACTGCATTTTCATTTCTCCGCCCCAAATAGTGTTTGGTTTAGAATTTGACATTACTATTTTATCTAATATTTTTAAGTATAATAATTAAGAAAATTACATTCAGAATCAAAATAGTCATTTCACTTCTAAAAACACTATTTGAATATGTATAGTGTTACCCCAAATATATACCCTCAAATTCTCATAAACTCTATTACATGACACAATTTATTACCATTTGATACATATATATAACCTCAAACACTCAAAAATGCCCCCCACTGTCCGCCAACTAAATCTAAAACCACTATACACTAAACCCTTCCAACGGTCAACTTCCCTTAACCCCTTTTGCTCTTTTCACAACGTCCATCACGTGTTCGATAAAAGTCCTAAACCACCCCTCATTTCCATGCACCATTCTATGCTCGATTACTTGCATGATAACAATAAATTTGCAGCTCTTGCTATATTCAAGCATCATCTTCAAAAGGGTATCTCAGAAATCGACGAAGTTTCAATCGCCATTGCGCTTAAGGCGTGTCGTGGGGACCTTAAACGAGGGGCTCAAATTCACGGATTCTCGATAACAACGGGGTTTTTGAGTTATTTGACTGTGTCGAATTCGCTTATGAATGTGTATAGTAAGTGTGGGGAATTCGGTATGGCGATGAGAATTTTCGAGAAGTTGGAATATCGGGATTCAGTGTCGTATAATACCTTACTTTCGGGGTTTATGAATGGCAAAGAGGCATTGTGTTTTGCTAGTAAGATGCATTCTGATGGAGTTGTATTTGATGCAGTCAGTTATACAAGTGTTCTTGCTCATTGTGCGGATTGTGAGAAGTTTAATCTTGGAACTCTGTTGCATTGTAATGTCTTAAAGTCTGGATTGGACAGAGAATTATTTATTGGTAATGCACTTGTTACATTGTATTCAAAGTCGGGAAGAATGGTGGAGGCTAAACGAGTTTTCTGTGGGATTAGTAACAAGGATTTAGTTTCCTGGAATGCATTAATATCGGGATATGCGCAGACGGGCAGTCATGGATTAGAAACGATTATGGGATTTAATGAAATGATGAGTGAGGGGATGAGTCTGGATCATGTCTCGTTTACAAGTGCAATTTCAGCTTGTGGGCACGAAAGGTTTGTTGAAATGGGAAGGCAAATACATACCATGGCATTCAAAAGTGGTTACATCCGACATGTTTCAGTATGTAATGTTTTAGTTTCTATGTACTCCAAATGTGAGAAAGTTGAAGATGCTAAACTGGTATTCATGAAAATGATAGACAAGAATGTAATATCCTGGACAACAATGATCTCCATCGATGAGGACAATGCAGTGCAATTGTTTAATGAGATGAGAAGAGATGGAGTTTATCCTAATGATGTTACATTTGTTGGGTTAATACATGCTATTACAATCAACAACTTAGAGTTACAAGGCGTAATGGTTCATGCCTTTTGTTTAAAGGCAGGCTTTGTATCAGAACTGAATGTTGCTAATAGCTTTGTAACAATGTATGCTAAGTTTGTATCCATGAAAGAAGCAGATAAAATATTTGAGGAGCTTCACTACAGAGATGTCATATCATGGAATGCTTTGATTTCTGGCTATGCTCAAAATGGGATGTGCCAGGAAGCATTTGAGACATATTTGACTGCTATAATGGAGTCATGGCCTAATGAATATACTTTCGGCAGTGTCTTGCATGCCATTGCCTCTTCTGAGTCCATTTCCTTAAAACATGGACAGAGATGTCATTCTTATCTGTTAAAACTTGGCTTAACAAGTGATCCAATTGTTTCAAGTGCTCTTCTTGATATGTATGCAAAGCGTGGAAGCATTGGCGAATCTCTGAAAGTTTTCACAGAGATTGGTGAAAAAAGTGAAGTGGCATGGACCGCAATAATATCGGCGTATGCTAGGCATGGGGACTATGAGTCAGTAATGAGCTTATTTGAGGGAATGGCTAAGAAAGGAGCGACACCCGATTCTGTTACATTCCTTTCTGTGTTAACTGCTTGTGCACGGAAAGGAATGGTTAATAGGGGCATTGACCTCTTCAACTCAATGGTCGAAGATTATTCTATTAAACCTTCTCCAGAGCATTTCTCTTGCATGGTAGATATGTTGGGCCGTGCTGGAAGGTTGAAAGAGGCTGACGAATTCCTGAACCAGATACCTGGAGGGCCTGGATTGACTATGCTACAGAGCTTGCTTGGAGCCTGTAGGACATACGGGAATGTTGACATTGCAATGAGAGTTGCCGATGTTTTGCTGGAAATGGAACCCGAAGAGTCAGGTTCCTACATCTTAATGTCGAACTTGTACGCTGAAAAGGGGCAGTGGGATAAAGTTGCTAAAGTAAGGAAAAAGATGAGAGATAAGGGAGTTAAGAAAGAAGTAGGATTTAGTTGGGTGGATGTAGGTCGTTCTGCGGATTATCTGCATGCATTTTCATCAGGTGACAAGTCTCATTCCCAGTATGAGGATATATATACCATGGCAGAATGGTTAGGGTCAGAAACGAGATATCTAGAGAAACAGGGAGGCAAAGGAAATACTATTAGAATCTCCCTAGATGAAATTAGATTATTTGACTCATTATAGTAAGTAATGGAATAGATGAATTCATATTATCAAATGATTTTGGTAAAAAATACCTCCTGATGATAATAAAAATCACTAGGAAAATCAATTATATTTGTGTTGTATAAAGTCAGTAATCAAGAATTACTGAAAAGAAAATACATTTGTCAAACAATGGTTATTGCCTCTAATTGAACTAACATTATTCATACGTAGTTGTCTCATCATAGATATTGGTTATTGTTTAACATATGGTATCATCCATTCAATACATTCATGTCTGTGCCCTCTTCAATTTAATTTGATAGGGCAGAATTTTATCAAGCATGAATGCAAATCGCTTTCAGAATGATACAATGTTTGTGTTTTTCATACTATAAACAGACTTTGATCTAGCACTGGATATTCCATGGAGTCAAAGGAGTACTCGTAATCAAACTTCAATGACACGTATAATGGTGTGACTGCAGCGAGAAGCTCTGGATCAATGCACTCGAAAGATTGTCCTTCTTGAATACCAACATTTATCGGTTGATGATCGTCTAAAAGTATATGATCTGCTGCTGAGCTACCATTCATAATGCTCCATGCAGGACTGGGAATTTGTCCATATTGTTGACTACTTGTCAAATGGGATTTGGATTGTATTGTAAACAAGTCAACTTTACTTGCACCTTGAGGTGCCTCCCTAATCCCCTGGACTTCTAAATCAGCTAGGTCGTCTGCTTTTTTGTTTGCAGGTCTAAAGCTGAAATATGAACTTGCTGGCGTGGTATTAACTTGTGTATTTTGCTGAATCTTAGGTGACAGATTGAATTTGTTTTCCAGATGCAGGTGAGATTTTGACTCTTGTTTGCATTGTATTTGAGGATATTTTGCAGTCCACAAGTACTGGGAAGCGAAAGGATCTGTGGGTGGTACATCTGAACTAAGCAATTGAAAAGAGTTTCCGGATGACAGACATTGGTTGCTTCTCTTCTTGGAATCCAAGACATCTCTTCTAAGTGGTTTCATTTGTTCTGTAACTGGAACCAAATCAAATTCCTTTTTTCCTCCATCATGAACTTTTTCATCATTATTCTGCAGTGGGCGTTTTTTTCCTGAAGTACCACAATTTGCATTTCTGACATCATTATGTTGCACTTTTGTAGGACTCTGAAGGAAAATATTATCTGCAGTATCTCCTGGATGAACGTCTGCGCCCATTACACCAGCAAAGGAGGTATCTTCTAGCTCACCACCTTTCTGAAGCCTACTCAAATATAGGCGGTACTTCTGCAAGTCCCTTTCAAAGTTAAGAGACCAATAACATATCTGATAGGAGATGCTTTATGCATGGTGGTTCAAGAATTTTACCTGCAAATGGCTAGCAACGTTTTCTCTTGTCAACCATGGCACTCCCATCAGGTCTAGTATTTTCTTCGGACCAACTTCTGCATATCATAAACAAAATTAGTGGCCAAATTTTTAGACAGATGTTCTGATTGTCTTAGCAATGTAAAACTGCATCAATGGAACCAAAGTGCTTCAACCATTCCCTGATCCCTACAAAATGAAAGCCTTCTTGCACCGGTGCCACCAGTGCCCTTTTCTTCAATGCCACATAGACAAAATAAAACTAGATTTGCAATAGCCATGATATTGAATAACTTACTGTCAAATCCTATCTGATTAACAGCTTTGACAAACTTCTGGTGAAGATCAACAGTCCAGACTACTCTTGGTTTCTTGATGGAAGAAATATCGGAGTACTCTCTATCATCATGCTTATTTTCAGCATCCTTTCTCCTTTTCTTTGCTGAACATATATCACCCATACTAAACGAATAGTAATCATTAGCGAATTCAGACAGGCTTCCGCTCATCATCTGAATTTCTTCAAGGCAATCGCTATCAGTTTCTTTCACCTCATGAATCCTTTTCCTAAACACATGCTGCCATATGTTTTTGAGTTCTTTCATTCTAATTGGTTTAAGAAGATAATCACATGCCCCGTGTTGAACCCCCTTCATCACCCTGCTGGTTTCTCCATCAACAGACATCACTGCACACAATATATCAATGATACAACATCAACTCTAGTGATTCCTTCAAATATCGCAACAATCTATGTAAGTGATAAAAAGAAACTGACTTATGACAGGAAGATCTAACTCAAGTCCAACGCGCTCAAGAAGCTTGAATCCATCCATGTCAGGCATGTTAACATCGCTAATCACAATGTCGAATCCATCTTTTCTTTCTCGAAGCAAGTCCAGGGCTTCTCTAGCTAAACCACATGTGGTTACTGAAATAAGAGAAAAGGTCAGATGTCTAATGTAGAACAGAGAAAGGAAACCATATATTTTGTGCTAAGCTCAACAAGAAGGATATAGGGAAAAAATCTTAACACTACATATTATCTAAATTCGGTATCTTAAATTCGAAAACTGTCTTATTTAGGCTAATAATTAACATTTGAGCAACACAAGTAGATACTGTATGTGAAGATAACCTTCATAGGAGCACTTCTTGAGCATCTTTTCAAGAATCTTCAACCATGTTGGATCATCATCAACAACAAGAACTCGCAGTCCTACCGGAAAAGCATCGATCCTCGGAGGACAAAAGCCTGAGCACTCCATCAATAAATTTATCTCTATATATCAATGAATTGTTGAGCAGATTATTATTGCAAGGACATGTCAAGAAGTAATACTATCTTACACAAAAGAAACAAAAATCTCATAATTTATACTTCATGGAATTTATTAAATTTGATCAAAGTAATATCAAAGTCCAAGCACATAAGTGTGGTTTGCAAATATATAGTTGTACTTAGAGAATTAAAGAATATGAGAGCCGGCTATTTAAGTTGAAGGTCAGTGAAGGGGTATGTAGGACATAGGCACTTGCTTAATTTGTTCTCTTGCAACTATCATTTGGCTTTTCATTTAGTGTAATTGTGTAACTATCCATCTTAACTAAAGTAAGTGTTTTTAAAGTAGACAATTGAAAAATGTCAATTTCTCGTGTAAATTGCATCCCAGTTTCCTTTGTCAAATAAGAATTTAAAACATGGGTGATGGTTTAGAAGTTCAAATTTCCCCATCCCCCACTTATAAAAACTTAAGTTGTATTTTTTCCCTTTTCACAGTATTAATATATATATTATGAAAAAATACTAATTTCTTCTCTCTGAAAAATAGGATACGGTATAGTCTCATAACACATCTAAATTTCTAAAATATAAATATAATATAATCATCCTATTGTTCGTCATATATACTAATAGCATCCATAGTCTATTGTTTGTCTTCAACAGACAACTTCAATGCGATAATAGTATCAAGGCTGTAATCCCAGAATCAAAACTGGAACATAATCAAACAATTGTTCTTGAGCTCTTTCGGCAAGTCCCTATATATTAATTACCATAATTGTTGTTTCAAATAAGTCTCTATATATTAATCACCATATTATTATTATTGTTGTTTCAAATAATTTATTTGTGTTCTGAGCTCTCTCGACAGCAAGCCGGGCCTCCATATACTATTATCATTATAATTTTGTTTTAACTTGCTTACATTTTCTATTAGAACGATGTTACTTATAATATCCGAGGTCTAATATCTGATCTTAGTATTATAATAATAATAAAAAATCTGAAATAAAATATTCAAATCTTTTACTCCCTCTATACTAATTGATTGTCATGCTTCATTTTAGTGCTTCAAATTGACAAACTTTTATGTCTTCATCGATAAACATAATTTTAATTTGAATAAAATTTAATGTCAATATTAAAGTACATTGAAAATACTATTATCTGATCATTTTCACCAAATGTTATACAACAAAAATAAAAATATTTGAATATAATATTTAATATGTGAAAAAACCAAATTTAAACCTTGATAATCTATATATTGGGGATGGAGTGAGTATTAGATATATAATTTGACACTTTTTTTATTTCAAGTGTTGAAATATAATACAAAATGTCACATAATAATTTAAATATCTATTCTTTAATAGTAATTTTTGGATTAGAAAAATTATTTTCAATTTATAATTGAATAATTATCATACAAAAATAAAAAAATTATTCTATTGATTTTCAATATAATTTATTTGGAGTATTTCACATTTGAACAAGGACATCTAATATGTGGTCTCTTTCACTGTTTTGTGTGGCTAAAATTGAGAGAATTTCATAAAAAATATGCCTTTGTTTTTATTCAATTTCGAGCAAATATTTTTGAGACAATCATCAATTAAAATATGTAAAAGTGAATATATAAAATAAAATTGAATACTTGAACTATGAATAATTTATACTACTAATAAATTGAGAAGTAATATTTTCTAACAATAAATAAAATAACATAGGTATATTTTTTTATTAAAATAGAAAAGTAATATTAAATAAATAAAATTACATAATATACATTCTTATTAAATCTTAAAAATTAAGAGAGTAGTATAGTAACAAAACTTTATTATTAAAATTATATTATTAAAGTAAAAAATATAAGAGATTATATAACTATGAACAAAAATGAATTACTCCGATAATATAATTTATAAATTTATCTAAATAGTTAATTAATTTATTTATAATCTCAGTTTAAGTGTTTGAAGAATAAATACTTACGTGCAGTACACGTATATTTTTCTAGTTACCTTAATAGTATCAAGGTTATAATGGTTCATAAATTATTTTTTAATTACTATATTGACTTTTATAATTCATGATACATGTTTTTTATTACAATCAGTTTGTTTACAAAATTAATAACTTCTGAAAAATGGAGTAGAAAATCAATGTAGTCTTAATTAAGTTGAAGGCTTAATAATGTATAATCATATAGTCTGGTTTATTAATGTAGTGATGATATGATAAACTATGAGTAAATGAACAATGAACATTTAATTAGAAGGGAGGTGTAGCAATGAAGTTGTATAGAATATTGTTACTTATTTGAAGTGCAACTACTTTTCCTTGAAAATAGTCTTTTTCTCCATGATCAATCTTGTTCTTCCTTTGATTCCACCTATGGCTTGTTAACATTTGTTAACCTAAATAATAAGGGGGACCAATCTCTAGATTTTGAGAATAGGTTCAACGGACTGAATTAATAAATAATAATCTTGATCTGTTGGTATAGTCTAGAAGTGTGAAACCGTTATATTAATGGCCTCGGTGTCCTTGTCTTGAAATATTATGAGAAGTTAATGACGTGTCTCAATCGATCATCGACTGAGCTTGCTTAACCACTCAATTCTGGCTTTCCTATGGAAAGCTCAACTCACACCGTATGAAAAGCACCAAGATACGATACTTAACACTCTAATTCCTTTACTACTCTACTTCTTACTGAATCCATGTCCTGAGATCTCAGAGGACGCAATTTAGAGGCTTAGAAGATATTAGGATGCAATAATAATGCTCTATGCCCACTCATGCACAGCATATGCAGTTGCTTGATTATGTACAGGGTGTTCGGATAACATTTTCTAGAGAAACTAGAGGCCATTTGAATATAATACATACAACTTTTAGAATAAAAGATGCAGGTTAAGTGGAAGTTTCAAAAAAAAAAAAAAGGGATTTTATATTTGGGTACCTTAAGCCTCGCTCTCTTTTATGTTTCGTTCTTCGTTTCATGCTTAAAAAGATATACATAATGTTTTTAATGTCGTTTATGTTTATAATAATAAGCGCCATGTTAGTTTACATTTCTATAGAACTTATAAAAAACGTCATTATAACAATATTATGCCCAATGGCAGATCATATAGTTCAAAATTGTTCACTTGAACCATCATAAATTTGTATAGTTCAGATCAGTTGCTAAAGTATTTATATTTAAATGATAAATTTTAAATTTTTCAAAATTAAAAAAAAATTATTGTCCTTTTTTATTTCTTTTAAGCTCCTCGATTGATTATGCAAGCTTTATAATAATGTACTAATGTCTAATTGGCTTTAATTTTTCATTGTACTTGATGTTCTGGGAAGGGATGTTGCATGCCACGCACATGCAATCACTTCATTTTCTTGTTTAAAATTGAAAGTGAAGAATCAAATGCAAATGGCATAAATAAACTAGCTTCCTATCTCATAGAGTTGTTATACTATAAGGTTTATATATACATGCCAATAATTAAGCCAATGCTTTATTTAGAACCAACAAAATAGAATACTACTCCCAATAAATTAACCAATGATGCACCATTTCACATTTAGAGACCCACCGCAACCAAAATCAATAATATAAAACCACATATACATCATTATCAACTCAATTTAGAAACCGAGCTTTTACTCTATTTTCATGTCTATATATAATTGGATGGTGGGAATGGAGGCTTCATCACCTTTCATCTATTAGCTTTTCTTCCAACTTGAATGATCATATTCCAGTCATATTCAATAATAAAGGTCTTAAACATATCGCTAGATCTCAAATAATTTAATTTTAATAAAGATCAAAATATTGAACCATTTACATAGAAAATTAAATATTGAATAAGAAATTTGATAAAAATCGAATATCGAACAAGTAATCTAAAACATCAAGTCCTATTTTGCAAAGGATCAAAATGGTCGGATGTGACTTGGCCGCAAACACAACCCAAGCCCTTGTAGCAAGAATGGCATTGGCTAGTAAAAATTTAAATTTAAATGATTTAAATACCCCATGTCTCTTTTTCATTACTTTAATATCAAATCACCGGCGGCAAAGAAACAGAATCATCCGCGGAAATTATCATACCCGGGAGATCCAAAAGTATTTTGACATCCCAAAAAAAAAAACGAACAAAAGATCCCCAAAAAAAACAGAGATTGTAAAAAAGAATAAAAAAACCGGCAGGCAGCGTAATTTGTGTTTAGCTCTCAAGAATCGATAGGCTCTTTTACCATGTTAAAATATAAATATAAATTTTATTGATAAATAATGTATTGTTTATTACAATGGATCAACAATTACGGCACACTAACAATAAAGCCTAAACCTACTAGTAATAATAGCTTTCACATCTTTTTTGACTATCTTCTCGACAATGTCTCAATCTATCTCAATAGAATTCCAACAATATTCTATATTAACAAAAGAAAAAAATAGTAACCAATTTGTCAATTTATTATTTGACTAGCTAGCTGTTCTTGGCACGTGGATTAAAGTTGGGAATTAAAATCTACTTTATGATTTGAGTATATATATACCTCCATCTTAGTTTAACTAAGATTTTTTTTTTTTAAATTTATATAAAATCAATTTCGATTATTACAAATTAATCGTATTCAAAAAACAATATGCTCAAAATTTTGAGATATAACGGCTTAGTGTTAAGAGAGTTTCATATATATATATATGTATAACTCAAATTAAAAGTTATATGTATGAATTATTATTTCAATAGAAGATTACTACGGAGTACATTGTAAAAAGAAACCTCCTAAATAAATTTGCATTTCTCAAAGGAAAAAAATAGTTAAAAGGCAAAGAACGAAAGAAGATGAAAATAAAAGATGTCTTTTTGGAGAGTAATAATTAAGAACTTTATTATTTGATGGGTTGCAATGCGCATGCAATTACGTAAGATCATTGGAAAGGTGATGGGATTATAATAAAATACTAATACACATTATATACAGTAATGTAATTAATTATTTGTAAATGATCGAAGTGAATGTTTATGTATTCATTGACGAGTATATTATTATACCAAAAACTCTGTTTTAAGTTTCTTTTATCAAATGTTCTGTATTTTTCTATCTTTTTTTAAGTTGTCGATGCCAATAATTAGAGCACATATAATTAATAAGCTTCATCCATGCATGAATGTCAATATGGCATGACCCATTGATTTAATTTGCTCCTGATTACTGAATAGTGAGTATAATGAAATTGTTATCTGGTAGTTTGAGCTTAGACACAACACAAAACATCATCCTAGAATAATACATCTCCACCAATAAGTGTGATATATATATATATATATGGGAATTGTCGTGAATGGTATATTAGTGGGCAGCGCTGTTGGTGGATCCTCGCGATCCGGTACCGGTCCGTCCGAAAGTCCATCCGAATTCTAATTCTATCCTGTCCGATTCAACATTCGATCCTAAGATATCCGAACTGATCCGGACCGGGTGACTTAAACCGATCCGTAATTTAATAAAAAAAACCAAAACCTATTCTTCATTTTCGATATGGGATACTATCGGAACTCCTGATATCTGATACTATCGGATCCCGATTGATCGAATCGACCGGATCCGGCCCTGCTCGGTCTCGACTTTAAATCATGCCGTCCGTTCGATGGACCGAATTCAGACCGTCCAAGCTCGTGAAACCGACCGCAACAAGATTACTAGTCCGGGTAACAAAAATAGTCATAGTAATTATCGTGCAGATTTAACAAACGCCTCAAGAATTAGCACGAGGGATGATAATTTGGTCGCTAAACTAACTGGACCGATCAATGCACAAGTCTATAACAATTTAGGGTCAAATTCTCAAATAACTAGCATTTGGGGGTACAAAAAAAAACACCTACCCCTGGCTAACCTATCTTCTTTTTTCCTCTACCTCTCTTCTGCCGTTAACCCACCCTACACCTATCAAATCCCCAACCCGTCTTCTTCCCAAATCAACTTGTAATACCAAATTTAGTAGTCATTTACTCCACCACCAGATTCAACTTCCGGCGACCTTCCTCCGCCCGGCTTCCAGCGATCTTCCTCCAGATTGTTCGTGGAGGTGACTTTCGTTTAGCTTTTATTTTTGGGCCAAAACATGGCTTGATAATTATCTTTGATGAGTTACTAGATTAATTTTTAAATGTAGATGTTGTGTTTAGTTAATAAATTCATTGACTAATTTATAAAGAATTGGTTTGTTGTAAGTTTGTAACTAACAGAATGGGAAATGATGAAAATGCCTATATGAATATATGAAAATGATATGAATGTAGCCAAGGTGTTTGATAAAATGTCCAAAAGAGCAAACAATCCTCCCAAGCTGAATTTCAGGAGTGTAGTGCATACATTCAGGGTGTTTGACTGGGAACAAGAACGGCCGATTGTTGGCTTTGCCGAGGCTCTAATTGGCCAATAGTTTTGGAGCAGAGGTGACGCTGAATTTCATCACGGTGGAGCTGGAGATTTGGTTGTGGTGGACTGGTGGTTGATGGTTGCATCGGAGAAGAAGGGGTTTGTATGGGGAGGGATGGGGGGTTGGAGGTGAGTCCAATTTAAGAGCTTAGAGAATTTGGTAAGTTTCCTGCTTAATTCAAATACAAGTATGTAATCATTTCTCACAAATATTACATGTAATGTGTGTTAGTTAATGACAAAAAATGTAAAATGTTTTAAATATCTTTGTTTTATATGAATCGTACGATCAAATAACTAACTTATATGATAATTCAATGATTTGTAACTATGTAACCAAGATGCTTATAAATTATAATACATGTATACATTTTTAAGATGGGGCTTGTTGGAGGTGGTGTTTGGAATTTAAATTATTTATGAATATTCAAAGAACAATAAATTAGACCTCTATCTTTTTTAATATTCAAATTCACCCCAAAAATCTTGTTAAAGAATTTTGTATATTATTAAAATTTGCCTAAATGTTAAGTTATTTCGAAATTTGATCCCAAATTGTCATAGACTTGTGCATTGATCCTTAGTCAATCATGGTCCAGTTAGTTTAGGGACCAAATTGTCACCTGCCTAGTAATTACTTGGACTATTTTGTTATGTTACCGCTTGGGAATTGGGAAATTGCAATGTTACATTTATCGAGACATTTACAATTCCTCTATATATAACATAAAGAAGATGGAAAAAGAAAAACGTAGTGATGGATTTTTCATCGGTAATGACAAGTGTGCCATTATATATTATGGTAATAGAGGGATTTGCACAATGAGATAATGGGCATATGAATGCATGATTGCTTATAAACAAATTAGTATTAGGACCTACTGGCTCCATGCAGTTTCTTAAGTGGAAAGCTTCTTTCAATATTGGCCAAGCATTATTGCGCTGAGAATCCATTCTAGGCCTTTGAATTAATGAGTCGAAGTGTTTGAACGGATCGAACTCGTACTCGAGTAGTTTAATTTTTTGAGTACCGGATTCGATCCGACTCGATAAAGTTTAAATCTTAAAATTAGGATTCAAACCCGACCCCGAAACAAAAAATCGAAAAACAAAATCGATCAAAATTACCTAAAAAAAGGATTACTCACCGAGTACTCGATCCGCCTCTACTCGAAATATTTTCATATATGGCCATATATTGTGGTTTATTTTGTGTTTAGATTGTATTTAGTTGAGATTATATTTTTAATGAGCCAACTCAGATTATAAAGTTACTTAAATGGACATTTTGTTGTACGGAGTATAAATTGACTTGAATTATTAATAATTTAACAATATTAATAATTTAATAATTGTTTATAATACTTTTAGAGTCGGGTCGAGTTTATGTATATTAGAATCGATCTAAGTATAAAATTAATGTTTGAGTAGCAGTTTGAAACACCTAGTCGAATTCTCGAATAGAACTATTCGAATCAAACTCTATCGAGACTTTGATATAATTCATGTTCGGTAAAAAAGCCTACCTGTAATCGTTCATAATTGAGGGTTTTTTTTTCTATTTTGTTTGTTTCTCATAATGTACCAAAATTAACAAATTTAATCTGGCCTTAATTGACATTCCCATCTTTGATTTAAATCGAAATTATAAATTTATTAATAAAAAATATTGAACATACTACATTTTGATATTTTTTTCAGATATTACAAATCATATTCAAAAATATTTTAATTCAAAATTTAAAAAGTTAATACATCAAATTTAAAACCAAGCGATATTTTGTAAGCGTATCAAAGGCTTCATAGAAGCCTTGGGGCCTTGTTAGAAAAGTGTGAAACCGTTAGGACTAAAGAGCTACCGAGATCCCCGTCTCCGGATTATATGTAGGAGGCGACCGAGGGACGTACTCTAACCGGTCGGGATGAGCTTTAAAACTAATTTCAATACAAGATTCCGCTTACCTCGCGTTATTCGAACTCCACACCGCATAAAGAGACTAAGATGTCGTACATTTAGCATCTCTTTCTTATCGCTTACCTATGTCCTGACTTCTAATTCTGGGCTCATGGAGCTAATTTGATAAGAATTCGGATTGGGTTTATAATAAAGTCCCAATTTTATGGAATTAAGCCCTCTTCAATATTGTAACTTAACACATAGACTTAGTCACTTGCTTGAACAATGGACACAATGATGTAACATATATTGAAAATGATGTCAATATGCAATACTAGTACTGACTATATAGTTTTCTTTTGGGCTGCCCACTAATAATTACATCTAATACTCAAGTCCTATCAATAACATCTACATGATTACATGCTTTGTGTAGTACACCTCCATTAAGAAGACAAGGTTTAGTATCCTCAAATCATGTGAAGATGTTGGACAACATTTGCTTCTGTTTGAAACGGACAAATATAATTACTAACGACCGGTTCAAGCGATTATATCAAAGCTTAATAGAAATAGTCATTATCGGTGATTAGATAAACTATAGACAATTATTGAGGTTTAGAGATTTCTAGTTGGTCTACATCTATACTATATTCTCGATATTTCAAATAAAATAGTTGATGGTTTATAATAAAAATACTTTAATATGAAGAATTTTATTTAATTTTTCTCTTTTATCATTGTTAACTAGTTAGAAGTAATCATTACTCTTTAGAGTGAAATTGAAATTTTATAGAGATAATCATGTAAAAATAATGGAAATATCGCTATTTTTCTAATTAAACTTTATTTGGAGACAATATTTTTATTCTAAACAATAATACATTGATGGAGTATTAACTAAGACGAAAGAGACATGTTCAAATCAATGCAGTTCCAAACTAAACAAAATCCATATGTATATATGTTACTGATTATTGGGATTTCTAGAAATTACGTGGTCTCGGTGCAATATTCAAAGTAAGCATAATGGTTCATGCAAAGCAGATTTCTGTGAGAAAGACAAGTATTTTTCGCCTTAGGTTCCTATTTATTTAACTTAAAAATTTAATTAGTGTCTGATATAAAAAATAAATTGTCAATTAAGAAGTAATCCAAAATTATATAAATCATTTCATATATTTTAAATTTTAACATATTCAATGTATAATACTCCTTCTAGTTTTCTTCCAACATATAAGGATTATTACCTACTAATCCATAATCCATTGTTCTCCCTAATGATAGAGAATAAATAATTATGCGTTTGATCTCTATTTAATATCACACCAACGCTAAAGACAAGTAGGTAATCGACTTGAATTATGGTCCGTGTTATGACCGTGTCTATTATAACCAGAGACAAATAATAATCCAATGAATTCTTCAATGCACAAGGTATGTATATAATTAATATATATAGGGATAGGTAACTAAATGGATATATCTTAGTCCAGTATATAATATTTGAGGAATATTATTGCCAAATAAAGAATCGAATTTATTATTGAAGAAGAGATTATATTTCGTACATTTAAAATATACAACGTGTATTTCTAAAAAAAAATCTTTGAGATTATGCAACGAATAGAAAAATAATATGGTGGCTCTGAAATTTGTCCAACTTTAAAATTATTTCATACCAGTAATTAAATAGTTTTAATTTGTCCACATAAGAAAATTGTGATTCTGTGTGATTGTTTGATTTGTTTCTAATAAGTCTTTTTCTTGACGAATTCAAAGTCTAATTTATTAAATTTTTTGCAATAAATAATGTATTTTCGGATGATCTTTTTGACTTGTTCGAGCCCCTAAAATTCCTTTGCTTGGATCTAGTACTAATAGTGTTTCTATTTTTTTTTTTCTAGCACGTTGAGAAGTCTATTCGGCCATAAAAGAATAAAGAATGTCAAAAAGGATTCCCTATGTACCAAAGCATTTCTAGCTAGCGTGTTCTGGACATAACTTCTATTCAAGTATGCCTCTTTTGGCCTGATTTTAGATGATTAATTTCTTACTTTTATATGCCATTGTCAGATAATATCGTATAAAATTTATAATTCCTATCGCTTTTGGGTAAAAAAAAATTCCTTCATCTTTTATCAAATTCTCCTTTCAAATATAACTCCCTAAACTATATGTTGTAGGAAAATAGTTGTAGTAAAACATAAAATTAATTTTAAAACAAGTAAAAATACCAGACCAAGTCTTGTCCGACACTTTCCTTAAAGCAAATTCGCCCTTACTCCCTTCTTCGCACTTAGAAATTCACCAAAAGTGTTTGCCTCTAAAGATAAAATGGTATAAGTGTGGCCTTTGAAGTACTTTTTAACCCTCACTAACAATTCCAGAGCTTGTACTATCACCATAAAATAAGTACCAAATTACTCACAAAATAAAACTAAAAACTCTTATACTTTTTCCATTTTTTTTCCTCTCTTGGAAAGTTGGAGGATGTCACAATTTATAACAAATTTCATGTGTTAATGAAAAAGTTTGTAACTCCCATGCCATTAGGATACATTTAATAGTATTCAAAATTACTAATAATCAAAACTAACGCCATAATTCACACTAATGATATTTAATACAATAGAAGTTACAATACAATAATTGAATGCTTCATCACAATACAATGATATATATGTACAATAATAAAATTCCAACTAACTAAAATATTGTATGAATCGCCCTGCTATCACAATGGATATTCGTATAATCGGTCGTATATCTCACTACATTCGATCTTAGAATTCGAAATTATTGTACTTACGTATACAAAACACAATATACACGTATAAATTATACAACCGTGATGCTAATTTTGCATTCAAATATTAAATCATATAAATTAGACAATCCTCGTGATAATTTTGTAGTCCAACTATTAAATCATATACCAATAATTTTCCAAACATCTCTACATTTAATCAAAATTTGCATTCAACATCCAACATCCCTCACATGAATACAAATTTTGTAAAAAGGTTTTAATTCTGATAAAGGTGATAGCACAAATCCATCACTTCCCGGGGATAGGATAGGTAGGTGCGATGGCCGTGGAACCTTCCCTTGTGTGCCATATGTTTACATCCACCAACATACATAGTAGACGCTGATGTTCTAGAACTAATCAGTTTTGGTAGTGCATGATGACATACTTCTCACAATGTGTCATGATCAACCTTCTACTTCCAAGTTGTTCTCACTATCGTGTCTGGTTAGGCCATGGACACGCTTTTGTTCTCGTAGTTTCTCTCCAAAAGAAATGTGCCCTTCAAACATTTCTCTTCTGAAGCGGTCCCTTACTTCAACTCACATAGGTGACTTCTCATTATTTAAGAGTAAACCCGCATTACTCAGCTTGGATCTTCCAACACTTCTTCCCGAGAGTCAAATAAAAGCATGTAACGCTTAACCTTTTAACCTACGGTATCACTGTTTTAAATTTGAGGAATGTGTGTGTGGGTTTATCCCCTGCCAATGATTCACTAAGCTCTACACAAGTTTGTTGTCCCTTGAAACCTAGATCTTGGGATTCCAAATAACTAGGTAGGTTCCTCACGAGCACTTTTACTGTGGCTTATCCCATTCCTCTAACTCACTCTTGGTTACAATTTCTTCTTTTGTGGATCCACATGTTATCGGGCTTGATCGCATCTCGTCAAAATTTGAGTACTACACCAAGATTAGTTGCATCATGGTATTTTGTATTTTATAATACATTTCCAATAAAACATGCTCCTCGCCTCGTGAGAACAAAAAAAAAATATAAGCAATAATTGCGGGCTACAACACTTTTACTATAATACCTAATTTCTTTTGTCTACTACTGTCTAAATAATATACCATGATTCAATGAGAGTGCACTAGGACATTACTCATTTCCAATTATTTGCAAGTGTTCATCTCGACTGAATCTTACAAATATCATATCATATATGACACCAACATGTCATTATTTTGTAGAGTTAGATTTGACCCTAACCAGTATAATCTCCATGAGCATCATCTCATTTCGGTGATACCACCATCTCATTTCTCAAAACAAGATTATTTGAATCACAAGAATAGTCTCATGTTAAAAATTTAACATCCAAATTGCCGTGATATGCATCTACGATACTCTTGGATATAAATTTCCTCATAGGTATACACGAATGAATATTTTCATTTCCTAGTAATACCTTAGTTTCTCTTGTCTTTTAAGACTATCTCATTATTTAGTATAGTCCAAACACAATTGTCCCATCCAATTGAGGTACAAGTACCAATTACTACATAATTGGACTAAATAATATTTTCACATTATTCTTTATATTGTTCTATAAACGTTACCCAGCTAAAAGTTACTGATGTCCCAAGTGTTACTATACCCAGTAACAAAGAGTTAACTTAAGTAAAGGCAATATAGAAGGTAAACGACACAAAAAGGAGTTTTTATACTGTGTCAGTCAAGCTGATGTCCTGCCTTTGGGCTGTCACCTCGTGACTCCACCGTGTTCCACTATATGTGCATCTCGCCTCAGTGTGAGTACAAGCAATTAATCTAGTATCTAAGCAAACTACTTAGACTTCAAGCATAATATTGCTTCAACAAGAATCACTCTAATTTTTTCTCCCAAATACACACATAATCACTAGAACAACCGGGATGCTATAAACTAGAGTAAACTCTCAATTTATATCAGATCCTCCAACGGCTAGCTACGTGAGCCACCATTGATCACGCAAGATTGATCAATCGTGACAACTCTTGATTGCCAATTAGCAACTCTTACTTGCAATCTTCAATGGCCAGTTGAGATACCATAAGCCGCCCTCAAAAATCTCTTCCTTTGGTACTAACTAACAATCAATCTCGTGATTGATTGCTTCTTAAAATCACGCTATCACCATGATTGCATCCATTCATAAGATGATTTCCATAGTTACTCCATCCACCTATTAACTCCTCCATTGACTCGGCCAAAATGTAGCCTAGACCAAGCTTTTATATCCTCATTAAGGACTGATTATATTAATCACACGATCCTTGATTGATCCTTCAATTAATGCCTCGTGCATTAACTCACCACGTATATTTGTCTTGATATTTTTGCCGTGTTTAAATTACCAAATATGTCAACAAACTCCCTTTTTGTATGGAATGTAAAACTTCATCGGATAATGATCATTAGCACATCTAGGAAGTTAAACTTGGTGAGACTACATATGAGTGAGCCTAAGCTCTCCCTCAAGTCAAGCACCAGGTTTGCTACTTCCAACAACTAATAATCAAGACAAAGCTATAATCAAGTTTAACCAAAATGAGTCAAGTGCACTCATGCACACTACCCGTGATACTTGTCGATTCAAACTGCTGCCCCCTCAACCCAAGCACTCATTGCCTAAGCATCTTTGCAACAATTGTGAACACTTCAAATGACGAGAGGAAACCGATATCCTTCACAAACTTCCCTCAAGAAACCAACAGATAACCAAATACAACTTAAGCATTAGGATACGACAATCCTAATCACACACTTATCGAATATGTGCAACCAAGCACAACCTATAAGCAATGTTAGCCAAACTTCAAGAGAATCCCTTAAGCATTCACATACTTCCCCTATAAACATCACTGGACCGAGACTGCTGCATCACTCTCAAACCATTAGATAAACAAAACCCTGCAAAGAAATCAAATAGGCCAGCAAGCCAACATATTCTAAGCAGTTCAAAAAATAACAACAATTAATCAAAATAACTTAACTCTCCCTTTGTCCATACAAAAAGGAAACAGAGAGAATGCCTCAAGCATTCTTAACCACGTACTCTATCATATCATCAAAAAACTTTTCTTACCCTCATGTACCAAGCCCTACACTTTCCACAACCAAGTCATGCAATACAAGCAATAAACATTCCGCCCATCTGCAAAGCAATGCACTCTGCATAATGTACCAGTACATATTCAAAGAAAACATCATTACCACGTAAATTGAACTACACACTATCAAAGCAAAAAAATAAACGTGAAGGCAACAAAAAGAAGGTTACCAACGTTACGTGGACGAAGGAGAGATGATTCCTCAATTCCTCTAATGAACTCAAACCTTTCTTGCCAAAGATTTTGTGAAAACAAAGAAGCTTTAGAACTTAGTGGGAATAATGTCAAGTTCCACATCTTCTTTGAACATGATCTCTCGAAAAATGGTGTCTTATCTCTGCTATGCTTTTATTTCTAAAGTGAAGAATATGATTCTCTTTGAGAGGCAAATTGCGCCCGGCTGCCTCATTTTATATAGGAACCTTTTCACTTGTGATATTTAACTCCAATGTGGCTCGCTTTTGATCCACGTAAGTAGAGAACAACATGTTAAAGCCGATACATACTCTTGATTGCTGCTCTGAAAGAGCTATTGTACTCTACTCTTGCTACCCGTGGATATAAGGGCGTACTTAGAAAGTGGCACCTCCACTTGTACTTTTCCCCGTGATGTTTACATCCTCCGGTGAACAACATCTCAATAACCAACGCTTGGCCGAAGTTTCCTATAGAGAACCATAATCCCGCCGAGAGTCTCCCTCGGTGTATCTCAAAATCCTCCTAACCGGCAGCCTAAGTGTGATTCTTTTGGGCATACTTGAAATCTTGTACACACACCCATAACAAACATAATATCCTGGCTCCATCGGCCGTAGCATATACAGACTCCCAATCATCTTTAGCTAAAGCTTTCAATTAATCCTCTTCCTCGTAAGCATCATCTTATTTAAGCACATCTTCTATGCCTATACAGTTGCTTATCTCCTTGAAAGTTTCTATGTTGAACCTCTTTAATAGCTCTTAGTGTATTGTTTCTTGACAGAGTAAATCCTCATGTGCAGCTTACCACTAGAACCCCAAGAAAAATGATAACTCCTCCATCATATCATTTCAAACTTAAGTCAAGATATTTGAAAATTTTACAAAGATAATCATTAGTCGCACCGAATATATTATCATCAACACACATTTGGTTCATCAATAATATCATGACTTACGACATTTAGTGAAAAAGTAGTATCAATACTTCCCTCGCTTGTAGTCATTCTTTAACCGAGTAGCCTTCATGTTTCATACCTCCATGCTCGTGGAGTCATCGCACTGTTATAGACTTTTTAAGTTTGTACACATGGGTCGTGATGACGGATCTTTCAAATCCCGTGGTTGTTCAACATACACCTCTTTTGTAGTTCCCCATTTGCAGTTTTCACATCCATTCATACAATCTTGAATCCATGAACGACGCAAATTTTCGCGCGAATCTGATAGATTCCATTCTTGCGACGGGCGCAGAATCTGCCTCTATCAAAGTCCACCCTTCAATTTGAGTAAATCCGGCCCTACAAGTCTAGACTTGTTGCTCGGAATGCTACCGTTTTACCGAGCTTGTCTCGAAACCCACTTTGTGCCAACCACACGATAGTTTGACGGTTCGAATAAGATCCCAAACATTGTTTCTTTCTAAATCGAGCAGCTCTAAATACATCGAATTTATCCATTATGTATCTTCAAGTGCTTCCCGATATTCTTTAGTTCAATAGTGAAATGAATGTCGATTTGCCATTGCTTCTACTCAAGCTTGAGCTCTTGTTTTGAGTCCATCATTAACACTTCCAATTACTATATCCAAATGGATGAGACGATCGGTAAGCCTGTGTTTTGGGCCTAAGTTGGATTCTTTTGGTTCCTCTTGAGTTTGATCTGAGCTACTTGTATCTTGAGTTATCTGAAGGACCTCTTCATCGTCATCTGGAGGTTTCACAATTTTTTTTTCATCACATATAACATTTATGGATTCAACGACTTTGCGGGTTCTCTTGTTGAAAACTTTGTATGCTCGCTCACACTAAAGTAGCTCCACCAACAACTTTATCGATCTTGGTTCAAATTTCCCTTTTCTTCGATTCAAAATAAAAACTCGTGATCCAAAGACTCTAAAATATGAAATGTTAGGAGTTTTATTGAACATAATGTGATATGGTGTTTTTCCAAGTATAGGTCTGATTAGGACACGATTTGATACGTGGAAAGCAGTATTCACAGCTTCTCCCCAAAAACTTTGTGGAAGGCCCATTTGATTCAACATGGATCTTCCCATTTCTTATAGTGTTCTGTTCCTCCATTCTACTGAGGTGTTCTAGCTACAGATAACTCATGTTTGATTCCATGGTTGTTGCAAAACTCTTTAAATTCTCCAAAAAATTCTATTCCCTCGGTCACTCCCGATCTTGATATCTTGACTTCTCTGTTCATTCCGAACTCGTTGACACATCTTCAAATTCCTCCCGAAAAGTTTCATCCTTATGAATTAAGAAGAAACCCAGAACCTTGAATAGTCATCCACCACAACAAAGGTATACTTCTTTCCTTTTGGGGTTGCAATATTTACTGGACCGAATAGATCCTTGTGTAATGGTTCTAGAACTCGAGTGGTGGAAACTTCATTTTTGGATTGAAGGTAGACCAAGTTTTCTTTCCCAATTGACATCCTCTACACACTTGATCTTTAACAAAACTTATCTTTGAAGTCCTTACCGTGGATCGCTGGTGGAAAAACCTTTGAAACGGTGGATACGCTTATGTGTCCCATCCTTCTATGCCACAACCAATGGTCACTACTTGATGCAGATAAGCTTAGATTTTGTCTCGTGTCAAGCTTTAAAACATACATATTCCCCTTCACCGATGGCCACTGCAGTTTTCTTTGAGCCCCCTCCCCACAACTTGTACTTGAAGTCTTGTAAGAACCCGACTTTTATACCTTTATGACGAGTTGACTAATGCTCAACAAGTTAAAGCTTTCTAGTCCTTCCATGAGCCATACATCACTAATAGTCACCTTCGCCCAAATTCTAACCGCCTTTACCAATGATTTTTCTTCTTCCGTAGAGTTCGCAAAAAAGTGACTCGATCCATCATCACGCCGGGTTATGTTTCGAGAACAGCATTGGCTCCCCCGGTCATGTGTCTTGAAAATCTACCTATTTGTTCTCGCCCACTCTTCTTCTTGCTCATTACCGCTAGCTTACACAAAGTCCTTGTTTCCCTCATATCTCTTTCCTTCTCTGCATTCCGATCTATAATGTCCCTTTTTGTTGACACTTACAGCATGTGATGCCCCTCCTCGCTTTCACAGGCTTCTATCAACTGCTCCTCTAGAAGCCTCGAATCATATTGATCATTTGTACTAAATATTCTTTATTGACTCCTTTTAATAACATTTAGCAATGTTTCTCCTTTAACCTCCTCTTCGAATTTTCATCTTGTTTCATCTTCATCTCCCATACAGACAACCTTCCGGTTAAGTCCTCAAGAGTTACTTCATTTAAATTTTGAGATTGTTAAAGAGAGGCAACCATTGCATTCCATGAGAACTTGTTTTTAGGGAGTACATCAAGTACCTTATTACACACTTCTATATGTGTGTAATGTTTGCCAAGACTTCTGAGTTTGTTGACGAGTTTCCAATTCTGGAAGTCATGTCATAAATACTCTCATCATCTTTCATTGTGAAAAGTTCTACTTCTTTGGTGAGAAAAGCAATCCGATTATCCTTAACTTGATTTGTACCTTCATAGGTTGTGAGAATAACATCCCACATCTCCTCGCCGCTCATTATGCACCGACTTCTACTATACTCACCAGAGTTGTGAGAGCTCATGACGATATTTCGCTTTTATTGAGTTGAACCTTTTCTTCTCATCATCAATAAGGTCAGCAATAGTTCTTTCAGTGTCTCCATCTTTGAGTTTGACTTCATAATCTCCTGTGTCAATGACACCCAAAAATCCAAACTCGGTTGAGTCAATATATGTTCTCATCACGTCTTTCCAGAATTCAAAGTTGATTTTGTCGAAAAGAGGAAATCGGATTTATATTGCTACTGAGGATCATAGAAAAGTTTTGAGCTAGCCATGATCAAGTGAAATTCAAGATGTTAGTTCGATCGTGTTCCCTCATTTCCTCGATACTCACTTTGACGCTCCAAGTGTTACTATACCGAGTAACACTAAGCTAACTCAAGTAAAAGCAATACGTAAGGTAAATGACACAAATAGTTTTATACAAAGCTAATGGCTACGTCCCTGCCTTAGTGTGTTACCTTCCGTGATTCCATCAGATTCCACTATATGTGCATGCCTAGCCCAAGATGAGATAAACAATCAAGCCAGGAAAAAACCTAAGCAAACTACTTAGACTTCTCGCTTACAATATTGCTTAAACAAGAACTCACTTTTTTCTCACTCAAACACACATATAATCACTAGAACAACCGATGCTATAACTAGAGTAAAGCTCTCAATTTATACTGCATCCTCCAACGGCTAGTTACGTAGCCACCATTGATCACACATTGACCAATCAGACAATCCTTGATTGCCAATCAACAATCCTTGATTGCAATCTTCAATCTTCAATGGCTAGTTGAGATACCATAAGTTGTCCCAAAAAACTTTCCTTTGGCGCTAACCAAAGAATCAATCTCGTGGATTGATTGCTTATTGAAATCACTTTCCAATCACCACGATTCCATCCATTCATAAGCCGCTTTCCATAGTTAATGATCCACTCATTAACTCCTCCATCGACTCGCCAAACAAATTAGACCATGCCAGACGCTCATTAAGACGATTGTATCAATCATACGATCCTTGATTGATCCTTCAATTAATGCCTCGTGCATTAACTCACCACAGATCTTTGTCTTGATCTTTCTTACCAAGTTTGTACCTACAAAACATGTCAACAGTTTGAACTTCTTATTTTTTTAAAAAAAAATGAGGGTTAAAACATCCAATATCATTGGATTGCTCCTTTTATAATTGAAATCTAAATATGAACTCCAACATATTTCTTTTCCTCAATTACTTCTCACTCAATTCTTCATATGTACCCTCAGGTACTATTTTATTTCCACATTCGAGAACTATAACATTTCAAATGTAGGTTTTACACCCTCATATACTCAAATATATAAGACTTAAGGCTTTCAAAATTTCCAATTCAATTCTTGATATATTTGGTTTATTTGACTATTAAGGCATTTTTATCAACATATCTCAAATCATTTGACTAAAATTACCACATATTTTTATATACATACACACACAAGTGTATACCCCTTTGGTCTCATATGAAATTTGATTTCCATAACTCTACCAAAGTGATCAAGTTCTAACTTCATAGAACTTATAGTTGTTCCAAACATCTTTGTCTTATGACCCAAAATTTATTTTCATAATTTTGGTCATGTTCACACAACTTGCTTATCAATAGCAATTTCATTTGTTCAACTTATTTGTACATACCAAAATAGAAGACTTCATAGAAGTGAATCTCCTATTATCAAAATCAATATTCATGTTTCTCCACATGACTCCGTCATATTATCACAATGACAATTTTCTCTTGATTTTGATCCTAGAATGTCTTAACATTCCTAAAGGTTGTTTTTTCAAACCAACCTTTATCATTCTCATTTAAATCTAATTTCTTGACAACATTACCTTTGTCGCAAACCCACATACCTAACACCATCTTAGTTTGTGTTGTCCGTATACCAAACTTCGCTCATCAGAGACAAATCGTTTGACTATAAAAGACCGATTTTTCATTGTCAAATGATTAAATTCGCAAAATCAATCTTAATGTCCAATAACATTTACTTGATTAATTCCAAACATAATTAATCAAGTTCATGACAATTGTGTATTCCGTCCTCTTGGAATACTAGATTATGTGAATTACCTTCTCATACAATGAAAAATTACATTTTTCATTTCATGACCATTCATGTACCCCCACATTTATGTACAACGTTGTGCCAAGTGACCTTCAACATATTCAATTCATTTTCCAAAAATGAAAAAACCTCACAAAGATTGCTCCAAAATTGAGTTTCAAATTTCACTTCACCTCCCAATATGTGCCTTGAAAATATTACACTCAATTTCCAATTTGTCTGTCCTCTGTAATCACACTCAAAAAAAAAGTTAGCCAATATATAGTGACTCTTATATCACATTTAAATTGTTATCAAAAATAAAATTATCTCATATTTAAAGAACCAAAAGGCCCTAATATATCATTAAACAATTAACATGCAATGGTAGGTACCTTACACCTATTCATGATCTTTACACCATACTACACTTCAGAAGATGATTTCCTCAACAATTAGAGACATATTTTTCATATTAAAACAAACAAGTACGTCACAATCATATATATGTATAGCCCATATCTCTAAGATAAGTTGTAAACTTCATAATGTATCCGCAGACATACTATTTACAGAAGGTCACAACCATCGTGCCGATTATCAAGTCATCATTTCTATCATTAACGTTTCTAAAAAAGTTAATAATTACACTGCATTTTCAATCTTGCCAAGATATGATTATACATGGCGAGAATCAATAAAGCAAAGACCAGACATGAGTCTTACAATATTCCCAAATACTGATTGAATCAGTTAAAAACGGTATTCATTTTCCAGTTTTTAACACACTAATAATTCACAATCAGGCTTGCATGTACCACAAACTACCAAACAGTCCAAATTCATGTTGGATCTAGATGATTAACCTTCTTATTAATAATACACCCAAAATACCAATTCTGGAAAATCACACACTAATGTCCTACGACAAAAGTGATATAACCCGAACTACAATTTATATGGTCACTGCTTGTATTATCCATATCTTCACAGTTCATAATATGACCACACCAAAATGATAGTAAATGTACTCAATTATTTACTTTGTGAAAAAATTTGTGAAGGTAGAACTTTAAACTCAAAAACCAAGGAGTCAATGATCAATAATACTCCATAAATCAGTTACATGTATTAGTAAAATATTCTGTAATTCTTCGTCTGCATCTTGGTGACAGAGCAATGTACAAAATTTCTATATCGGTCATGATAATAATAGGCAATAGTCCTATATATCCACAACAACAAAATTAATAACTCTCATATATATTATTGCCATATTCAAAAAGCCATAGCTTCAAGGTATTAGTCAAGCACTCAAGTCATCACCAAATTATACTAACTGGACGAAGGCTTCATAAAATACACATTAAAATACAAAGCTTTCTTAGACAGACTAACATACAAATTCATACTGTATGTACAAATCCAACATCCTCTTTGAACTTTATAAGTACGGTCCGTAGTTCCATGCACATAAAAAATATTTATAAGTACGGTCCCTAGTTCCATGCACATAAAAAATATCATCTAAACACGCATGAAAACTTCACAAATATTTTCCAATTTAAAAACGAAGCTTATACAGAGTACTATGTAAGTTCAAGTAACTCTAAGAGAATAGAAACATACTCTAATTTAATCAACTTAATAAACACCACAGGAGGCCATTTAACTCTAACGCAATAAAATCAATTCGTTCGATATCATTTCAGTTTTACCACAAATAGAATTTGCTTTAAGCTGTAGGGAAAATATTTGTAGTAAAATATAAAATCAATTTAAAACATGTAAAATACGTATCAAGTCGTATCCGACACTTTCTAAAGAAATTCGCCTCTTACTTCCTTCTGCAAGGGTTGTGAACACGTAGCGTGTTTGCCTCCCAAGATAAAATGGTCTAAGTGTACTTAGAAGACTCTAAGCCTCACTCAAGCTGTGATTGAGATCCCTAAATCCCTTCCCGAGCTTCAAGCAATCAATAAAAACGATGTAAATTTGGCGAAATAAACAGACACAAAAATTTTATACAGTTCCCTCAATGCCAAAGCGTGACGCCCCTGCCGCCGCTAATCCACTAATAAACCGTAAGATCAAGCATGCTCCCACCACTGTTTATAATCTATGTCGAGTATTTTCATAAACCGAAAAATCTCAACCACAAAGTTCTATCAAGAACAGCATAAACTCTCTAAGCTTCGCAACAAAATGTCAATAATATTAAAGACCCATATTATTCTAGGATGAATTTTCTATTCCCATGATCATGCTGATAAATAAACTCATGTAAATCATCCTATATTTATAGGCTAACAAAACCTAGTAAAGACTACGTCTTTTCTCAGGCTCCAAAGCCTTCTCAAAAAAACCGCCTAAAAATAAAAACCTACCAAGACTACAGATATATCCTGGGCTAGAATTCAAATTGCAGTCAATTGTGTCAAAACGCCTCCCAACCAGTCTTCAATTCCAACAATCTCCCACTTGAAGACAAATTGGATCACCGCCTTCAACACCATTCCTCGCACAGCCTTCCAGTTCATCATCCTAACTCCCAATCGTTCTATCCCAACCTCAGATTTCTTTCCAATCCCATGACATCCCCTCGAATTTGACACCCTACCACTACCGGCTATAATCTGTGGGTCAGCCATTACTTCTGTACCCCTGGCTGACTTTTCCTCATTCGAGCAATCACCACGCCCCGCCGCTTTCGATCTTCATGATCTTCAACCCAGCACTCGAAAACCTCCAAGTTTGATTGGTCATCACGAATTTCTCTTCTACCTTCCCATTCCACGTCAATTTAATTTCTTAAACACGCTGCTAATCAGATGATTCACGCAACACGGAACTGCCGTGACCTTCCCTGCAGTTCCTTCCCTGCAGCCTCCTTCACCTCGAACTCATCACCAAACGAAGTATTACATTCTCGTCACTGGGGCCTTCTCGACTCAATGGCATCTTCATTTGCACAGCCTCGTAATCTCCCGAGAACCTCTCAACACATCCGTGAATACGATTCTCACCAACGACAATCCCTTCTATCTTCAGAGAAACTCCCATGTCGGTCTCACCTCGCTTTTCTACACCCGCATCCTCTCTTCAACCTCTTCTCGGTAACCTGCCACAGCACTGACTTCGCCTCATGCTTACTACTATCGCCTCCCGAACCTTCCAGCTACCATTCGAAAGTAGTTCGATAACCATCACCATCCGCATTTACTCACCGAAATTAAACTCTTCCCTAATTTCTAACATACTCACCTTTGCCGGGCCTCCCGTAAAGTTAACCATTCGACAACTTCTCGCATTCACATCTCCCATAAATTTTAATTAGCATTCAACTGCTCAACATCGCCAGCATTTAACAAATTCCATAATTCCCGTAAACATAATTCACCATTACATATCCGTCATGCGAAGTATTGTTGCTCCTAATCAAGATTCAAGAATCAACTAAGAATTCACGTATAAAACCAAAGGCCGAATAATCGCCAACACACAAATACGAAACAAATTAGCCGCAAAGGCTCCTTCACGCGACTCCATCTCACACAACCCCAAAACACACACAAGACGTAATTACTTCACGCTCAATTGCAATCTCCCACTATTTCCAAAACCTTGCCTCCCGCTCTTCCCTGCCTCCCGCTCTTCCTCTTCCTACACTTAACGCACAACCCCAAAGACCTCTCACTCTCATACGGCCTTACGCACTCCCCACGTGATACGCCTACGCCCACCTTAAGTTCAACCTTGTTAAGACCTACGTAATTACTAACCGCCGCCTCATTGCCCCAACTTTCGTGTAACGGCCAACAAAATTAGGCCTCAGATCTCATCATCAACATTAACATCTACCGCCGACAAATTGATTAATAACGCTATCAAATCATTAAGTGCTCACGCGCGTACTTTTCCGACATCTTACAAGCGAAAATGCTTTTTCATTTAAGTACCTTATTATTTGCGTAAGATTTCATAATACGTGACGCATAAAGCCTTCATCACTTTTCATAAAGGCCCCTTAGCAACGTTAAGAATAACGCTTTCTTGACAAACAAGCGTCCGATCACACCTAAAGCACTGCCCTGCCCAATTCCATCCATTCATCCTCATCCATCTTCTCAGCCTCCCCAGCGTTTGTTCTTCCGCATGCATAATCCTCCATACAATATCTTCCAACGCTGAAAATCCCATTCCATCGAATTTCTACAAAGATGTGTCACAATTCCTTCGTCTACCTATCGATTCTAAACTCACAACCAAGCCACGACCAAGCCTCGATACCAATTGTTAGGATTCGAGACCCCTAAATCCCTTCCTAGCTTCAAAGAATCAATAAAACGGCGTAAAATTTGGGCCGGAAACAAACGTACACAAAAATTTTATACGTGTTCCCCTCAACGCGAAAGGCACGCCCCTGCTGCCGGGCCGAATCCACTAATAAACCAAGACGTTATGCCCCTACCACTACTTATAATCTATGTTGAGTATTTTCTTATACACCGAAAAATCTTCAACCACAAAGCCTATCAAGAACAAAAAGATAAACTCTCTAAGTTCTTCAAGAACAAAACTATGTTCTTCTTCAACAATACAGCATCTAATATTATTCTAGACGAATTTTCATTCTACGATTGCGCGACAAATAAAAACCTACATTTAAATCATCCCATATTTATGTGCTAACAAAACCTAGTAAAGACTATGTCTTTTCATTCCAAGTCTTCACAAAATTGCCTAAAAAATAAAAACCTACCAAGACTAAGCAGATATATCCTGGGCTAGACTCTAAATTAGGAAATAACAGAGTCAAAATCGCCTCAAATTAGGTCTTCAATCCAACACTTCAACACCCAGAGCTTCGCTTATCACCATAAAATCAAGACTAAATTACTCACAAAAATAAAACTAAAAACTCTTATGCATTTCCCATTTTTTTCTCTTGGAAAGCTGACACTACTAGAATACACGGTAAAAGCCCGGCCGCCAAATTTAGTGCCTGGGCTGAGTCGGGCTCTAGCCGAAGTCTTCATTCGCCTCAAAACTCAAATTGGGCTTATACGGAGTCGGTTTCTGGGAGACTCGATGGCGCTTGCATAAAAAAAATTAAAATAAAATATAAAAATAAAATACAGCGTCCGACTCCATACCGTCTCCAATGTTTATAAAATAATTATAAATTTTAAAGACGCCTCGAATTCTTCCCTGCCTATCGATAAATAATTATAAATAAAAAATAACACTGCCTATTCTGCCTCCATTCTTAAAATACAAAACTCAATTCAAACCCCTCGCCTCCCCCCATTCTCACTCATCGATCTGCACTACTGCTCCCCCTTCTCGTCGATTTACCCCCCCACTACCTAAAACGACCGGCGAACCCTACCCACCACCCCAACTCGCTCGTAATCGCCCCTTCCCCTGGCGCCCGGCCGCCCCACCACCACACCCCAATTTGCTCGAAATACCCCTCCCTCCTCCTCTCATGCCTCCCCCGCAAAAAAAATCTCGAAAGTCACAAAAATCCCCACCCTCTCTACAATCGATTAAGGTAATTTAATTATGTTTAATTTTATTTTATTATTTCTAATATTTGATTATGTTTAATTTTTCGTTATTATTTGGATTATGTTTGATTATGTTCAATTTTTATTATTCGGACATGCTTAATTTGATTATGTTCTAATTTGTTTATTATTTTTAGTTATTATTACTAATTAGTTTATTTATAATATTTCTAATATTTTAATAGTTGAATAATTGATAAATTGGTAATTGAGTAGCTGAATAGTTATATTCAGTAGTTAATTTTTTTCGACAGATTCGAGCTTAATTCGAGTTTATATTCGAGTTTAATAGTTCACAGTCATTAATAGCTTTAATTGCTGTCAATAGTTGGAATTGTTATTGTTTGAATAGCTTCTATATTATGTCAATATAGTCAATATACTTAAATATGTGCCGAATAGTTCCATTTGTTGAATATAGTTTGAATAGTCGATTAGTTGTCGCTTGGAATAGTTTATATTATGTTGAATATGGAATATCGTTGGAATATTGTTGAATAGTTGAATATTGTTGAATAGTTGAATATAGTTGAATAGTTGAATATAGTTGAATATATGAATATAAGAATAGCTTGTCGCTTGAATAGTTTATATTAGCGTTAATATAATAATAGTTGATTAGTTGAATATAGCTCAATAGTCAAGTTACTTGTCATTTGAATAGTTTATAAGCATGTTGAATAATTAACATAAATAGCTTGGAATAGTTTATATTATGTCGATAGTTGCATAGCTTGAATAGTCAATCGTCAATGCTTGATTAGTCAATAAGCCAATAGTCAATAGTTTTGTCTATTTGAATAGTTATCGCTTTATCGATAAAATATTTCTATTGTTTCTAATTTGATTGTACAGATGAGATGCCAGAATAATAAGCATGGCTTCAGAGAATAACGACGTAATCTGACCTCCAAAAGCCGGTGACCAGCCCGTATACCGGTACTTGGATGACTTCGGCCCCTTCAGATAGCAGAAGTCGCCTCCCCCCAAGACAACATCGCTTGTTACACACGGGGCCAAGAACGGTTCATCCTCGAGACCGACGACGTCGGGTTCGAGTCATCCTACTATGTCTCTTCCTACCGTTTCCAGAGACTCACGGGACGACGACGAGCCCCCGCCACGATAAGTGCGACAGACGGATCGGGACACATTTGACCGAAGACGCCGCAGCACGCCTAATGCTGCAGTATTTGACCGCCCACTCGGCGCCCCATGTGCGTAAGCTGAGCAGATCCGCTACAATTCGTAAGTCTCTCTTTAATATTGCCTAAATTTATCAAATAGTTATAAATTCGTTATAATGGTAGATTTTATATTCCAATAAAATATAAATGCATTTTTTTGAACAAAATAGTCCACTCATTTTCAATTAATAATCCAATCAAATAGCATTTGTTGCTAAATATCACATGTCTTCATTCAAGAAAATGAGATTTAATCGACAAAGCTTATTAAAGTTACTTACTTACCAAGTTACTTATTTATCAAGTAATTACCTCAAGGAGAGTATATTTAAGCCTATAAATAAAGACTCATCAGACAGATTCTGCATCAACAAAGCAATAAAAGATATCATTCTCCTTGTTTATTATTCTCTCTGTTTATTTACATTGTTCTTAGTTATATTCATAACACGTTATCAGCACGATGATGCTCTCCAACTGAGGTAATACTACACCTTTTAACTAAGTTTTATTTTTCATGAAATTAGTAGAATGAATAAATAAAATACAAGTATTAGCACGCCGATCTACCATTAGCGACGGCCAGCTTAAGAAGAAAATATTATACACGAGTATATTATATCATATTTCTAAGTTAATTGCCTTTCCGGGAATTAAATTAAAAGGCAAATAAGATTTACCGTGAAGATAAACAAATTTTCACCAACTAATCGAATAAAACCCATTATTAAACAGCGGGGTTTAACCAATTTATACGATAGAACTTATTTTATTACTATTATTGCCTGGCTGCACATATATATAGCCTTTTATAAAAATATGAGTATGCTTCGCTTAATTATTAGCTCAAGGCTAGAACGCCTCCTAGCTCACCAGACGCAGACGTTATCAGATTCACGGACTGACCTCACAAACCACCACGGGTCTTTCCAAAGACGCTTGTCCTCACCACATGCTCAATCGAGAAACTTCCCACGGGCCACCCATCCTGCATTTCCCGCACAAGACGCTTAACAACGGAGTTCTTATAGACGAAGCCCTAAAAGAAGATGCATCTCACGGTACGAAGAAGACCAATCAAATCATATCAAATATCTCACACACACACACACACACACACATTTCAAGCGATCGGCATTACAACCTCCCCCACTTAAATACTCAACGTCCCTCGCCGATCCACAACACATCCAGACCGCACCATCCGCGCGGTAATCTGCAGGTGGCTCATACGCCTCAAGAGGTGTCCTGCACTACACCATAAAGACTTAATTCCCAGCCCGACGCTTTACTCGATAATATTCAGACGCCCACGCCACCGACGGCACGTTATTAGATCTGACTGACCTACCATAAAACCTCACCACTAAGTCTTTCCAAAGATGCTGGCCCTCACCACGTAAGCTACCGGGAGAAACTTCCCAGCTGGTCACCCATCCTAGAATTTCCTGTGTCAAGACGCTTAACAACGGAGTTCTTTATGTGATGAAAGCCTCCTAAAAGAAGATGATTCATTGTACGCAGCACTAAATCAAATCATATCAAACATCTCACACACACATACATTTTTATGATCGGGTATTACATGGTGTATATTTCCATTATTAGTATCAGAAGTCATCGACGATGTATTTATTTAAATTGTGAATTTATTTGTTAATATAACGGAGTAAGCATGGTTTTGATTTCGTTTATTTGATTCACATATTATTTGATCTATGATATGATTAAATATTAATTCATCGCCTGTAAGACAATCATTTACTTAAGTCTCAAGACTTATTAATTCAAAATCACAGTTATATATCGTTGGCATCTTACTCGACACCATATAAATTAAGTGGCTTTGAATATCAAGAAATTTATCTCGTTGTCCCCATTATTTTGACAATAATACGAAATCATACGAATTCAATTATGAGACTCAAGCACTATTATATAAAGAATACATATTCAATTACAATGGAATGGATTTTCAATTTGATTACCGCCTATCGCTTCTTCTAGGTTCAAGATCAATAATGAAATCAACGAAATGTTGTAGGCATTAAACTATAGTTGATTTAAATATGTATCTACTTCGAGTTCAAGATCGGTGCCCGTGCATGCGTAATTTGATATACACCAAGTTTTAATTGCATAGTATTGTTAGTCTCAAGACAACAAGAAAATGCGAATATACCAACATTATTTGACTCTTCGAAAGACATAACGCATGATTACATGTTAATATACACAATAGGCGTTTCCGGGCTGTTAATCCTCGAAGCAAATGATTATACCCACGGCGGTATATATTATTTATAAGTGCGCAACTTGTTTATATGTTGTATAATTCAACTCATATGTCAAGCCGACGAAAAAAAATTTACTGATAACAAAGGAAGAAAATGTTATCACACAGGTAGCGTAAAAATTAATCAATGCCTGACAGAAACAACATATCATATCTTGAAGAACAATGAATTTCCCTACCTAGTTGGTATCAGGATTACATGTCTAGGCTGGGCCTGCTAAGGAAAAATTTGGTATTTAAGCCATGCGACACACCTATCTTTCCCCTTAACCTACCCCATGATTTCACCTAACAGATTGCCACCAACAACATCGATAAAGGAGAAATAGTCTTCAAGTAGATAGCGCAACAACTCATAACATTCTAAAAGATAAGAAATATTTTTCTTATCTAATAAATACAAGAAGCGAAAAGTTATTAGAATATCGTAGCAGCCGCAAAATCGATCAACGCTTTGGAAGAGATAATGACGCGCTTCAACATATGTATTCAAGATGCTTCATATTATTCTCGAGTCCGGGAAAGAATCTAAACAAATAAAAACGATGCCAAATTATCTACCGTGACAGACAAAGTGAAGGCTCCGTAGAGCTAATATTTGTCAAAAGCGTGAAGAAAATCAATCATGCTCTGTAAGAGCTAATATATCATATCTGAAGTAACAAAACATGTTTGTATATCAAAATACACTTTTTGTCAAACTCCGAAAGTTTGAGAATTGCGGAAAAAATTATTATTTGGCATAATTGTTACCATCCCAAAGTTAGTTACGATGCAAAAAATTAATTGAACGCTTCTCCGATAGAGCCAAATATATCATATCTTCAAGGAAACAATGAATTTCCCTAATCATAGTCAGTATTGGTGGATTATACATGTCTAGGCTACTCGCTAAGGAAAGATTCGGGTATTTGCCAGCTTCAGGACACACCTATCTTTCCGAACCCACCGTGTATGATTTTCAATTTCCAATGTGATCGCCACCAACAACATCGAGCAGCGAGAATAGTGCCTCAAGTAGATAACAGAACAACTCATAACATTCTAAAAGATAAGAAATATATTTTTCTTATCTAATAACACGCTGTCGAGTGTTATTAGAATATCAGCAACAAGTAAAAATCACCGAACGCTTGGAAGAGATAAATGTGATCGGTGCCTCAACATATGTATTCAAGATGCTTCATATTATTCGAAGTCCGAAAGAAATCTAAACAAATAAAAACGTATGCCAAATTATCTACCGCATCAGACAAAAGCGAAGGCTCCGTAAGAGCCAATATTTGTCAAAAAGAAGAAAATCAATCAAGCGCTCTAGAAGAAGCTAATATATTGTTATCTCAAGTAACAAACATGTTTGTATATCAAAATACACTTTGTCAAACCGAAAGTTCGAGAATCAGGAAAATTATTATTTGGCATACCTGGTTGTAATTCATCCTGTGTTAGTTACTTATGCAAAAGAATAATTAAATATTTAATTGGAGACTTATCAAGAGAGCCAATAAACTATTAACTTCAAGAATTTATGTGAGTTTCATAGTGTAAACCTCAAATAATCGTCATGCGCACGCCAATTGCTAATGCAATACCCCAATTGATCATTGAAAATTTTACACTATGTAGTAACACTTGTTCGCATTATGCCAAATTATTATAAAACTCCCCCATATAGTTGGTTTGGTCAGAAACTACATATTTTACCTCTAAGTTATGCGTGCATCATATATTCGCAGCATTACGCATTAAAACGATGATTTTTTAATGATTATTATACCTGTAAGGATGCATATTATATCGAAATTAACTTATCAAGTACTTTTTCATTAAAATATATATCAATGTTTTCATTTACTGAGGGATAGTATACAAATGAAAAAAATAGGACTATCTTGAATTGAAATATCCCTATATTAACTCGATCCTCAAAAATGAATAAATACGAACTTTAAATTGGTTATAAAATATGAATAAGTGACTTATATGAACTAGAATTTCACTACTAAACAAATGAGCTCAAGAAAGCAAATGAAGTCTTATATAGTTGTAAACACTCAAAATAGAGCCTGAGGTTCCTCAAGAACCGTCAGAAAATTTATATAGTTCCACCATCGTAAGATACGACATCAAGCATTGCCTAGAGAATATCACTCAAGAGAGGTACGTGAATATATCACTTAATAAGTTAAACTCTAATGTCTAGAAGACATTTACATAACGAAATTCATGACTATAATGAGATCTCGGTTATCATGAACACGCGGAACCAAAATTAAATGATTGTCGACAATAAATATCGCATAACGAAGAGCTTCCCCATATCACAAGAATACGAGGATCTCAAATCTATATCTTTAAGCCGAGTAGATGTATATATTTATGAATGGCCAAAGAGAAAGACGCAATCAAGAGTAAACAAACTCACTATATAAATGAAAATTTAGACTGTGAGTCTAATGAAATATGATACTCGTAGTGATACTTGGAAGCAAATTAAATCTAAGATTTAAACTAGCGCATTATGTCTTGGTTACCCGTGAAATAAATGACCTAAAATTTGTCATATAATATTTGTACCTCAAGACTAAATAAGTTATAAGGTGACGATATACCTTTTGATGAGGGTATAAAATTATAAATGTTTCAGAGCAACAAAAGATAACCTCTTGATTTGTACGCATGACTTATAATATAGCATTTAACGAAATACGATATTAATGAAAAACATGTGTAAGGATTAATGATGCATTTAAACACATATCTATATTCCTGTGAACTTAACTCGCCTGAAAGTTAATATAAAATATTTGGAATATTTAAAGTTATCTCGAAGATGGATCAGAAATTCGAATCGCATTATTAGACATTGATTTGCATTCTCATTTTATTTGATATCACATGAACATGTAGTTTATCAATAATATGTCATATATGTTTAACTTATATTATGCCCTATGCGATTGTACGATCTATTTGTTTACTTATTACGTGCGATGCAGACATTTGGAATTATTAATAATAAGTTGATATCGATATTTCATATTTTTATTAATGATTTGATTTATTTATCATTACTTGGTGACATAATCACATAATATCAAGATCCGATTATACTTTATAGAATTTCGTAAGAAGTTATCAATGACTAAGTTATCATGAATAAGTTAACACAACAACTCCTGTAGAGTTCTCAGTTGTTAAACAAGATGTTTATAATCTGATTTGGAATCAAATGCCTTATAAAGGTATATACAAGCCAATTAGGCATGTAATTATAAATTTGTACTCCTGTACAGTTCTCAATTGTCAGACAAGATGTCTACAATCGGATTTGAAATTAAATATTTTGTAAAGATATATACATGACAATTATGTAATGCTGAAGTATAATTCATATCATATCCGACATACGTAGAAATATTTAATTCAATTAAACGAGATCCATAAGAATAATTTAATATTCTGCCTAAGACATGAACTCGTCTCAAGCACTAATTACAATGTATATAAATATAATCGATACATGATTACATAATCATGTAATATTAACAACGCCAGAAGGTTATTTGAATTTCTACTTGAATATTTAAAATCGATGATCTCTACTGCTGGGATATATATATATACAACGACGAGCCTATCAGAGGGAGATTCGATATGCATTGTACTTTTCCCCTTCACTAAAGCTTTTTTCCCCTGCTTTGCAAGATTTTTAACGGTATTACCATTTCAAGATATCTAAAAGAGAAATATGGCCTTTGTTTTACTAGGTTTTTATCCCACAGGGTTTTCCTAGTGACTATTTAACCAAAGATGGTTATATGAATGATCTTACATAACATTGTATTTACATGTAAAAAGATCGAAGAAAGTTTTTATTTAAAAACGACAATTTACGCTTATTTAATTTAAATATTATTTAACTTCAAGAAATTTTCAAGAAATAGAACTTCAAGCATGAATTCGAGATAAAAATATTGTTGAAAGATCACATTCAATACCCCAACAATTATAATATCACCAAACGCGAACAAATTACCATTAACGACAAAGAGAAAGACAAAAAGATTATTTGATCCCCGATTTATCATATATAGCTTATATTGAAATAAGGATATATTATTAGAGAAAATGTCAACACGAATTCATTGAAATGAAGTTAAATATATAAGGATATAAAGATTGTTCAAGAATATATTCAATTCTACACAATTGATTATCCGACGCATAATATTTATATGATCTATATCGAAGATCACATACATGACATTTATTTTATCAAGAGTTATGTATTTCATGGTGACGTGATGAAACAAACTAGATCAATAAAATCATCAACACAATGAGATCTTGAAATGTACGAAGAAACGGAACGCGTTGTTGAGGAATATGATCCAGCAGATCCATATTACTTATGATTTATGATAATAAAGTTGGTCCCCGACGATCTTTAACACAATTTATAATCAGAATAAGGCTGGGCACGCTTAACGAATGACATATCAAACGGCATGTAACAAACATATATTTCCAAGGTTTTCTCACCTACGATTTCTAAAGCGACCATAAATCGACAATAAATTCGACCAATAATCCCAGATATATTCACTAAATCACTCCTACCTCAACATTCAAACCTATCCGTAAGCATGTGCGTACTACACACTAAAGCTGACGCCAAGGACAAAAGGCTACGAGGACTTAATGCATTTTTCCTTAATCGCCATTCCAAAATGAGTTTTCCGATAATGTATGAATTATGAACATTATGTCAGATACTGGTATCAATGCACTCTTTTTCCTTCACTCGAATTTTTATCCCCTGCACGGGGTTTTTCCCTAGTACTTTTAACGGCAAGATATTTTAGTTAATTGCATCCGCCGAGAGCGCATGAAATATCGCGATGCCTTCGTCCGCCAAGAAAGCGAGATGAATCGATTAAAAGCTTGTCAGCTTAATTGCTTATCGTTTACTTATTTACCAACAATTATCTCAGGCACGCAGTTCTGGCAACAAAAAGACTCACAGACAGATTCTACATCAACAAAGTAATAAAAGATATCATTCTCCTTGCTTATTATTCTCCTCGCTTCATTTATATTTCTGTTTTCATATTTATAACACATCGGTTTTAATCAAAGATACAATCAATTAGATACTCCTACTACACACCAATCACTTATATGGAAAATTTTGAAGATTAAATGTTTTTTCTTGAAAATATTAAATTAGGTTTAAAATTGTGATTATTCAATTTTTTCAATTAAAACATTCTTTCTTCTCTTCTAGTTTAGGTTGTTATGAATTGAGATGAGGTAGTTTTGTTACTGATATATTAATCAAGTAAATAATCCCATGAACCAAAATTAAGCAATGCAATTATTTCATTCCGAATAAAGGTAAAATAACACAAGCTCTTATATTATACAACACTGCTGGAATATTGTTTTCCACATGTGTTGTGGTCCAATCCAATGACTTCATCCTTACCAACAATTATGATTGATTATAATAATTTCTCAAATTTCATCCAAATAGATTTGCATATATCCAACACGTCACAATTATTATTATTGTCTAAATAGATAATGTCATTCCTTTTAGAAAAGGAATTATTAAATAAAACATAAATATATAATTAATATATTATTATATTAAATATATATACATTGTTTGCACAACAAAGAAGAACAAAATAAAAGTTTTTTATAGAAGCAGCACTATATCATTGTTATATATATTGAGTTCTTAAAAGAACCCAAACTATTTTCTAGTTAAGTTTACAAATTGATAGTTTTGTGGTTAATCGATAGGTGAAATTCCCTTCAATTAGGATTGAGCTTCTTCTATATGATTTCTGCTATCTATGATTACTTTGTGAGGTGTGTTAAATGTGGGATTAGAAAATGATACATTATTATTCCTTTCACAAGGAGTTATAAGTATACAATGTATATTTTGGAGGAGAATATTTGTGTCATTGTAGTCTTCTTAATGGGTGTGATTTTTGGTATTAATTCTGAACTAGTCCTTGTTTGCGTTATACAGTATTCGTTATGACTTGATTTCGTTACTTTTGATGTCCTTTACTGGGTCTTACTCAGCTTATGAACTAGTCATTACTCTGGATTCAATTTTGATGTTTTGTTTGATCAGGCAATGTGTAGTATGTTTATTTTGAAATACTAACTTTATATTCGGACTTTGATACTTCATTTCTTTATGAATCTCCACTTATATCCGTACATATAATTTATTGATAACAACAAGGATCGATCATAATCAAATATTAATTTTCCCTTTAATCAATCAATAAAAATAAATTTCACTCAGATAAAATTAAGATTCTATAAACAATTTAAATCGCGAAAAATGATCTCATCTTTAAGAAATCTCCTCTCATTGAAAAACAAATCCATATTAAGAGTTGTATTGTTGAGGACGCTTGGAAGAGAACTCATCAAGCTCAACAAAAAAACCGTGCTCTTAGGAGGAACCAAAAAACTCTTTTCCTTACTTTCAATCAGGATCACCATGTGAATAACAAAAAAGGGATGCCAAAGTTTGTATTGGTATTACCAATGAACTTAACCCAGCTTGGACAATATGTATGTATCACAAAGGAGCAAGGAATATCATTGAAGGAAGTAACATTTATCAAGATATTGAATCCCGAGGAAAAATCAAACAAAAGAAGATCAACGTAACCAATTTTGGAGAAACCATCATCACGGCCATTCTATTGTTTGAAAATCTTAATGTTCATTCAATTCATTTCATGGCTAGCGATAATGCCAAAGCAAATTTTTTATTGTCAGAGCAAAATAGATTGAACTATTTACTTTACCCTTATTGATTAATTGCCCTTTAGTTCCTATCGTATTACATATATAGACTTCAACTTATGAATTTCCTTTAATTTAGGAATAATGTTATTGTCAGCTAGATTTTTTCCTTTTTTGTATAAATCATTAGCAGGTTTATCTCATAGGTATTACTTTGAATAAGGAAATAAATTACCTAACATCCTACATTTTTTTTATGTGGTTTTGTGAATACTAAAATTATATATGTTTACCAAAAAGCTTAATCGAATACTTTATTTGTAAGTATTCACCAAAAACCAAAATTATTTTTGAGATATTAAATAAATACTATTTCTTTTTGAATTGATAATAATAAGTTTAAGAACAAAAATGGCATGGCTGTTTCATAATTATATTCAATCATTAATATATAATATGTGCTTTCAAGAGAAACTTCTTACATATGTAGGATATTTTTCGAGATTATAAAAAAGAACAAAGAATTATTAGATGAGAATATTGAAAGAAACAAATATAAATTGTTGCATATGTATATACGGATAATAAAAGTAAAAATAGCAAATGTTAAAACAAAAAACTTATAGAATGACACAATCTTGTGAGTTGCTATATGTGATTTGATCAGTTTTACATGAAAACACCGAAAAAATAAGAATAAACAGTTTAAATATTTGGCAAGTAGGCCTGACCTTTAACAAAAAGAATAAATAAGGAATTAAACAAAAAATTGCTTTGCCAACATGAAAATTATTTTGACATTATCGCTAACTCATTACGGATGCATTCACTTTGCAGGTATGATCTAAATACTTTTATAGGATTGAGAGATTAAGGGATTAGAAAGAGATGAAGAATAAAAGAAATTTAGAAAATTTACAGTTTATTTGATTTTCAAATCTAGTATTGATTGTTTTTGAATTTATTGGATATTTTAGTTAGTATTTTTAATTTTTCATGAATTATAATATTCTGAATATTTTTATCAAAATATTAAACAAGATATAATGAATTCTATGTTTTAAACTTTGCATTATCTATAAAAAAAAGGATAAGATTCTATACCTCTAAAATGAAAACAAGTTCAAGCATCCACTTCAAATTTTACTGCTCTAGTACAACCATCCATTACCATGAGTGCATGGCTATTGACTACAAACTACAAGTTCCAACATGATTTACTATTTTCTGCATCATAGTTGATGTAATAAAAGACCAATATTATTTCAATCAACCTAGCCATACACAAGTTTGTTTTTGTTTGCCTTTTTTTTTTATAAATCGACCATTATCATTATCAGGATTCTATCCTAAAACTTCATCATATAAATAATATTCCTAATTAAACCCTAATAATTCTACCATACACACAAGTTTTTTTTTTTTTTTAAATCCACCTAATCGCCCCTTACAAATTTAATCGAATCGCGACCTCTAAATTACTCAAGCGCCTCCTAACCACTAAATCGCTCGACGTTTCAGTAACCATACACGAGTTGTTTAATGAGCTAATCAACCACCTTCTACCTTTGACTTATTATCATTAAGCCATAGCAAATTTAGAGTTGTCCACTGGATCACATATTAATACTCAACTACCCATTTGAATTTTGAACAACAGAAATAAGTAATCGTCATTAGTTTATTAACAAATAATAGTAAGCCACCCACATCATAAATTAATAATGTCATGTATGTTATTCGAATAATCCAATTCAATTATTATTTTAGTGGCCTTTTAAATCCTCTAAAATAACTTTAATTATTCTTTGGATAATTACAAAATCGGACAAGCTTAGAAACAATAATTAAATATACTAAGGACAAAGGATAACCTGTCTGCATTAATATTATTAAATAAGATACTGCTTGCTCGGTGGAGTATTTTCGAGGAGAAACCTAAATTTTCAAGTCAATCGCCGAGATACGATTTAATCGACGGCTGATAAGCGATCGGTGATTTAAGATTTTAAACAGAATCGGTTTCGCAGATAATATTATTTTGTATTAGGTTAAAGTTATATTGTAGCCATAGTTGCTAAATCGGCATTTAAATCGTTCTAAACCTAACGGTGTTTGTGCCTAGTCTTGAGATATTTTGGGCGTTTTAATCTCACTTAGACTTTAATCATCCTTATCACCTTCAAGACATCCAAACACAAACTCATCCTCTCTTTCTCCCTCCCTCTACCGAATTTTCTCTCCACCATTTTCCCTCGATTTTGGTTTCTTCTAATTCTTCCAAATTGCATGCGAGCTTTGGCCCTAAAATTTTCTCGAGAGATTCCCCGAGACATTCTCACGCTGAGGTAAGAAAGCTTCAAATATTTTTATATTTCTTGAGTTTTTCAAGAGTTGACTTTTATGAATGTCGCTGACTTTTAGATCTTGAAATTATAATGGTATGTAAATGTTATCCGAGTATCGCGGAGATTTAATACGATTAAGTAGCTTATCAAAGCAAAGTGGTGTTGTTATGTCAATTTTTATCGACTTTTCTTAAATCGACATTAAATTGCAATATTTATATTAAAGCGACTTAATATGGTTGTTTCTGGGGTATAGAATTGGTTGGTTCGATACGGATAGTAGAATTTAGTCGGTGAAAGTTCGGGGAAAGTTCGTGATAGCTTTTCGTGATTGAATCGAGGTCAGATTTAATGGATTAATTAGTTGTCAATCGACATCGGGTTGTTTGTAATGTGTTTGGGGAGGTTATTGTCGAGTAATTAGTGATGACTCTAATACCGAGATTTTGTATGTAAGCTTGGCGATTTGAATATAGTTACGTCGGAATGTTATACCGATATCAATCTTCTGGGAATAGAATCCTTGCTAAGAGTTATAAATTGAATCACAGACGCTGGTGATAACACTCTGGGGTACACATATACAGCAAGAGAGGACTCTATGGAACGTATTATAATATCTAATTTCTTTTATCAGAATCAGCCTGACCCAGCACGAAGACCTAGCTGGTCAAGCCATACTACTTGACTCGAGAAGTAGTACAAATCTCACGACGGGAACCTTTATGTATAATATGTCAGATATACTACATATGATATTTCGAGATTATTCTGGATACGTATCATAAGGACCATGACTCCGATATTATGCGGAAATTGAGATTTATGAGTTATACTTTGAAATACCGGTGATTATAATTGATATTATGTGTACATTTTGATTCTCGATTCATAATAGATGGAAGAGAATGGAGATTTTAAGTTATATTACGAGATAATCGGTACTATAATTATATAACGAGATATTAGTGATTATGACTTATATCACAGATAATAAGTAACACGATTATATTACAGATCAAGCTATGGTTATATATGTGGTCAGGCGCTGTCAAGTGCTACTGGACAAGGCTGATTGATGAAGGCATTGCTTGAAATGGCCATGATTTCGACGGGGAGAGGTTCAAGGCGCTGCGATATCACAGGGTCAGCTCTGCTGATTCGAGGTTCAAAGGGATATGCACATTTAGGCGTAGCTGGTCGGGAGGATTGAAAGGAGGCCTCATCCGATTATTCGAGGCGGATTCTCATATGTGTATTATTCGAGGAGGATTCCTCATATGTGTATTATTTGGAAGGATTCTCATTTGATGATTTTGTGTGTTAGGATTGTTTCCAAAGTAGGACAGAAGATGTGTTATCTGTGGTCAGAGGCTCAGCGTGTATTATCTCGACTTTTTGGACAGCTTATTCATCATGTAACTTTAAGTAATAATTGTATATATATATATATATATATCGGCCTCGAAATATAGCGAGGGGACCAAATCTCGTGATATTCAGATTCACTCACTTAATAGCCGAATTTCTATTCTCCTCTCGTGGGCGGGCGTTTTATGCCCAGTCTCTGTGAGCGATCGCGAAAGGCCGAGGACTGCTTCGCCGAACACAAGATCTTGAAAGGAGCAAGCAAGGGCATGCAGTTCTCATCACTATTTTTGTCAAAATTTGTATATTTGAGACCGCGGGTTTGGGGGACATTATATCAATTTAGCCCGTTGTCATACTTTCCTTATGCGACGTATTTTTGGATATGTGTTCTCATTGTCTCGTTATTTTGTCGATGTATCATTGAACACCACGACGGAAACAGGGTGCTTTTATTTTGATAATGCCAAGCAGTTATAAGAGCATTGTATCCATCAAGCCAAGCATCTTCTAAGATAATGCGCTGTTAACGATCTAATCCTCAAGGGCCAATGACTTCATGTCGTTACAATTTTGGAGACGTAGCCTGTGTTCAGTGGTCTTTACGGTGTCCTGCGTGGTTACGCTTAGGTTGATAGTTGTTGTGAGAGTTGTCACTACGAGTTTTCTGCGAGGTCTCGATTTCTTCTTCTTCGTTATTTCGAGACCGCTGTACGCCACCACGCAGGCCTCTGTTTCGTCAAGCTGCAGCAGCGGGGCGCAATGCAGGAGCCGCGGTGGTGAGGCCAGAAAGTGCAGCCAGAGTTGCCGGTGAACGTGGGATGGGTGAATGCAGCAATGACGAGCCTGGGCCAGCCAATGCGATTCTCGGGGATAAATGTCAGTGAGACGAGACAAGAGTCCCCGCCGCCGCGTGTGAGGCGGAGTTGTTGCAGTGTTATTTTGACCGTCACGGACCCATCAAGCCACAGCCGATTCATTCAAGATTGTAGTTCATTCGAGACTGAGAGTATATTCGAGTTTCCATGGGAGTTACCGGGGAGCCTCGAGACTGCATTCGCAGCTGCATGCATCGCATCAAGGAGCTCTCGAGATCAAAGGGAGATCAGACACGTATCTTTGATTTCCGCGGGCCGATGGACACCGGTAAGCCGCTGACCGCCCGTGGAATTATTTCGGCGAGCTTTTTGTCTTCAAAGCATATGCCGCCTCTGTAATTGATCCAAATGTTGTGCGGGGCAAGAGTATAAATGACTACGAGAAAAGATTCAAATGATTCTCTCGCCGCTTCCACTGAGGCGTAATCCTACCGAGGGGAAGAGGATCGGTGTTCGTGGACTTTAATGAGCATGAGACTAAGACCAAAGTTATCACCAAAAATTATACAACTTTCCCATGAGCTAAGAATGACGCCATGTGTGTAGACATGGATTCGGGCCGAAGCCCAAAGAGGGGCGGGGAGTAAAAGAGGGAAGACATGACGCTTCCAAGATGGCCGGGTCACTGAAAGTTCGGTTTCGTGGACGCCCATCACAAATGGGCCAGCATGTGCCCAGAGTCGGCTTAAGGCTCCTGCTAATTCTCACTCCGCATTACTATTTCTATGCCTGTGTCTTTTAATCGGTCTGGGAACTTCTGCAGGTATCGAGGAGTGTGAGCGACCATGGTGTTTCCGCCAGGGTAAACCCGTCATGTAGCCGCGAACGCCGGCATAGCGGTGGTTTCGTTATCGTGTCGCCAGAAGTGGCACATTGCTGCTGATTGCCCCTCGTGAGGCGTAGCCATAGCTGAGCGCTAAGACATTTACTCAAAGATGCCTGAAAGTGTAGTGAGTTATCACTTTAAGCCGCGAGGTCGATTCAAGGGTGTGGCGAGGCTTCAAGGAGTCGCGAAGAATGTGGTACAAGGTCATTGACTGGGCTGGGGGCGGGCGCTGAACTACGGGGCGTATATTCATAGCTATCTAAATAGAAGCTCGTGAACTCCCCTGTGGTGGTCATGTGTACTTTAAATTTATGCTATCAGTTAAAGTCTTGCTTTTGATTCCTGAGCTACTCATTCCTTTATATCTCCAAATTCTCCCACCGTATTCCTAAAACTCGAGAAATTCTTGCTATTCCACTTAATTCTAACTCCGCGGGGAGTCTAAGATCATGGCGTACTTAGAAATTGTCCCATAAGTATCGGAAATCAATGTCCGATGATTTATTACCTTTTCGAGATGAATGATTTCATCTTATTCCTGAAACGGATCGTTTCAGGAAACATCATGCAATGATGTATTGTCATCTTAAGAAGATCGAAATATCTAGTCCGTGCATCTAAGATCTTCTTCCCAGCGATAGAAAATCCTTTCCTCTTTGTCTCATTTCTCGCCTTACGTCTACAAGATGTCAAGCCGACGTATCGTTATCTTGCCCATGTCATTTGGCCACAAGCAAAGAGAAGGCCGATTTGAAAGAAAGCATGCCATGGCAGTATGTTTGATGTATTTCCCAGGAATTGTTTGACTTCCTCCCGCGAGCGGAGTTTCTATAGAATCACCCCGGTACTACTCCGATTTCTATGGCACCTTATGAACGGTTCTCGCGGAGTCAGCGGAGTCAAAACGCAATCGCAGAATTGCTGGATAAAGGATTCATTCGACCAAGAAGTTCTACCCCTCGGGGAGCCCGTGTTATTTGTCACAGCTAAGTGACGGATCTTGGAGGTCACAGATCACTATGCATACCGAACAAAGTAACCATTAAGCACCCGATATCCTGCTCAGATCGATTTATCTGCTTCGATCAATCACGATGCCCGGTATTTCTAAGATTGACTCGGAACGTGCTACCATCAAACGAGAGGATTAAGGAGATTTATGTATCAAAGTCGCCTTTTAGAACAAAAGAGTACGGGCACTAATAATGAAGCCTGTGATGCCATTTGGGCCGATTTAATGCCCCGCCGCATTTACGGATCTTACGAATCTGGGCGTTCGCACTTACTAGATAAATTTGTGTGTGTCTTATCACTCTACATTTTGATATATTTTGCAGCGAGTGGCAAAGACGAAGAACACTTCACAGGATCAAGTGCTAGAGACTGGAGGAAAACGAATCAGATGCCAAATTTTCCAAGTGTGAATTTTGGCCGGTAGTTACAGCCGGCCATGCGATTGTGAGAGGTATAAGTGTTTATCCTCAAAAGGTTGAAGCCGTGATTTAATCAGAACGACCTTACCAAATGCTATCGAATACGGAGTTTTCGGCTCAATGATACTATCGGAGATTTATACAAGACTTCTCAATTATTGCCACACCTACGACTGTGCCGACTAGAAAAGTGAGTTCCATTTGTTCGAAATCTAGGATTGCGAATCTGCAAGCTTCAATGAGTTGAAAAGAGAAATTGACTACCGCGCCAAGATTGACTCTTCCACGATGCGATGGCCATAAGCCAGATAAATGATGCCATTACATCTGGGTCGACGCTGTTAACGCAACATGGTAAAGGGTAACAGCATTTATCTTAATACCGGTAAATCACGAGAAAACTATCCAACACACGATTGAGCTACCGCTATCTGCGGTTCGCACTTAAGATTGGAGGCATTATTCAGACAAGCGACTCGCAAAAATTTTTAATCGATCACAAAAAGTTTGGAAATACCTCCAACGCAGATTCAACTGGTGCAAATAAGTGGACGGAGTTTATCAACATTATGATGTTTCTATCGGGGTATCATCCCGGAAATGAATCGTAGTAAATTTATTTACTGAAATGGGAAGCGGAAGATTAAGGGAGCCATATTAAATGAAATAAAGAACTTCGCGTTAATTTCGGAGTTCGGGAAATACGGTGGTTTGCACAAATGGGGTGGTTCGAATCGGTTCTTGCTGATCGAATCGGAGGACAAGAAAGCATTTAAATTACAAAAATAATAGGGAAGCCAAGAAATGGGAAGAGACGACTTTGTGGCGAGTAGACGAGCTCTTACAATGCATGGTAGATTATTCGCCTCTTTGGCTCTCAGAGTCAAAAAGGAGATTTTGGACGAAAGGCTCATAATGCTCCATACAAGATGCATCCTCAAAGCGGTACAGCATGATGTATTCTAAAAGCAAATAGACAAGCGGCCCAACACGTAAGCAGTGGAAATTGCCGAATTTGTATCAAAATGTCCGACTTTGTCGCTGAAAGCGCAGATGTAGACCGACATCCCGCTGGGCTATTTCCAGAACTCTCTTCCTATTCCAGAGCGACTGGGAGCATATTACGATGGACTTTGTTTCTCTTGGACTCGAGACGCCAGAAAAGAATGACGGCATTGGGGTCATAGTGGATGTATCATCGAAATCACCATTTCTTACCAATTAAGTCGACCACGGTCCCGAGCAAATGGGCGAGGTCAGAGCGTGGATCAAGTTGCCATCAGCATTTAGCCGCCGCATCCATCAGACGTATCGACGCTAGATTCACCTGCATTTTGGAAAGGATTTCAAGCAGCTTACTGGGACGGTGGTCAATTTGAGCATCAAGCCATCCATACCGACAAGGGCCGTAGAGAACAATTCAAACATCGGAGGATATGTCATGGGCCCGTGGCCGAATTTTTCCTAAATCGATTTACGACCGCCTAAATGGAGTTTCAGATATAATAATAGTTTCCACGCCTTTACTGGGATGGCACCATTCAAGCATCGCATCGCAGAAACGAGACCCAGCTTTGGCCGGAAACGGGCGGGGGATAGAAAGTGTACGGTTCAGAGCTGCCGTGAAAGACGGTAGAGAATAAATCGAAGACAAAGAACACCGAAACAAGCGCAAGATAAAGATGTACGCAGATCGCCGCCGGGTGGATTTAAACTTGAAATTGGTGATAAAGTATTTTGAGAATATCCCCTACGGAAAGCGTGCGCTGGTATTCCGGGGAAAGAGAGAGCTGAGCCTACATATATCGGTCCCAGATGGCATCGGGCGTAGCTGGGTCCGGTGGCCTATCGCTTATCAGCTTCTCCAAGATCGTGACGTAATTCATAATGTTTTCCATGTGTCATGCTTGAGGAAGTATATCCAGACGCATCCCATATCTTAGAGTCACAACCAGCCGAGCTCGGAGAGGATCTTACGATTTAAGAGTAAACCAAAGGAAAATTCTTTTGATCGTAAGGAAAAAGACAAGGAATAAAGTCAGGGCTTTTGAGCGGGGCGTAAGCAAGTGCGAAATCAACGAGCGGAGGAAGCTACGCTGAATCCAGAGGAGTACTAAACCAGATTCACATCTTTTCAAGTTGGTATGTTAGCCTCTAAACTTTGTACTATAATATATGTAGTATACTATTTCTAGCGAGGTTGAGCTGTGTCAGTACGGGGCGCATTAAGCGAGTAAATTTCGAGACCTAAATTTTATAAGCGGTAGACTGCGATAACTCCGTCTGTGACACATGAAATAGTATACTAGTTGCTCGTGGAGTATTTCGAGGAGCAACTCTAAATTTTCTCAAGTCAATCGCTGGAGCATATTTACTTAATCGACGGCTGATAAATAAGGATTGCATTTGAAGATTTTAAAGTCAGAATCGAGCGGGTATAATAATATTATTTGGGGGATTAGAAGTTAAAGTTATATTAGAGTTGTGTCTAAATCGGTATCTAAATCGGTACCCTAAACCAACGGTGTCGTAGCCTGGGCTCTCGAGATATTTTTAATTCTTACTCTAGATTTTTTAATCATCCTTATCACCTTCAAGATTAATCCAAAACACAAAACTCATCCTCTTTCTCCTCCTTTCGCCGAATTTTCCACCATTTTCTCGATTATTTCACTTTCTTCCACCTGGGCGAAGCTTTACTTCTAAAATTTTCCTGGTATTCCTCTTTACATTTCTACGCTGAGGTAAGAAAGTTCAAATATTTGGAGTATTTCTTGAGTTTTTAAAGAGTTTAATTTTTAAGCGCGAATGTCAAGTTGACTTTTAGATTCGGAATTATAACGGCATGTAAATGCTATCTCGAGTATCGTGAGATTTGGCCGATGATTTTCGTAGTTACTGGGGGTTAGAAAGTCAGCGCGTAAAGTTGTTATGTCAATCTTTATTGACTTTTCTTAAATTCTGACATTAAAAATGGTAATACGAGGTTAAAGGACTTTAATACGGTTGTTTCTGGGGGTATGTAATTATCGTTTGGATACGATGTAGAATTTGGGCCGGTAAAGTTCGTGAAAGTTCGTGATAGCTTTTCTGATCAATCGAGGTCAGATTTAATGGATTAATTAGTTCACCGACATCAAGTTGTTTAATGGCAGGTTATTGCTGAGTAATTGTGCCGATGACGACACGAGATTTTATGTAAGTCGCGACTAATATAGTTATGTCGGACTTATAAATATATCAATCTTGGAATAATCCTTTACAAGAGTTATAAATTCGAATCGCGAGACGCAGAGAACACTCTGGTACATATATATGCTAAGCAGAGGACTCTATGGAATGTATTATAATATCTAATTTCTTTGAATAGAATCGGTTTTTGATTCAAAGACGAAGACGGCCTAGTGTCAAGTTGTTACTACTTTTGGACTCGAAATAAAGACAAATCTCAATGACGTAACCTTTATGTATAATATGTCAGATATACTACATATGATATTTCGAGATTATCTTGACATGCCAGTATCACATAATTCAATGATCGATATTAATATGAAATTGAGATTTCATGAAGTTATACTTGAAATAATTGAGATTATAATTGATATTATGTGGTACATTTTGGACTCGATTCATATGACAAGAATGGAGATTTCAAGCTATTATGAGATAATCGAGACCATAATTCATATAACGAGATATTAGCGATTATGACTCATATCATGGTGAGGGCCAGGAACATGATTATATTACGCATCAGGCGTTATATACACAAGCATTTAATGGCCGACGATTTATGTGTTACTCATGGAGCGCGCGACTCGACCGAGGCTCGGGCGCTGTGCGATATCATAGGCCGGGGCCTCGCGATTCGGGAGGCTCAGCGCGATATGCACATCGGTGGTCGGAGATTGCTTTTGTTCTCATCCGATTATTCGGGAGGATCATACGTGTATTATTTTGGAGGCGGATTCCTCATATGTGTGGCTATTTGGAGGAAGTGATTCCTCATTTGATGATTTTAGCAGATTGTTTCCAGAGACGAAGAAAGTATCTGTGGTCAGAGGCCTGCATGTATTATCTCTGATTTTCGACAGCTATTCATCATGTAACTTGGTTAATAATTGTATATATATATATATCGGCCCCGAAATATAATGGTGTGACCAAATCTCGTGGATATTTGTATTCACTCACCATTAGCCGACTCCCTATTCTCTCAGGCCATGCTTACGCCTGTGTCTCTAGTGAGCGATCATGAAAGCGGCCGAGGATCTGTTTGCCGAGCCGCGCCAAGATCTTGGGCGAAAGCGCGCGTGACAAAGTCCTCATCAGCCATTTCTTTGTCAAAAATTTGTATATTCGAGACCTGCTGGTTGTATTATATCGACGAAGTCTGTTTGTCATACTTTCCTTATGATTTATTTTGGATATGTGTTCTGCTTGGTCTCGTTATTTCATGGACAGATTGCTGAACAATTAATACGGAAATAGGAGCTTTATTTTGATAATGTCAGCAAGTTATGTCATATTGTATCCATCAGCCAGCGACTCGTATACAGTTGTTAAATGATTCTAACTGCAGCTACTGACTGGGCGGGTCGCTACACATGATAAGGCCTTTTACCTTATTTCCATGACTTTGTATAATTCATCGCTTTTAAAATATTCTACATCATACATAAAAAGTATCATGTGTAGTATATAACTATCCAATATATCGTGTACTAACCGTACAAATTTTAAAGCAAAAACACGTAACTTATCGTCGAAATAAGATAGAGGATTATTCCTTACAATAGAACTCCCTTGTGTTGTTTTATCATGAATTTATGGGGTTTTTTATAGTTAATATTATAATTATTCCCAAACCCCCCTTCCTACAACGAAGCTCAACCTTCGCTCTCTGGGCGCTAGCTAAACCGTTATATACACCCGATTATATCGCTATTTTTTAATCGAACTCGTAATCGGCACCTATACAAGTAAACACAAATCGGCAAACTGCTCAAACACGCACCTCATCGCGACACCTCATTAATTAAATAAAAATCGACAAAAAAATTTACACTAATTACATTTACACCCACTACACACTCAAACAGCCACACTCATTCTCTCTACACTCTCTTTCTAATCTCACTCTCTAATTTCTCTCCGGTTACTCAAGCGATCTCTCTAAATCTCACACACTGGGACACCTCCCTGCTAACTCCACAACTACATAATCGCCAGAAATCCACACAAAAAATCGAACTTCAAGGATATCACCAAATTCAAGAAGCTAAAAAGGATCAAATAAAAAATTTATTAATTTTAAATTTTCATTGAGAATTTATAGTAATTTAATGAATTTATAAACTAAAAAACCGAAATAGCATATTTTAAAATTTGATGTCTATTCAATGTCGATTTGAGTATATTATTGTTCTAATGTATTCTAAACTTATTTTATACGATTTTAGATTTTTGAAATTGAAAAAGTTGTACAAATTTGGGGTTTATAATTGTTGTAGACTTCAAATTAATAAATGCATGTAATTTTCTGATTTTGAAACATCTGGATGTGATTTGAATTGTAAATTTATAGATTCAAGTTTAAAATTTGTATAAAACTTGGGTTTACAATTGGTGTCAACTTTAAATCAATAAATACATGTTAGATTGCTGATTTAGAATCATGTTATTGTTATTTGAAATATTCCTATTTTATAGGAAGTACATACTTACACTTGGTAGATAAATTTAAGTACAATGGTACTCTAAATATATGAGTTCTACCTTGAATAATGTAGATCTAGTAACTAGGATACATTTCACTCTAGGTTTTTAGGTAAACACATTTTAGTACATAAAAACTACATTACCTAAAAACTACAAACACAGACATTTGAGTACATATATACTCTTGGGCATACTTAACAGAGTGAGGTAAAACGTAGAATATATTCGTGAGTATACATGTACTCAAAACACACATTTGAGTACATATATACTCTACAAAGTAAATAATTCAAGTGGTGCATGTGTTGTCAATATTTTGAGTACATATGCATTTCAAAAATATAAGAAATATGAAAGTACACAAATATCATGCCTCTAAGGCTGATTTGAAATATGTATACAGATTTGAAATATGTGTATATATGTGTAGAGGATACATATGTACTCTAATGCACTTTAATATGGAATACATGTATACTCAAAACATACACATTTCAATAAAAGAATACTCATCATGTTAAGCTGTGATAAAGCGAAATCGTAGATACGCTAAGCTGAGTACATATATACTCAAATACTTAGATGATCGAGTAATGCATGACTAAAATTTAAGTTCTATGAAGTAAACGCTATTAAATGTATTGAGAGTACATATGTACTCCAATCACACACATTTGAGTACATGTATACTTTATAAAATCCTTAGATCATGTGTATATATGTATTTAGAGTACATGTGTACTCCAAACACACACATTTCAGTACATATATATTTTATAAAATCTTTATATCTATTAAGAAATGTTTGTAAATATATTTAGAGTACATATATACTCCAGACACACCCATTTCAATACATATATACTTTAAAAACATAATTCTAGTTTGAATAAGATTTGTAAAGTACATATGCATTTAGAACATCCATTCGAAAGACACATACCTTAATAATGAATTATATGTCGAGAGTAAATATATTTTGATATCGAGAGTGTATATTTGAACTCATATTATGGTATCTCACGATCGACTACTTCCAAAAAAGTTTTTTTATTTGAAATATTATTTTACGCAGATTCGAGATTGAATTTCAGGGATGCATTACAACTTGTTATCTAATTTTGACAAGTTTTGGACAGTTTCGAGGGATTCGTTACGCTTCTGCAGAAGTTAAACCAAATGTCGAGTTGTATTTTGCGCATTGTTAAATGCATTTGTTTGCATTCGATGTTAGTCATGATGAGATCATGGTTAAACGGAAATGCTGGGGAAGGTCAGGTGTTCTTCACTTGGGGCGCTTACTACTATATTTATGGATAATTTGGGTGATTGAAAGATTTTGGGAATTTCTTGTCGGCTTAGTTGCATTTCTAAATAATTTTGGGTGAGGTTTGATTCTCAAATTCGCCCCTTGGGCGATTCAAAGGTGCCAAATTAAGCTCAAGACTCAGACGCCTTTACCAAACTCAACCAATTCTCAAATGATTTAGATGTCATTTGACAAGTTTATACGAATGACCTTAGATTGATAATAATAATGCTTGATTTGTGTTGTTTGTCGTGATCAGAGTTCAACGACGACCAGAGCTAACTTTCTTTATTTAGTTTAGCCTCATTTTTGCCTTTCATTTCTAGTGTTCATAATGGCAACGCACTTGGCTTAATCAAGCGAGCAAAATAAATGGCAATTGAAGATTTGTCAACGTGAAACCTAAACTGCACTTGCTTAAAACTCCTTTTCAATTACTGGAGTAACGTGTCTTCATGTTTCATTCCTTACATGCGCCATCGCTACCTTGCATCATTTTATAATCTACTCCAACACAGTACGAGGTCAAAGCGTCAAATAATATACAATAAAAGCCTAAAATGTTGCCAAAACTTGAAACTAAGCTTACTATAAATGCCATTGCCCAACAACATACGACATAAACTCATCGAATTCTCAATTTCAACTTAATTCAAAAACTATCATAAAATAAATCTTTAACATATAATCAATTCTGATAAATCTATACTCAAATTTACTGTCGTTCAACCTATAACTAATAAGCGACATGCGTGAATCGAACCACTATCTTTTCAAAATAATCATTTCGGTAGCTCTTCCAATCGAAAGTTACTTTATCATCGCTTTCATTTTCATGACAAACTCAACTATCTAAAATAAATCATATTTACAATTAGGGTCGTGATTCAAGCGGCAAGCGGCGAATACGCGATAAGGCTAGACACAGTTAATGTCGTATTGTCTCCGCGAATTTAGGGAGAGCAAATTTCATAATGGGTTATGCTAGTGGGCTTTGAGCTTGTACAAATATTGTTTTGCATATGATTTTCACCTATAATCAAGTATTGCTAAGCTACATTAATAAATCCTCAATATTAATATAATAGCCAACAAATCACGCTAAAATGATCGTCAGTGAATTATGGTTAAAAGCGAACTGCTCCTACAAAAAGCAACCCCATGATGATAAAACAAATGCATCATAGAAAACCAAGTAACCAACCCAATTTTCCACCACCCCTTTGCTCCTCATTAATTCAAAGAACAACAATTCAATTTTATTAAATTTCATTGGTGCCATTAGCTTTTTCCTAACCAATAAAACCCAAAATACTTGTCAACTTTCCATACTCAAAACCCCCCTTTATCCACAAAGAATTTTCAAGAAAGCCTAATCAGAGAAAGAGAACACTTTTAGTAAACTGTTTTTTATAGCCAACAAATAATCAAATTGGAAAAAAGTAGAAAAAAAAAATCAATTTGGGTGTTATTTATTTTTTGTTAAAGTTTGGAATTTTATTGAAACAGACCCATAAACTACTTTATTAAGCCAACAAAGAATCAAATTGTGAAATTTTTTTAAAAAATCAATTTGGGTGTTGTTTATTTTTTGTTGAAGTTTGGATTTTTATTGAAAACAGACCCATAAACTGTTTTTTTAACCTAACAAATAATCAAATTGTGAAAAGTAGAAAAAAAAATCAATTTGGGTGTTATTTATTTTTGATAAAGTTTGGAATTTTATTGAAAACAGACCAATAAACTACTTTTTTAAGCCAACAAAGAATCAAATTGTGAAAAGTAGTGAAAAAAATCAATTTGGGTGTTATTTATTTTTTATAAAGTTTGGATTTTTGTTGAAAACAGACCAAGCCTAGTGGTTTTCAGCAGACCATCAATAGCTGCGCCAAAGAGTGCAAAAAGACAGTCTTTTTATGTCCTTTTGTTGTTGAATAAACAAACATAAAGATTGAATTTTGTTACACTTGGAATAATATAGAGGGGGGAGGAAATGGAGATGGAGATGATGTATTATCAGCAGTTAGGAAGGGCTTCTTATCAAGACTCTTTGGAAGTTCTTGAAGCTGATATTCAACATGCTAATGCTCTGTAAGTTGTTTTTTTTTAAATCTGAATTTGTCCCAAAAAAATTGTCCAGTATTGAATTTTGATGGTTGAATATTATTTTAACATGTACTAGTGTCTTTTAAGAGAGGCCTGTATTAAGCAGGTAATGGCTCAGAAAATACGCAGCCTCTTATCCTGTGATAACACTGGCGCCGAGTAATGCTTTCCGACCGGTCTTGTTTCCGAATTGGATCCGAGAGCGTAATTATATAACAAAGATAAATTTGATAATTGAACACTACTACAATACGTCTAACGCTTTTTAAGAGAGACGCCCGCCTAAGTGATTTGCTCAGCTGACATAATACGCCTTACCCCGAGGGTCAAGCTTCCTAATCAATTGCATGAAAGATAAGTAACAAAAATATAGTATTTTTAACATATATTAAAGTTACTTGTGTCAATTAAGGCTACAAAATATATTTGTTCTGCAAGCTGATATACAACATGCTAATGCTCTGTAAGTTCTTTTTTGTTTTAATCTGAATTATTGTCTGGGGACTTCAATATATTTTGAATTTCTTACTACATGAAATTCAAGTTGTTTTTATATATGCTGGAAACTCATGCTAGTATTTTTAATAATAATTTTGATTGAAATCAAAGTCATGCGTGTTGATTGTGGTTACAAAATTGTTAATCTTTGAGAGATGGAGGGGGAGTATATATTGTTCATTTTTATGGTATTGGGAACTTTTGAAGTTATTTGGACGGCGTAGTGTTTTTACGCATAAAAAAGTTTTCATCTTTAATATTTTAGTTATATTAGCCAAAAGGATGGAAATTATGTCTTCTATTTTCGATTTACGGGCAATGTGAAATGAATGGTCAAGCTGGGATGTTACAGGGAGCGGAAGTATATAGAAATCGGGGGCGAAGTGTGAAGAATTCTATGGAAAATATTAAACTTTTAGGCCCACTTTCCCCACACACCAAGCTCGTGGGCAGCCGATTAAGCCGCTGAGGGTCATTGAATTTTGTTTACGATGGTTTCTTTCCAATGTTTTTGTGTCAGTTTGGATGTTTCTAGGTTAGGCAAAGTCGGCGGTCCCATTTGACGATGGTTTAGGCATCGTGGTAGCTTTAAAAGCCATTGCAAGTTTAGTAATTGAACTTTATTGATTAACCCGGTTTTTGCCTTTGTTTTGGATGCAATTGACTTCTCATTTCTAAAAATTTGATGCTCATGACAACTCATCAGAGCAATAGAATTCCCTCGCAAGGTTTCGCTTTGAGTTTGTTTCTCGCTCTCATATAAGTGGTGACCGGGTGAGAGTATTGTTATACTCTGAAATTGTCTAACAATAATCTTATTGATCAATCACCTCAACATTTTTGTTTTATATAGCCTGATTAAGCTAAGACATGGTGATGTTACACTTAGTTGGACTCGGCTTACTGTTCATTGTATGTTTTGACGGTTTACAGGGCTGCGACAATTCCTAGAGGAAAAGGTGGAGCACGGCTTCAAATGAAACTGGTCTTCAATCAGTTTACTCCTCTTTTGTTGCTTTTGCTCCAGTGGATAGATTGTTCCTGCACATGCCTTCTTCCAAGCTATCTAAATCTGTTTCACATTGTTATTTACAAGGTTGGTTACTTGGTTTTAAGCATGTTATGTTTTTACAATTAAAATAGATACTTTGGTGGCTCCTGAAAAGTAGAAGATGCGTAATTTCACATTCCACTATAAACTTGTTACACTTGTCTTTTTTTTTGGTTATCTAAAGGGAAATGTGCAGTCGTGGTTCCTTCTGGTTATCTAAAGGGAAATGTGCAGTCGTGGTTCCTTCTGTTTTCAGTAATAGAACCAAACTTTTTTATTTATTTGGCTGGCAGGTGTACACTGATGGGAGATCGAGAATATCAAGGCACGGAAGGAAGGCGACTATCAGTGAATTTTATGGTTAGTTCATCTTCCTGATCTGCTTTTTGAGACTGAAAACGATAGTGCCTATTTTTCCTTGAGTTATTTATAGAATTTAGAGTTTCCTAATGAGTAAAAAACGCAGCTGTCATAATGCCATCACTCCAAAGGCTACACTGCGACCTGAGAGAGCTGAAAAGTTCAGATGATGAGGTTCCTAACTTCAAAAGTATGAATAAGAAGAGAATCAAGGGAAATGAAAGTTTCACAAACTTTGATATGGAAAGAGAAGATGAATGTGGAATATGCCTAGAGCCTTGCACCAAAATGGTGTTGCCTAATTGCTGTCATGCAATGTGCATCAATTGCTACCGTGATTGGTAAGGAAGTACTCCAGTTTTACTATGTGCAATTGTTCTGCAGTCAGCTTCTTCGTATTTATATGGTTTAGCTCAGCATTTGCCTAACATGTATAACAATTTTCAGGAATGAAAGATCGGAGTCGTGCCCATTTTGTCGGGGAAACATAAAGAGGGTCAGATCTAGAGACTTGTGGGTTCTCACTTGCGGTGATGATGTGGTTGATCAAGAAACAGCTTTGTGGGATGACTTGCTGCATTTTTACCTTTACATCAACGGACTCCCAAAAGATTCCCCTGATGCCCTATTTATGATGTATAATGAATATCTAATATGATGTTTATGCATACGAGGCTAATGGTAGACATATAGGAAAATTTAGCCTCCAAATGTAAATAGTCTGATGAGAAAAAGATTTCCATCAGCTTCACGCAGAAGTAAGCTAACTGTTGCGTTGTGGTGTTGCTCGATTGGCGTCTACATAGTTTAGACATTTCATCTCTGATATTGGAGTAGACACCAGAAGAATTAGCTTCACGTACTCCCTTCTGCATTGGATTTAAAGTCCAGTGAGTACAAAAGGTCTAAAAAAATCTTGTGAATCTGCCAAAAGCTTTGGCTTCTTATTTGGTATGGTTATGATAAAGCATATAAATTGTTCTCTATGTTTCTGCATGAATATTCCAAGTGTAGACTGTAGATTCTATACTTCCAACTCTTTGTGAAATTATCTTAATGGAATTGGGGTGTTTGTTCATTGTTTCTATATGTCACGTTAGCTTAGGTCACCATGCCTTCTATACTTTCTGTTTCTTGGAAACTCATTGCCTTAAAGTGTATATGGACAACCATATTAATTATTAGGATGAGTCGAACTTTGGTAGTTATTGCTTCAGAGTATTGGCAAATTAGGAACAGTATGAATCAGTGGAGAAACTAGGGAAGGTAACAGTATGAATCAGTGGAGGAACTAGGGAAGGTAGGGAGGCAATTGCCACCCCTCCTTCCTCTATTTCCCTCAATTTTTTTTTGAAAAATATATTTCTATTAAGTATTTTTCAAAAATTATATTCATTCATTCAAAATTTATATTATTTGCTCTCCCCTTAAATTTTTATAATTTTTTTTTATTTGTATGGTATCAAATCTATGGCCCATTAGTCTTCTTATAAAAAAAAGTCCTGATTTCATCATTAGTATGAACATATGCATATATGATACAGTAATGCAAAATGAGCGATATCATGATACAGTAATGCACTCTGGCTTTTGTGAAGTACTATTTTCATTTTTTGACTTTTGTAAAGTACTATTTTCATTTACTTTAAGTAAGCAATATTATTTTTCAATGCATTAAAGTTCATCAAAATTGTAAATTAACACAATTAACCAAATTACTTGATTACAGTGGAAAATTTGTCAAATATGCCCATCTTCGAGAAACCGACCCAATCCTCTACTCATCTTGTGTCGCAGACTCGCAGTGTTATATACTTCCTCCGTTCTTAAAAGATTATCCACTTTTAACTTTTTTTAATAAATAACTGTAATTAGCAAATATTTTTATTTTAAGGCCAGATAATATCTACTTAAAAATATATCACTAAAAGCACTAAATATATTTTTATTGATATTTTTTCATAAAATATTATAAACACAACAAAAATATTATCTACTTATCAAAGTTCACTATTAAAAAGCTCAAAAATGACAATCTTTAAAAAACGAAGGAGTATTTATTTTGGGATTGATTGAACATCATGAATATTATAATATAATCACTCAATATATTATATCTAATCTTATAAAAATCATAGAATATATATGGTGATATAAAAGAGATATAGATTGCAGCAATGTAATCATCAGCTTAAAATCTTTGCGAAGTCAATTTTAAAATAAACAAGTATTGTAGTTGATGGGGAACAAATAATATACATCTAAAGCTTAATATAATTATATACTCATGAATATTCTTTAATCTCAATCCATTGCTTTTCTTCACATAAAGAAATGTTCTTACTTAAATGTCTGAGCATGAACAAGATAATACATCGAAGCTGCCGACGCCTAACTATTTCGATTTTAAAATCAAATACATCGAAAGGAAATTTAACTATTTCATGACAGACACAATTAAATCAATAATGACGCATTTAATCGCAATTCAATAAATTAATGTGTTATGTGAGAAGGAAAGGAAAAAGTTAAAAGAGAAATTCGAAACTATCAATAATAAACGATACAGTATGCCGGCAAGCAGTGCACGTGCCAGAATGATTCGTAGAAAGCATTTAAAAACAAAATTTACTCATGCTTAATAAATTCCCTTGCCGCATAACTTTTTAATGCTAAAATATAAATGCTTTTCAAATTTTAAAAAATTCCACTCGTCGAAATGGAGACAACTATCGCGTGGTGCGTTAGTTCTTTTATATATACTAAGATAAGATGAGATAGGTTTGAAAATTCTCTTATAGATTTATACTCAACTAAATTGAATATGAATAGCCATATGTGATAGACTGACAATGAAATTGAGGACATTTATTTGTCCTTCTATGTATGGTTCGAATAATCAATCACAAAATTGCATTGCCGCATAACAATGTTACATTCTTGTAAGTGTCCTTTGGTCATAAATGTTGGGAACAAAGCCAATCAACAAAATACATCAACAATAATGTTCTTACCAAATCACAAAGTTGTCCTCATGCTCTACCATTTTGAGACACCTTATATGCTTCATGCTTCGATTGTTAATTGAACTATTATTGTATAATTACACAATGTATAATATACAAACATATAAATTAAGTGGACAAAATAGAGAATCGAAAGAGATCAACAAGGATCCGAAATATTCAATCTTTTTACTCCTTGACCGCAAATTAAACAAAAACCTTAAGTGTTTTTATATCTTGTGTCCGACATGTTTTTAGAAAATTTAATCACATACAGTTTTTGGTATAAAATATTCAAATTTAAAGTGAAAGAAAAAAAACATTATAATTAATACACCATCATTTTTTGTCACCTTTTTTTCCTGAAAACAATTTCCGTGTCCAATCCAAACCCATCAACTTTCCTAATCCGAACCAAGTCGGACCTCTTGAACAACTTGTCCAATGGCTCGATACTATACAAGTCATTAGCCGAATATTTATCCGACCGTCGAGAAACCGCCACGTGTAGGACACAAACCCCTCCAACCCTTAATGTCCGTTCGATCTCTCCAACGAATTTTTCCGGATATAATGCATGGTCAAACACATTGGAAAATTCAAAGTCAAAAGTGTCATCATCGAACGGCTGATGATGAAAGTCACCTTTTATAACCAACGGTGGAGATGGCACCAAATCAATGCCTATAGAATTAGAAACTCCGACCCGTTTAAGAGCCTCCACTTCTTGACCCACCCGGGCACCTATAGACAACGCTTTCGACTCGTTTTTCAACAGTTTTTCACGTTTCAAATCGTCGAAAAATGATGTAAACACGTTGATTTTCCGTTCCCAATCTCGGGTTTTCCATACTTCTCGGAGCTTTGGGTTCAACGTCTTTTGTAGTTGCTTTTGTATGTAGGTGTCGTAGGAGGTGTATCCGGGTCGGATCTTGAGTCCCGGGAGGACATCCGAGGTATTGGTGGTGAAGGTTTGTTGGGAGAGGAAAATCAAGAATGGGATGGAGAGGAAAAGTGTGGAAAAGAAGCATTTAGGTGAGAATGGTTTTGTTTGTGTAGGTATCATTTTGGCTTTTGCATGGCAATTTTTGCTATGTTTATGTATTAGTGTATAGCTAAGTTATTAAAATCTCTTGCAAATACTTTTTGTGCATGCATATTATTTTAACTAATGGAATGCTTTTTGTTATAAGAAACATCTTTCCTCCTTATCTAATACTTATTATATATGTGCTTTTTGTGCCACTTAAAAAAAGATATGATTGAAAGCAATAAAATAAAAGAAATATTTGTTATATTGACTTTGAATACCACATTATGCAAGCTATAATTTTGAAAAGTATATACAAAATTTGTTGGGTATATACTTAAACTAATGAGTATATACACAATTTTTTATGATGAATACATACCATCATGTGTGTACGTAACTTGTGAAAAGTCACTAAAACAATCAACAATTATCAAACTTAATCTAAAGACAAATAATAAGAACATTTTGTATGCATATATATATGTAGGATGATAGAAATATATATTACGGAGTATGTGTCATGCATCCTACCTCTATTTCAAACTAACTGTAATGTTGTTTTACTAATAATAATCATATATATCTATCGATCCTATACAGAGACGAATTCAGAATTTAGATATATAGAGTATTCTTAAGGTTAGAATATTCAACAGATTAAAATAAATGGAAGGGGAGGATTTGAACCATATACCTCTTATTTAAATTGTTAAAGACTTAATCATTTAAGTTATTATTCTTTTTGTTTGAGATATTCAATATCCTGAAATCCCCTAAATTTACCCCGATCCTATATATAAAAGTTTCCAAGTTACTACAATTATTCTGCATGTTTAAATACACAATCTAAACACGTGCCACGATCGCCTTTCAATTAAATGGAAGTTATTTTTAATATATGATGGTTTTCAAATCTGACACATGGACTTTTACTATATTCTTAATAATTGTTAAAAAATATAATTCCAAATTAAATTAGTTATTATTTTTCAAAATATTAATATTAATATTTTTATTTAATTACCTTTAATATTCCTTTCTCATTCAAACAAAATGTAATGGTCATATTTAACCAACTTATATATATATATTTTATGAAATAAATCAATTTTATTAACTAGCTAATATTGAAATATTATCTCTTAAATCTTTGAGAAAACAAAACTAGATCAATTGACCATGATGAAAACTACATTTATGGAGTAGTGCGCATGATTAAACATCATTACATATTTAATTATAAGCTTGGCCATGATGAAAAAGTTAAGTTTGGCGATAATAACAGAGAAATTAATAATAACAATTTTTTTTCTCTTTGTTAATGTCCAAGCAAGGTAATATTATTATACTCCGCATAAAATATAAAGGCTTAATTTCTTTTTCCTCCCTAAACAATGTTCGAATTGTCAAATTGCCCCCTCATACTTTTATTTGGTCAATTTGCCCCCTAATACTCTCTTTTATCTTTATCAATTTCATCTCCAAAATCATTTTTTCTCATTTAAACAACCAACAAACTGTATTCTCCTCGGCGGTATTGTGAATAATTCAAACATTTGATTTCCTTACGCTCTCATTACAATTAAAAAACATTCTTTCAATTTTAATTCACTTTAAAAACATAATAACACTCACCTACTCACACCTTTCATCGTTCTCTTCCCTCCCCCAAGAACTTGAAAAACCACCCTCAAAATGGCGCCCAAGAAAAAGTCCAAAGTAAAGAACACGACTTCCGAAAGAATGAAAGCTAAAGACATTTAATCGGTTTTGGTAGCAGAAGCGCGAGCCCTACTACTTCAAGAACGACACAAGTAGCGGGCATTTGAATTTTTGTTCAATTAATCATAAGTAAATGATAATTATGTTTGGTTGTCACACTCTTTAATTTTGCTATTGACACACATGCATCAAGTTTTTCCTTTGTAGAAATTTAGGCGACTTCTTCACTGGCAGGATATTTGATAACAGTTCAATAAGTGACTGTGGGCAAAAAGTGGTGTATGTCGCGGCCGAGTTAAGTATCTCCGCCGGATTATCGCGAGGCTTCGCATGTCTACGCTTTCTTTACGCTGAGCCTCATATTTCGTGGAATTAAAGCCAATGCGGTAGCGTTTTACCATTATACAAGCCCATGACATCTTTTGAACAACGGTTTAGCGCATCTTAAGACTGAATTCCATTTACGTCAGCGCGACGGTAGAACGGGTTAAGGTTGGTGCGCGTATAGATTTTTACGTGACGCACTTTCGCTACGAATATGCCAAGAAGGCCTCAGCGGTACGTATGTCGACATTAGAGTTATTGGCCTAAAGTTGTGTTAAAAGCAGATTAATAGTGCGGTGAGAAGCTGTGCTGATTTTCAGTAAGAAGGTTCAGCCCTAATGTTAGAATTGTATATGAAACGGGATGAACAAATGAGTATACTCAATGTGTTGTGAGTGAACAAAACATGCATCGATTCCCCTGCTCGCTGGATGCTGAGCAGAGAAAGCAAGTGATTTGTGACATTATGGTCGATTCCCCTGGCGATTGACCGATGCGGAAAGTAGGATTACGGAAATCGAACGCTATCAATGTAGCGGCAGGAATGGGTCAGCAGAAAGCATGTGCCAGTTCTCTTTCGAGGTTCGTGAAAAATGATAAAGTGGGAGACAACGTGTCGCATGTAATGCTGAGGCACTTGGGTTGTTTATTGTTCAAGAATTAGAAAAGAAAATGACTCTATCAATCGTGCCACTACCAAGTGAAGAACACTTCATGAAAGAATCTACAAAAAATAAGATGCCAAGCACACCCTCTCTCAAGCGGTTAAATACATAAACGTTCAACTCAACAACATTCAAGAGTTTCACGGGACGTTAATGATTTATTACATATCGAGCTCACTCAATAGCACGTGTGTCACATAGCCAATAAAGCGTCGTTACATACGGAATGAAATCCAACACCCGCAAGGTCAGGAATTATGCAACGAGCTACTACATGTTGCACAATCTCAACTGCTCTAATTAAAGCCATTAACACAACAAAATTCTCGAAGGATTTATGTATGCCCGCCACTAATAAGACATGTTTCTTTATGGGCGATGTAAGTGAGACTACTACGCCTGGGACGGGTGTTTTTCAAGTGGCGCATTAAGGGTTAGATTTTGGCCGCTAGGCGCCGATGGGACAACTAGCATATATCCCGGTGGGTACGGTCTGCAGCTGAGTGCCTATCACGGATTCCTCGACTGGGTTTGTCGTGCTACCAAGCAGTTAATTGAACGAAATCAACCAAAATCCCGGATCCTAACGACTAGATCAGTGGAATGTGCCCTTAAACTATCCCCCCCCTCAATTACGTGGGTTCTAAACTATACCCCCTCAACTATATCCCATACACTATATCATATTAATAATTAATAAACACTAAATATTTTGGTATTCTCAGTCTAAAATGCTATCGGTGATTTAGCCAGTTACACGCCAACATGACTACGTGATGAAACACTTACACGTTAATCGAGCAAGAATTTCGAAAAAATGTTCAAAGACATGTAGCGTCAAGTAAAAGCAACTAACGCAAGTTTTACCAATACATCGATACGTACATCAAGAACGCACATTGACGCCTACGATGCTGGTCACAAGTTCTCGACAGTGAAAAGTGGACTCGTGTGCATTCAGTGCCAAATCAAACCCAAGCCTATGAACAATCAGTGAGGCGCCAATGTGTTCATCATTACGGGCGTGACCCCTATCATAACTATGCTGCTGGAAATCACAATCTATCACATTTATGACTAGGCTGTATGAACAAATGAAAAGCAAGATGCAAGATCAAAGGCATAGTTGACCCAAATGTATAGCAAGTGTGTCGAGGAAACGAGAGAAGCATCCAAGAACAAGATCACTCACCGTGATCACCAAGTAATAAGTCATATCCGGCGGCTACGCTTTGTGATCGAGCATTGGAAAATATTTTTTAAAGTGATCAGGTATGGCTGAGGATTCCATGTGTTCATGCCGCCAGGCATACGTCACACCAAACTATGATCCACGCAACATGTTAATCCAATCTCGACCTCAAGCCTACCTCATTGACCAGTGGTTCTGTGAGCTTCCTGGCAGGTCCCACCTTCCGGACCAAAAGCTCCCCTACCCCGACATTCTTCCACCGTAACTGCATTCTACCAGCACTCCAAGAAATGCTCTCCAAATGATGAAATAGAACTGCAGAGATAGCCGAGAAGCAGTATCCGGTAGAGCAAAAGAAAGAAAAGGTTAATGGAGCTTATTAAAGTCTCACGCTAGCTGTGGCCATAATTCATTACAAGATCTTACGGCGCTTCCAACCCACAATGCTAGAACTCCGGCCACCGAGGTCCGACAAAGACAAAGACAGCCTGGCCAGCCATCCCAACTAACACCAAGTCAAATAGATCCGACTCTATCCCAACCTCAACCATTGTAACTTAGCCACTCACAAACTCAGCCCACCTAGTAAAGGCGTCTTTAAAAACCTAGATCTCGAATCATATTTAAGTTCCTACATTTTGAACACCGGCCAATCTCTTTTGAGCCCTTTTGTGAACTTAAATGCTTCATGTTTGTCTTTTTTATGTTTGTTTAAATGGCAGTGAAGGCTTTGATGCCTCTCTTTAATGTGTAAACAATCGTCGGGTATCATTGAATATTTATTTTCAATGATGTCGATCGGGTGTCTATTAGTATGTTTTGTGATCGGACATTTCATTTTAATTATGTATGTTCATCGCACGCCTTTTTAAATTATGTATATTTTCCTTTTATGTGCATGTTTGCATTTACCTATCAAGTGACTTCATGCATCTTCTGCCCACATAAAATCCAAAGTATGTGGGGCAACTGCGGATAATATAAAATACCAGTAAACCGAGCAAACGGAAACATACATTGCAAATATTGGAACTCATCCATAACATTAAGCAAATCACTAAGGTGTCTACAACACTTCAAATTAACGTGACTTGGGAGTTCATTATGACCATAACCATGTAGCTTACAAATGCAATCTTTGGAACTACCAACACCATACAATAAAAGAATTACAATTGACAAACACAACAAGAGAGAAAAAGTCCCAAAATCTTCACTTTTCGTTCTGCCCTCTTCAATTTGTCATCCATAACAGATCTGGCAAGTGGTGGAACCGGATCATCAATCCATTCCCAGAAACGACAGCCACCAACCTACAAAAAAAATATTAAGTTATGGCCGATCTGCACAACTAATAATTATGAACATAAAGGTTCTTCCATACCCGATCTACACATCTAACAAACCTTCTTCCTGTGATCTTTTTCTCTCATAAATCCCTCACCCACTCCACAGCTTATCTCCCACACCAACATCTAATGTCTGCACTCTTCAGCCACTAAATCGGGAGAAATTATTATTTGATTTAGAAGTTTCTGTGTGGTCTGAGTTTGGAGAATTGAAAAATTTGGGCCCCTGCTTTCTAGATTCACCCTAGTGGTCGAGTATAAGTAATCGTGATAGCTATAAAGGTGATTTTCCCTCCAAAAAGTTACTCTTTAAGTTAATTTACTGATTTGTCCCCAATTTAAAATCTTAGATAGTTGCATCACTCGCATCAAAACCTGATTTGTCGTTGTTTAACGAGAAAACAATTTCAGGAAAAGAAATCGGACAAAGATAAAAAGATATGTTGGAAATTCGGATTAAACGAAGCAGGGGACAATTTGACAATTCGAGATAGTTGTGGCAAAAGAAATTAAGCCAAATATAAACTTGTTAAAAGTTGAAGATGTCGATAGGCTCGATGTTTATGATAATATTCATCTTCAAACTTAAATTTGAATAAAGTAGTTAGAAAACGATAGTATAATTTCACACACACATATATATAATCTTTTTTTTCTTTGCAAAACATTAGCATAATTATGATGTCGCCTCTCCGAAAAGCATTCATCTTATTATCCTTTGCTTCCAAATGAAACTAAAATTATTCACTTAGCTTGGTCTAATAGTAATATGCTATCCTATAAGTTGTATCTAATAATGTATGCTCCCTCCATTCTACAAAGATTATTTAATTTAAATTTTAATTATTCAAATTAAGTAATAAACTATATAGGCTTAATAGATACACCTATAACATGTAACTTTGGTTAAATCAAAATTATCATATTAAAATATTCTGTAAAACACATTAAACTACTAACATTTTATATAATTTTATTAAATATTATACAATATTTATAAACATATATAATTAACTTTAAAACTAGACAATCTTTATTTGGAAGAATTCATATATATTTCAAAGTAGACAGAATTCATATTCTTCGTTTGACCACTATCATTTTTATAAACAGATCATTCATAGGGGTGGTTTATGTTACGGCAATAGCAAGTTTATTAATTTAATTTATTTGGTAGGGCATGCCACATAGTTCTAGTATAGAGGGAAGACATCAGGAATCATCAAACATAATTAGTTCATCTCTTTTTTTCTTTCTTTTTCGTAAATATTTTATTCAATATATTAAGAGTATATATGTAGATAAATAGATAATCATGGGTCCAAAGAAGATTGTAGGCTTTGATGAGAATTGAAGGATGGCATGTGGAATCTACATCCACTTTCCTATACATCACTCTTCTTTTATTCTCTACAAGGCACTAACCTCATTAATATGTCCCAATCTGCTCCAGCTAATCGAAATTGGATAGTACACAATATTATGTATATAATAAAGATTTGATAGTACACACACATATGCATTATAATAAAAGATTTGATAGTACAGTTGAATATTATGCATGTAATAACTGTAAGTTCGTTTTCGAATTAAAACATGACCAAACTAATATTAAAATGACATATTTATTCTTTAAAAAATGAAGAACTTAACTTCCTATCTTACTTTTGATGAAGGACAATATCAACATGATTTGGACACTATTCTGACCAAACTAATTTTGTTTCATGCCGCAAATATTATCCGCTAACGTGAATCTCGAAGTTACAAAGAGTGAGTCGATCGATCATGTCATGAGTTTCAATGTCAAAGAATGATGAAATAAGGTTTTGTCCCGATTTCATTTTTTAAGGACGAGAGAAGAGCAGATTGTGTATCCTGCTTCCTTAACTCATATGCCTTTTGCACTTTTTTCCTTTTGTAATGGAACTTAACTTAATCTATATCAGATTCTTTACTCATTATTATTAACTGATTAGGACGATGTTTCTTTTGATAATATAGACTGTTACTTATTAAAAAAACAAAAGGAAGAAATGAGCTGTTCAAACAACTAGAATCCGAATTCTATATTCATCCTAAGATTATCACATTTAAACATTTAATGGAAGTAGGAATTGGAAATGTTGATTAAAACATTTTTATATAAAAAAATAAAAAATTGAAAGCAGAAGAAAGCCTCTCAGGAGTTCACCTACATAACCTATCAATTGCAACAATGGCAAATAATTATTTTTTCTTGATCATATAACAGAGAATTGATTCCACTAGATGGTAAGAGAACAAGTCTCAAGAGGCTAAACCTTACACATAATCAGATTCAACTAATGTCATAAGAACAATCAGACTGGATGCTACTACAACGCGTAATCGATACCATAACTTGATAGCTAGAATTCTTTGTATTACAAGGCGAGTTTTCTTTCTGAGCTTGAACACTATACCCCCTACACGGCAGAATTGGAAAGGTGCATCTATTAATACACAGAACAACGTTACTAACAACATGAGACCCCGTTCCCTATCATTTATACCCAAATGGACACTCTAGAAAATATAAAGGAAATAAATATGTAACATACAGGGTAAAATAGAGACAAACCCTTCCACTTTCCTCTTCAAGCGAAACGATGGACACCTGCATGAGGAACAAGCACAGCCTCATTACTGGTGGCTTTTAAAAGGTGCATCTTCAAATGCCCATGTGGCTTCGGGCTCTCTTGGTTGAGCCTCCTTTCTTCCTTCTCCTCGTCTTCTTGAAACTTGGCCAAGCACCTTTAAACAACTCGATCTAGGGTCATAGAAAAATCTTGCGTACATTTAGTGTCAAACTGTGCACTGCCTGATTCCAATGATGTCGAGCATTTCTCTCCAATGCAGGGAAGATTATAGGAAGTATAACTTTGCGATTTTGTTTGATCAGATTCTCGATGTGATCATTGTTCCACAAGAATAAAGTTCTTTCTGCAACCTATTGGAAGGAAAGACAGAAAGAACTTAGCAAACAGGGGAAGATGTGGATATGTGTGAAGTGCATAACGCAACTTCAGGTTCAACCAGGAACATAGTGAAATTTAACAAATTACTACAACTAGAAGTATGCCAATCCTTGTATGACCATGTGCAATAAAAATGATCATACAAGCACTCAAGACTACAATCAATCTAGAGAATGAGCATGAAGAGAGCATCACAATATTTACCATTCTTAAAAGGAAAGACTGGAAATTAGTAACCAGATTATTACTGAATACAGGCAAGAAAAATCATGTAATGAATTGTTATCAAATTATGAATGCAGCAAACACATTAAAATATGTACTTAAAAAGACTGCCAAAGTTATATGCTTATAAATTAAGTTTTCAAAAATTAACAGCCTAATCAGTTTGGTTTATATGACTTGTAATAATTGCCGCTACAGCAGATGCAGTAGAGCTGACAGTATAAGGGAAAGATTACTTGCTGAGGCTGCAGGGTCGAACTTAGAAGACAAGATTAGAGAGGATGTCCGTCAATCTCCACAAGATTCACAATAAGACCAGCATACTATATGACAGACGGACAGTACACGAAGAAAAGTGGAGGCTCTTCAGACATGAGATATTGGCTATTTGCAGAGCTTTTCAGGGAGCTTGTAAGTAGCCTTCTACAGAAAAATATTCAATTCGGAGCTTTGTTTTGGTACAAGCTCCTGAATAAAGCTCGGCCAAACACCTACTATCCAGGGTGATGATTTCCAGGATAATGCAGCTTGAGGCATGTCATTTTGCACCAGAAATATACCAATGCAAATCAAAATCATCATGCCCCAATGCTTCCGGAGAGGATCCCACCTAAGCGGGTTAAAGGGGGTAGGATAGTCATAGTAAGCAGCCTTACCCCTCGAGGAGGCGGTTTCTGACGTGACCCAAGAGGGAAGTGCAAACACTATATACTACTTCACAATATATAAGAAGCATAGGTAGTATAATGATCAGCCGTTTGAATTATATAAATAAATGTGGTTGACCAAAAATACAACACAGAACACCCTCCCCTACAAGCTCCTGAATAAAGTTCGTGTGGGCTAAAACACCTACTATCCAAAAAGTATGATTTCAGGATAATGCAGCTCGAGGTATACATATTTTGCACCCAGAAATATACCAACGATATCAAAATCATCATGCCCCAATGCTTCCGGAGACGATCCCACCTAAGCGGGTTAAAGGGAGTAGGATAGTCATAGTAAGCAGCCTTACCCCTCGAGGAGGCTGCTTCCTCAAGCCGACTCCAAGAAATGTCAAACATATACTACTACACAATATATAAAGCAAGATAGTAAGATAATCACTGCTTGAAATTATATAACAATGTGGTTGACCAAATGTAACACTTCTCCAAAAAGAAAAAAAAAGAAAAGAGCACACCTAAAATAATATTTAGAACCCCTCATTTCCAAGCAATTTCAGAAGCCCAAAAATAGAAATCAGCATGGGCTACATACCAAATATTTAGCTTGCAGCTGATTACAAAAGATGACGTAAGGCTTCACATGTGAGATGATATTCATGAACTGAGGCAGTTTAAAGTAGAGGAAGCGGCTGCCGGTGAGTCGAAAATGAAGTAACTTTTTTGGAAGAAAACAAAAGAAGCCCTGGTTGGAGGAAAAAGAAGAGAGGCTATCTTGTAGAAAAGAGAAAATCCCTGTTTGAGAGAAAAACCCTGTTTGAGAGAAAAAGGGTTGGGGGGAAATAGAAGTTACGAAACCCACATTGGAGAGTGTCTGCAACTATATTGATTTGCCTAATTGGAAAAAGAGAAAAAAAAATCATATCTTGGGATCCAATAAAATGAAGAGATCCTAATAAATTTAGTAAGATAATGAGAAAGTTGGTGAGGAAAGAGGGACAAATCAAATAGAGAAAGAATAAAAGACGAAATGTAGATCAGGTAGAAAGTTCGGCTTCAACGGACAGGCTTCACAGCTCCAGCATGCAAATTATGATATAACTGCTTACTTCTTGTGGAAACATACAGAATAGAAACTTCCAATCTGAAAATTTGTGTACTTCCAGAATTCAAACATGGAAGGATACTCGAAATTGTCGAATTTTTCCAAGGTAAACTGAGTGCTACGTGTCTTAAAGACAGTGTCTCTGACAATTCAAACAGAACATTCTCCGCCAAGCCATCCTTATGCTGTTATGCAAGCCAAAGGGGGTGAACAGAAAAAACAACAGATGAAGAACGTAGAAGGAGAAAAAAGAAATTAAAGGAGGAGAGCAGAATTATATGTCAGGTGATGGTTATGGGTGGTGTGAAAAACTTAACATAGGTCGCATTGATAGACATGGCTTAATACCACGATAGAAGATATAAACTGAATGGAACAGTCGACATGAATAGAGACCTACAGTACACAGAGAGAAACAGTGGCCCGATAATTGTATTTTATTGGGCCAATAGATAATTGTATTTTATTGATGATATTTTCTGGTCATTATTGCAACTAAAGATTGCCAATATATAGGCAAATATTAAGACAAAAAATCAAATATAATTGAACTACCATTAGCTAGTCAATCGTATTCTAGTTGAATAACTAACTAAGCCTAATCTACCTGAATTACACAGGATAGCAAAGTCCAAATAGGACTCGATTCCTAATTCATCTAACACAAGCCATAATCTACTATTTTAAACATACGTTGTATAAATTAAAAGAAAAATAAACAAATTATGGAAAGAGCACACTCTTGCTTAACATAGCAACAGATGCTTCAAGTAATGCCTAATTATCTGGCATGGAAACTAAAAGCCATTTTTTCTATAATCAGTGCATTAATATAACTGTGCCTCGCTTTAGTAGTCAAAGAACTTACTTCAATTCATGAAGGACACACCATCAAAGGGAAAGAATGTTTTATAATTATATCAAACATCAGTGCAGATTAGCAAAATGTAATGGAAGGAAATATTGTTTCCGTAACTTATCAGAAGGTTGGCACATACCACATAGACCTCACAACTTTATCTAAGCAGACTAGCAAATTGACACACGCAATGCGTGAGCAAAACATCAAAGTGAAATTAAAAAATGTAGTAATTTTTTGTTCAAAAAACACATGGAAACATTATTAAAAAAACTAATAACACAAATAAAATTTATTATTGTCGTTATATGAAAGGACATGTTCCATCTTGATTTTCAAAAAATATGTAATGTGGATCACTAATTATAATACATGTTCGAATGTATTCCCATTTTCCAAAGGCTCGGCATGGTGGATCGTGTGAGCAGTTATAGTTACCTACTTTTGCTTTTATAGTGCATAGTATTCATTTTACCCTTTAACCCTCTATATTTATTTAAATAAATTAGTTTTATCTAAATGTAAAAGGGTAGAAAATGATACAACTTTTGTGAAGCTACACACCAATTCACGCTATTCTCTTTACATACAGAATAGATAAACTATACTCGAAAGTGTGTTTCTGTATCTCAAGGCTAACGAGCAATTTGTTTAAACAAAGGCACCATACAGCGTTGGAACTCAGGTGCTTGTGTTGCTTCTAAAACTTCCTCCAACTCACCCAGAAACATAATTTCCTTAGAGCTATTAGTAACCGGCCAATACTTCAAAAGTCCCCTGATAACTGTATCAGCAAGCTTACAGTCTTTCTCCACAAACTGTGTGATAGAATATGATAACTGTTGATGGTACATTGCTAAACATTTTGGTTTATGCAATGGGATTAACGCTCTAATGAGGAACAGTTTGTGTTCTTCTTTAAGTGGTAAAGCAAATCCGTTAATTATGCTGCCCAAAATTTCAAGAAGCTCAGCAATTCCATTATGCTTTTCAGTCTCAAAAATGAAACGATAAAAGATATTGTTGACGGATTTCCGGATAAAAGGACGATGGACCATAAATTTCCCATATATACGATGCAAGATTGTTTTCAAGTACTCCCTCTCCCTGGGATCTTCAGAGTCAAAAAGATCAAGCAGCTTAAGAACAAACGAGTGATCAATGTATCTTTTAGCAACTTTTGCATCAGTGTCAGGAGACGCTACAAATCTCAAAAAGAACTCATAGACAATCTGCAAATGGGACCACGCAGGATCCATGGCTGGCTCCTCTTCTTCCAAATCGTATGCTTCTAAAACCTTGTTCTCTCGAGGCTGAGGAGTCAGAGTCCTGAACAAATTTAGAGATACCATTCTTATAACTTCTTGCATTGCATTTTCGGTATATTTTACATTAGCAGAAGTTACATACTCCACCAACTCCAACAACATCTGTCGCTTGATCTCCTTTTCTTTCAGATTCTTCGTAGGATCAGTGAAATCAAAAACAACACAACACATATTAAGCTTCCTAATAAACAAATTCTGCTTCTCAGAGTTAGGAACATCCCTGAAACTCGGCAAAGCTTCATACGACGCGGGCATTAATGCCCCATTCATTCTCTGATTCCCATTATGACCAAACTTATCTCCTGAATTGTATCCTGTACTAGAAACTGAGGACGGTGCTGATATAACTGAACTAGTTGAACTCCCCATCTTTTTACTTGATCCATCACTTTTCTTTGAACTATTTGAACTAGAAGTAGAGCTACCAGATTTCGAATTCTTTCTTGGAATCTTACCGAAAATCTGTTTGATCATACTTCCACCCAAAACTAAACCCCACCAAATATTAACAACCAATACATTCAACCATTCAACATAAATCCAATCAAGCCCAATAAAAATATTCTCAATTCTTTTATACAATCCAAGTTCTAAAAATGCAATCAGCACCAGTTACGTACTCATACAAGAAACAATAGAATACTCCAAACTCACCTCCAAGCTCAATCTGCTTAGATCAATCAAATCATGCAAAAAGACACTATTTTTATCAAGAAATCATAATAGCAAACATCACAAACAAAGATACCAAAAATTTGATAAACAGATCAAATAAGCCTATTCAAAAGTTGCAATAAGAAACCCTAGTTAACAATTAAGCACTATGCTAAAGATTTCACCTTTTCACCAAAATCCAACCAAACCAAAATCCAACCAAAAGCTCATTATCTGCTTAAATCCAAGCCTCAAATCCACCTCACATATGTAAAATCCATTATAAACCACACAAAAAACTCAACAAATATTTTTTTTCAATTAACAACCCTTTTTCTCCAACTAAACTCTTCTTGCAAAATATGAAGCTAATGGGGCCTAATATTAAACTAAATCCATCATACCCTTTTGATTATCCAAGAAAATGGACGACTTTAACTACCCAAAATGAGTTTTTCTATGTTCAAATTGGAAAATTGAAAAATATCAAATCTTTATCTACACGAAATGTTGAAATTGACTAAATTATTGAGAATTGAATTAAGGCAAATAAAATAAAATAAAATACTCCAATAAAACTCAAATTACTCAAAAGGGTACATTTTTTAGTTATTTTTTAGTGGGTATGATGTTGTATAATGTGAGGGCGTGTGCACATTATCAATGTGTTGTCTTCATTATTCTGAAAAGGTCAACATGGACCATGTTGCCTTGATTTTCAGGAAATTCTTCAAAAATTGTTTAATGCAACTAGGCATTATCAGCATTATTACAGTATAATTTGAGGATTAGTGACAAGCCAATGATATTACGGTTGAGTATAATTACATCTTTAACCTCGACATTAATTCAAATTTCATTATAAAAAAGAGATTGGGTGGGATTTGAAAATTATTACGGAGTAAAATCTTAACTCTTAAAAGAAATTCTTCCTCAAAAGGAATTTGCCAATCCCGGCTTGACGCTTCCTTTATGCTCGACTGATAGCTTATATAGCCACGACGATCTGTGCTAGTATACATTAAAATCTAATTAATGAATGTTGAAGCATCATGAACCTACTAAGTGTGAAACTTTCACTGCACTGCTGCAAGATTTCAATATACCTTTATCCACTCGACGGCATTTTATCGCTAGGTTAAACTCTCGCGAGCATATAAGAAATTAGATGCGCAAGACGCATCGTTTGGTCGTGGGCTGAAATTCAAAATCCGTAATCAAACTCAGTTTGGCTTCTCTTCAAAGTCGAACATAAATCGGTTCGGTTCGACCTATTCCCATCCTGCATCTGCTCCAATAAGTTCCTGCCTCTGCTGATTACGTTTCTGCTTTTGGAGTAATTTGGTTCTTTCATTTCGAATCCTCAAAATTACGCCACGAGATTGATCTAACTATAATTTCGATGAACAACTTTAAGATTAATTATACAATCTACATACACATTCAACATACACAAGACTTTTTACATACTCCAAATATTCTCTATATTAATTTTATAAAGATTTATATATATCTTATTCCATTATACCAATAACGGACAAAGTGAATCTTAATTTTCTCTTTTTCTTAAATTCTACACTCAGAAATACTACAAAAGATTCTTAAATGATAATAATGAAAACTGAGAAATATACATGTATTTAGAATCGATCTTGGCTGTCTTGCTCAATTATTTTCAAAGGCCGAACCTAACTTAGTTCGGGTTCTTTCCTAAAGGCTGAACTGTTCTGCTGATCGATTCCAAAAATCATATGAGCTGTTCGGGCTTCATACTTCGGATTTTGTGCACACCCCTATAAGAAATTACTCTTCAATAACAACAAAAAAAATCAACAATACATGTTGTACTTCTAATAGTTATTGTTCAAAAATCATTTTAATTCTCGTCTTTGAACTTAAAAAGGAGTTTTGATTTTGGAAATATTTTTATAAAACAATATTCTCTTCCAAAACGTTGCGACCTTGAAGTTCCTTTATTATTATCAATCGCGATCAATTCACCTTTTGTCACATACATCTTTCAAACAAATCACCCAACCATCCGCAGTTAACTCGTGGAGTATCGCGACCATTGCTGCCAAAGCGCTTTTCCATTTCCTTTCAATCGTTGTGAGATTATAAGTTCTTTTTCCACGGAGTTCGAACTTACAAACTCCACTTAAAGTTACTTGTCATCTACGATCAAACTTCTCAGGTATTTCCTAGTAAACAACGAGATGAAAATATATATTATTAAGTGTAGTAGATATATTAACAAACTAAATCAATTAACAAATAAAAAAAGACATGAATTTGCCAAGCTCAACACCTGACATTCTATAGTACAAAAAAAAGTTTCTTAAACTTCATAATGTAAAATGAATGTTCATTAGCCATTTTATACCTAAGAATGCATACCATAAAAACGTCACTACCACCCGCTTTCTATACTTTTAAATGCATTAACGCTATCAAGCTCAATTCCATATATTTCAATCGGGGGCTTTATTAAGAATTAATGTCATAATAAAATGTCAACGCCACACCACCGGCCAACATGCCGTAAGAAAAGACGAATGTTCATATGAAATTAATGTCATAATAAATGCCAAACGCCACACAACCGTCATACGGTAACAATAATTTAATTTTAAAATGTTGACATAAAATTTCAATAAAATATAATTGAAATTAAAAAATTAATTAATATCGACATGTAGGAATATTAAGTTAATATAAATCTTGACATGAAATTTCATGACAAATTATTAACACAACGCCATGCACTCCACACAAACAATCAATTCAATTTCCTAAATAATTTTAAATGTGTATTCAAGCAAAATATAACGTCACATAAACGCTATTGACTAAGTTCTTTAAAAAAAATATAATTGTGAAATCAGACAAATTAGTTAATATTGATATTTAGAATATTAAGTTAATATAAATATTGATATGAAATTCTTATAATTAAATTATTAACACAACGCCACAAGAATGCATACACAAACAATCGAATTAATTTCCTAAATAATTAAATATTATAACGCTACAATGTCATTAACTAAGTTTTGGAAAAATAATTAGAAATTGACAATTAGTTGATATCGGTATTTGTGAATATTAAATTAATATAAATATCGATATGAAATTTATGATTAAATTATTAATACAACGGCCATAAGAATGACACAAATAATTGAATTAATTTCCTAAACAATTTAAATGTTTATTTACGTAAAATATAACGTCACATAAATGTCATTATCTATGTTTCTTTAGAAAAAATATAACTAGAAAAATAAAAAATTGGGGCTTAATATTGATATGATAAATTATAAAAAAATTATGATTATTAGTGTTTTTAATTATATATATATCGTCATTAATTAATGATACGAGTTAATAATAAATAATGTTAATTTCATTTACGCCTACAATTATGTCACACACAAGCACTGGGATGGTCAAGTTATCGAATTTGTAAGATAATAAGTAAAACCTAACAATTATGTCATACGGTTACTAATATCGCGACGCTTTTTAAGGGCATGTCATACCGTGAAAACACTGACGATTTAGTAAGTACGTCATTTACCTTTGAAAAATATCATGGACATTCTTAAGTAGATGTTTTCAAGGGAAACATTACGCCACACAATAACATCATAGTATTTTTGTCGGAAAACTCTTATGTCACACAAACGCTACTATGTCATAGTAATTTTTACCCGAAAATTTTTGAGGGTCTTACATCGCTAGTTTCGACATCGCCGCAATAATGTCACATGCTGCCCTCGATATTTATGTGGCAGTTTTTAATTATGTCACAAATGCTCATTTTTTTAGTAATGAGATTAAGAGACTTTTTATCAGTTTCATGATTATAAGTTGCATAAAACAATCTCTATTTATAGCCGAGATTATTATCAAGCGAAAGTTAAATCATTCCCAAATCTAATTTGTGTGAGAAGAAAGGTCAAAATTGAAGGACATTATACGCTTCTTTAAAGATATATCGATGTAAATAACCCGAATTTTACGACATAAGAATAATCGAGTACTACCTATTTTTCCCTCTAAAACGAAACGACACCTCAGGCTGACACCACATGCCTGACACCTCCTACTAATGCCACCTCGCCATTTTATTTTGCATTTCAAGGTTAAGCAACCTCATTTATATACAATTCTCCTCCTTTCTCCATGTTTGGCCCTCGAAGCTTCTTCCTTTCCCCAAATATTTTCTTTCATTTGCTGCTATTATCCTCTTTAAATCATAATCCTAAAGCTTCTATCAAGCTTTCAACAAAGAAAGCGTATAATTATATCATTATATCAAGTTATATAACTAGTTTTATAACTATAAGCTATTTTAATCGCCCAAATTCATCCCTTGATGATATTTAGAGTTTAGAATTCATATTTAATGGTTTAAATATAAGTATTAAAGCTGGTTATGTGGCTGCCAAATTTATCTAACCAAATTCTGTTAAATTACGTAGTAAGTTGATTCATTCTAACATACATAAATCCAAATTATAGAATCATATGTTACCTAGTTTAATTATGTAATAGATTTCGATAGTAGTATTCAATTTAGATTCTGATAACTAATATAGTTTCGATATGTATTAAAAAAGTTAAAATGGTATTTTATATGCAGATAAGAGTATATCAGAAATCTGAATGAAATCGCATAAATTCAAGAGTAGTTCAAATCTAGTGTAGGTTGTTATTTAAAGTTACTAAAGTAAAAAGTAATTGTTATTATTATGTTCCTTTAGCGATATCGCTGAAGTCGTCAAGAAGAAAATGTGAATATTTGACATGGCTTCGAGGCGGCATTTATATCACGCGACATAACCTTTCATATATATCACAGATACGTAAGCTCGTGATGTATTGTATGAGTTATATACGTGATATCGAGACCTTACAATGTCAGTATCATATATGATCAACAGGATATATGCATTTATTTAGCTTATCATTGATGCCGATTTGTCGTTGAACTCTTAGTCCGGTTAAATTGGTACTCTCCGTTGTGTCAGTTGTTTTCCCATTACCGGAGTGTACAACTAAGAATCGATGAGCATTCATTTTGTTCTCGTCATGTAGAGGTATGAACGAAACGGATTTTTGTCTTCATTCGCCGGAGTGGCTAAACGAGTGACGCCAAGTTTTTCTCCAACGGTATGAGCAGACTCTCATGTGGGCCGAGTAGAGTTATTGCTGTTGTGCGATATAATCGTCGTTATTGACCGCGGTGTGATCGCTTATTCATTGGATTATCCGATATGATTATGTTATCTTCCGCATTATTGATTATTTGAGAGATGGATCTTTATTAAACCGCTGGTACTATACGCTATAATGCCAGCATATACGCTACGACTGGCCATGCTCGCTATATAACACTATCAGCCTACCACCCCTTTATTCGTGTGGGGACCCCTGCACTTTGTAGGCCAGCAGGAAACGCTCGTGACACCATTCATGGGCGCTGAGCCGAGTATAATCGTAGATACAATTCGCGGGGTATTGGTGATATCCTCAATGAAATTCTTCATCTATTGTTTCCCTTGTCGAAGCTTTTTTCAAAGCTATTGCCTTTTCGCGAGCCTTCATGACCATACTACACATGATGATTTTGGGTGTTTTGTCGTTACGACAGCTATCAGATTATTCAAACTTCACGTATTTAATGACATGAATGCTACATGAATTAGCCGACAAAGTTTCGACAAGATAATATCAAACGGTCTTTTATTGCCGATATTCATCGACGACTCAGATTCGCGCCGACGACGCATTCCAACCTCGTGAAATTACTTTGAATGGATCGTTACTTTTGATATGAATCATTAAATAGTCATTTTCCACTTTATATAGAAAAACAACAAAATGATGTATTTTTTGCCTTTCAGCCCACATGGCCTCATCCTTTGAGGCTATGTATAATCTGCATGCAAAAAAACACAAGCCATTTTAAACCATTATATTCTTACTCATATTGTGTATTATATATTTGTGAGTAGAGTTGTCAAATACATTAGTGGAAATTGTCCAAACAAGGTTCTATAATTTCCAAGTCCTGCAGAACTTCCTTCTTCATATCATTCGTAGCATCACTATAAATACTTCCAAACATATTTCATGCAGCATTTTCAAACCATACTTTGACATACATGCTTCATCTTCCACTTCTAAAACGAAAACTCATTGATTTACATGGAAAAGGAAAAAGAAAAAATTCCACCTTCAACTGATTAATAACACATTTTAACTCTCAATATTAATCATAAAATAGAGAGGGGAGTGTGACCATGGCGAGCTATACGATAGCGAGTAATGTTTTCCCTAAATTCTTCAAAATATTGTAGCTTTATTTTTTCAAATATAAATAATTTTGCGTGAAAAATATGCACTGAATTCTCCCTAAATAATGAAAAAGCTCATATAAATAGATGAATGATTGCATTTCTAATTTTCAATTCAAGCTCCGTCGTTAGGAGGGGGCTTAGTTGTAGATTGGATTTGAGGATAAATCTGCATCAATTACATGGACCACAATTGAAAGTGAAACAAACTTAAGTGATGACCATGACTGCAGTGGAGGAATTAGGGGTGCATGGGGAGCCGTCGTCCCTCCTAATTTTTCAAAAACTTTAATTTTATCAATAATTTTTAAAACTATACCATTCTTTTTAAAATTATTGCTTCGCCTCCTTAATTTTTTTTTCTTTTTTCTTATAAATATAATATCGCAATCCGCCTCAGATAAAAAAATCCCGATTACCATTGCATCACTGGTTATTCAACATGCAAAAGAGTCACTAATTTTATTTTGTGAACCAATTTCAACCAGCTCGAACGCTATTTAATTTAGCGATTACATGCATATTGATATTCTTATGTAGTTTTGTAAAATTGACATAGCAACAATTGGCATAAAAATTGTTCCTTCTTATCGGGTTTATCTATAGATGAATAATGAGATAACAAAGTTTCTGTTGTGGTCCTGCTTCTGCATGAAAAGAATGAAACATCGTTCGATAAGACAGAGATAACTTTGTGGCCCAATGTCTCACACTTCTTATTTATCAAGCTTGTATTTGGAACTGTACATATTTAATAGGAACGGTTGGATATAGGAGTTCAAAATTTATTTATTTTTTACGATCCTTGGTAGGATTTTAGAAGATAGGATTAGACCGACAAAATCTTGAAAAATAAGAAAAAGCTAGAATTATGTGAGAAGTTTGTACTACCGAATTATTACAGTATAATTTGAAAAATTGTTTAATACAACTAGGCATTATCAGCATTATTACAGTATAATTTGAGGATTTGGCATAATCGAATTATCTCACTTATTGAATGAAGACTTTAATCCTTAGCCAAGCACTGAATTTCATTATGTAGAGTAAGAGTGCTGATTTGAAAATTATTTACGGAGTATTATAATCTTTAACTCTCTCAAAAAGAAATTCGGCCTCCTCAAAAAGGAATTGCTTATCCCGCTTGGACGCCTTATCCTCCGCCGACTCGATACATGTACTTTAGCTATACTTCCATTTATTTAGTTGTATTATCAAGAGTGTCAATGAATGTCACAAGACAACGAATCCTACTTAAAGTGAAACTTTCACTCTGCTATTGCCAATACTCGAATATGAATTCTTGGGATCCAATTTGATGGCATTTTTACCACTAGTTTATACTCCTACGAACATATAAGAAATTACTCTTCAATAACTAGAAAAATCAACTATACATGTTGTACTTCTAATAGTTATTGTTCAAAAATCATTCTAACTCTTGTTTTTGTCTTTGAACTTAAAAGGGAGTTTTGATTTTGAAAATATCTTTTATAAAATGAGATTAATTTATAAATAATTTCTCTAGAAAAAGATATTAAGAGACTTTTTATCAATTTCATCATTATAAGTTGCATAAACATCCTCTTTGGCGGCCGTGTAAAACGAGTTGCATGACCCACGACTAACAAGTCCAACCTAATAACTAAGGTGACCCATATCTAAACGTGTCTAACGAACCAACCGGCCCCATGTAACATAAGCCCGGAGGGGCCCAAGGTTCTTAAAAGACCCGGCCGGGTTGAAGACGTTATGACTACTAGGCCCTTATTCCTGGGCTTAAGACCTCGCAGAGGAAATGACGCAAGACCGTCAGATTAAATCCAGCATCATCGCTTTCAATAAGCATCATTTTCTTTCGCACTAAACGCCCCAACGTTGCAATTTCTTCTACTCGCTGGCATCGCCATACAATGGTGAAAATTTGCACTGATGACTAATCGAACAACAACATTTCTACCTAAATAACGATTTATTACTGGGCTCAAATGTGTAGCTGAAGATAATAATGTTTTTCTTTCATAACAACTAATAATACCGGCAAACGACAAACTTAAAACGACACAACCATCAATGTCAACTGGCTACGCTGAACCTAAAAGCTTACAAAGTCACTATATTCTATGTCAGACGCTCCACAAATTCACGCCACTCATCCGCTAAGAACACGATGTGTTTCTGCCACCATCCCCGAACCTTCCATTTTCACCTGGTCATGGTGCTCGCCATCCATAGCTCGCTACACTCAATCGCTACAAAAAGTTGACAAGTTCAGAAACAAAGACGTGAGTAGCCTCGAGTTTTTCTGGGCCGAACGGATTCACGACACCCAAAACCTCTTACACGGCACTCCCTCCGAAATTCTTTCTCGAGGCATAAATAACAATACGCTTAATAAACAATCAGAAATCGACAAGTTTAATAATATGATTATCTAACGTGTGTTAAAAAATGTTCTATTTATGATCCAAGAAAATGCTTTCTCTGATCATCTTATTTGAACAAACTGCACTAATTAGTCCCAACGTCATCTAATCCAATTTTTGTATTTCAACGCGGATACCGGCGGATCAAACGGTACCATGTTGCATCCCCACGGCAAATTTTTCAACGGTTACAAAATAAGCAAATACCATTTTTATGAATTCAACGGGTACCGCTGGACAAACGCTACTTAATGCTTAGTCCCAACGGCTTCTTTTCAGACTAAACGTGGGTCAAACGGCACTACATTTATTCCTCCAAAAAATGTACAAAGACACCAATGAGAGCTCTATGTGCGGGGCAACACCATTCTTCATTTCCTCGCCAACTCACAATCACTTAAGCAATTGCCAATACCTCACAATCACTTCTTCTGCCACCATACCATTACTTGCTTTATCAAGTTCCGATTCGGAATGTAAGTTTGGGCGATTCTCAAGTCGTGGGGTCAGCTCGCTGCAATCTATAATCTACTCTCGCTTCCATTCTCCATTCGTATTATCTATCATCTTTTTATAATCGTGTTATTTTGTTCTTCTAAAATTAATGGGCTTCAAAAATGCACTGTAAAAAATATTCAAAGTGATATCGTAATGCTAAGATGTCTAATGATTATGTTAATCTAGAGGATGATAATCATATGGACGAATTACCCTTAATTAATCCTCAATCTAGCCATGGATAATACTAGTCAAGGAAAAAACGTCATGGATTGGGTAACATTTTGTACGTCGAATCGCGGAAAACCAAAGTTCAACTTAGAGGATCAGAAGCAGTAGCTCTATCACGAAAACGGGGGTGCGGAGGAACCGGTCATCTTACTGTGACACTTATGCTCACACATAATTCAAGTGATACGTGCTAAGGTACACAATGAACCATTAATACTCCAAACCGTTACAGTAACTTTCTTTTAATATTTTGGCTATAGGATGGAAACTATGAAATTTGTAATCTGTAGCTTCTTTGCCTTTTAATCATCAGGGATGGATGGCGTTTTCACTAATTGGATTCAAAAAGTCAGCATCCTCGAGCTAACCAGATCCTCAGTGCATCATTTCTCATAAATCTTTAGCTTAAATAAATGTTTTAAAATGAAAGAGCTTTTCTAGTGCACCTGCTTTCCCGACTTTGCCTTATAAAATGAAGTAGCCTCCCGCTCTCGCGGGGAGTGAGGGGCAAAGTTGTTGAACATATGCACTCTAGAGTGGTCTTGTAAGAAAGTCCTGTGAAAGAAGGCTTGACAGGGAAATACGGAGCCCCACCACGAGTAGGACCCCGCCAAGTCTTCTGAAGATGTGAACAACGCTGGGGTAAAAGACGAGGCTATGCTTATCCGCCAGCCTTGCAAGAATACTGACATCTTCGCATGGGAACCGTGAAGGATATAACGGAGCTGATCCGGCGTGGCTACCCACCAAATGAGACAGTCAATCTCGCACTACAAACCTATATCACAGAAGGTCGAACTTCAAGAGTATAGACGCCATCCGAAATAAGAGACAGTTATCGGGGGAACGCCATAAGGGAACTCTCACTACTTCTGGTCAAGCGAACGTAGCCCTCGGGGTGCCTGCTCCAAACTTAACGTATGGATGTGTGCACCTGACTTTACCAAGATCGTAACAAGCGTTTGCCCCAAAGGATCGGCTTCCCCACCCAACATCGACAAGTCGGTGGATTCGAGTGCCTGGCATGCCAGGACTTCTCGACGCCGCTTCGAGTGGCACCTGTGGCCGAGGAGGATGTAGGCATACCTTCGTCACCCAGGCAATGGCATTTACCATGAATGGCCATGCCCAAGGAACCAGAGCAACATGCCACCAACGGATGGTCACAAGGTTTTTTCCACCTCGGGACCGAAATAAACACTGAGATCTATATGATTTATATGTCACAAGAAATTTCCGGAGGGCTTATGACCACAGGCAACCTTCGGGAGAGTTTAGCCTGCATGCTTTCTCGTAACTGACAAATGTGTATTAACATTCAGTTCTAGACACATGACTGCCAGAGGAATCAACCAAACTCCTGACAAAGAGAAAGCAGCAGCCGTTGTAAGTTTAATGTGTAGAAATAAGACGCAAAAGAGGCACAACATTCCCGACTTTTAATGTGTGACAAATTTACTTACTTAATGTGTCTTCATTATCCCACAAGGAGGACACTTAGTGTGCAGCAATTTTTCTTCAAAGCTACAATAAAAAGGAACGAAGCCTGAATGAGCACGTAACGCGAATGCCCAAGAGTCAAGGCGGTACTCCACAGCTGTATACCCATCGCTAGGACCTCCTACGCTTGTACAAGGTCAAGCCTCGGAAGCCGCACTAAGTAGTGTACGTTGAAATCAATGAAAATTGATTCCCTTTATTATGCCCACAAGGCGATAATCACAGATCAATTCATTTACCAAGTTGGTTAAATATGATTATCGAAACTTAGTGTTCACCTTTAGTAATTATATATTACTAATATGTTCTCATGATAATTTAAGTGTAACGAAATGTATCGCTGTGATCTACCATTAATCGTTATAATAATAAAGTAATTGGTCGATTATTATTATTATTATTAATAAACTTATCATTATCTCGAGTCAGGCCACACACATACAAAATGATATTCAATTATATTTATGCATGAAATTAAACGAGACTTTGTAAATTGAGAGATGTATTTGGTCATATATATATATTTGTCAAATATATATCACTTAACATCAATTGGTTAAACTTGCCATTTTAATCACCAAGAATTGAAATTGATGAATAACTTGATAAGTTATTCGATAGCGACTGTTAAGATATTTTTAATTTACTCACAAGCTAATTTAAAATGGAACAACCTCACTAGTTGACTCATTATTTGATTGTAGTCATAACGGGGGTTCAATTAAGCCAACTAGTTAAACCGATTTCTCTTTAACCAGCTCAGTTAACTAATTTTAATTAGTTTATATTTGTCATGAAAACTTTGCCTCCTCCTCTCAAAAGCCGCCTCTGTGAATTATTAAGAGATTTTCTTCCAATTTTGTTCTCAACTCTAGCAAGTTCAAGATTTCTGATTCGATTCCCTCCCCGCTATATTAATCTATGTAGACATCAAGCTTTGGTTTCGACAAACAATCGGGAGAGATTTCATAAAGGCACAGCCAACTCGAGAAGTTGATTTCATTTCGCCTTCCGCCGCAATGTGAAGAACTTTTTTATTCATATTTCACCCTTATGTGTTTCAGATTAATATACACTTTTGGAAGATTCCCGGATGCATGGATTACGTGTTTAATCACAACAAATTCATACTCGTATTCCAACAACAGATCATCCTGTGTGTGAAGATGTCCAAACTAATCTGCTATGTTTTAATCACGACGGAAGCCTAACCGTGCATCTCATGACTGGGAGAATCGTATATGATTTGATCGTGGTCAAGCGAGAAAGCTCAAACCATACTTTTAAAAAATTCGACAGAGTGTGGTAACGATCACCAATGCTGGGTAGATACTATAAAACCTTAAAGGTGTCGGGCTGAGAAGTCAAGTCGTGGGCCATCGAGCTAAATGAGTTCGCATGTACAAGCTACAATCCAGCATTGCGCAGACATGCTTGGCCGACTTCAGCGGAGCGATACACGAAAGCGCAGACGGGCCCACATCATTAACTCGTGGAAGCAAATAAAAAGTACATGGGTCATTATGTGATGTAGATTTTGGCCAAGAACCCCGTGCTCGGCAATGGATATAAGGTTATGGTCTCCAGAGGGAATAAAATGTAGTACGCTCTGCTTATCAGCCTTCACGCTAACACGAGTGTGTACGAAGACTTCGTCGTCTTACATTAGCAAATACTTTTAGGCAAAACATATCAACATCCTTATTGCAGTATCTCTCGCTTGTCAGAGCATCCTAAGCGGCAATTTTAAAATTGATCAGACGTAAGGAGAAATTAGTGAGATATTTACTTAAGAGTTCAAGTTTGGCTAGACGCTGTCTTGTCACGCTAGAACACAACTCCTGCTCCCAAATCATACCTCTATAATCTTCGACCACAAAAATGGGATCCAACTCAAGTTTCCAAATCATACTTAATGTAAATGGTTAGCCAGTTTAAGTAACTAAAACTAGGAGGCCGGAATGTTCTATTACACATATATATTGAACAGGAGGCTGACATTCTCCAGTGCACTAATGCTACATATGCCAACACTTCCCCAAGATTTGCATTGCGAGAGTTTTGAACATAGTTATACAGACAAGTAAAAGTGTGTAAACATGTAAGAAACCATTTCATGCAAGCCGAGTAAGTAATTACTATGTCCAATTGCCTCAGATGCATTGTATATGGAAAACCTTTGTACTTATATTCAGTACTTCAAATCTATCATAGATGACTATATTGACAGTCAAAACAAAAAAAAAATGCAGTGAAACTTTTTAATTGAGTCAAAGACAGGAAGTTCAACTTCAACTTCATTTTGATATCGAATTGAATCCTTACCAAGTAAGTCAAACTGCAAAGAAGATTATAAAAATAATAATCATGCTGATAACGTCAAGAAGCTCCATGGCTTCTACACATTCATCAAATGCCAAAAGGTGTATTGACATCATAACTCATGCATTCAGTCCAATTTAAGAATAACATGTACAATACTTAGACAAACCAATTAAAAACGTTAGTGGTGATATTTGATGCTCAAAGATTAATAAAGTGAAAATGAAGCTTCCTCTTTCTGTATATGGCTATATTAATAGTAATATCATCATTTAATAATTATTTTATAAGATTCACATGATAATGAATCTGGATGTACCAATTATAAAAAAGCATGGAAGCCTATATATAGGGCCTCTTAGGTTGTACCATTTGTACTAGTTTTTTTATATTTAAATGAGATAGATTAGATAATCAAATTGTTAGGATTACATACCCCATCTCTATCCATATCAATAAAATAGAATCTCCAACACGAGAAGAGTTAAAAGATACAAAAATCTAAATTCAAAGATCATGCGAGATTGGCTAAAACATCCGCCGTCTTATTCTCTTCCCTGAAAATGTGGCACCACCTTAATCAGTGCACCCTAGATAATAGTGCACCCAAGATAATAGCCATATGATGTCATTTTTTTTTCTTTTGAGTTTAAGGGGTTGATACTATTATAATTAATCAAACTCAAAACGAAAATAAACACTTGCATGAAAAAACATGTATATAACATCTACCATAAAATTGCAAATAAAATTAAAATTATTTGTCCCAAAAAGATGAATGACAAGACAGTAGCATAAATTTCTTGAAATTCTACACACATGGTCTCAGATATATTTTTCTGGAAGGAAAGATTTTCCAATATTGAACCTTTCATTAGTCCTCAAGTTTTTCATCAAGCTCTTTTTCCAAGAATTGCATAGCTTGACTAATCTTTTTAACTTTATCCTCTAACCTCTTTGATCGTTCATGATCTTCTTTAATTATGTCACACGAAAAATCCATTAGAGCTCTAGCAATTGAACTAACTGCGATTGCAAATACTGCATAATACAACTTTTTCAATATAAAACGGATTTCGACGGAGGCGAAAGAGGAGAGGCGGAGAAGGACGAGAGGGAGTAGAAGGAGGAGAAGAGGGAGGAGGAGGAAAGAGGGAGGCGGAGACGAAAAAGAGGGTTAGGTGTGGGGCGGCCGGATGAATTTAACCACCCGAGAACTAACCAAATATTCGCACCGAATATCCATCCATCAATTAACTGCTTGATCCCGGTTCTTTTTTTTAACCCAAAGACCTATGTAACGATCCAATATACACACACCCAAATAAATAAGTTTTTTGAAGATCAAACGATTATTTTTACCTACGAAAGATAATTTCGTAATTATCACACTTATAACAGTGAAATAGGTAATACTATTTCACACTCAAACACCGACTGCTTTACAGATGCTTATTTAACCTGACGATTACTCCGCTTTTAAGAACTGATGAACAACAATATAAATTGAAATTAGGTTTCAGTTTATTATGCGCCGCCTACTCCATCTCCAAAATATCAATAAGCCATCTTGACCACCAACCCAAGTCCTAAACTCCCCCATAGGCCATAAGCCATAACAACAAACGGCACAACCCCCCATAGACCAAACCACATATCGATCTTCATCTTTTTTTCTGTTTTCAATTGATTAATTTTGATTTCAGATTTAGGAATGTTAATTTTGGTTTTTTAATTGATTAATTTTGCTTTCGTCTCTGATGGTGTTTCTGAATATGCCAACAATCTTATTCAAGTAATGTTTATTCATTTGTTGATTACTTGTCCCAAAATTATTGTCCAGTTTTGAATTCGGGAGATTTAGGATTCTTGATTTGTGTTTTTTTGGTTTTCTTATTGAGAATAGATTTTTGTTTTCAGATTAGACCCGGCCAGAACTGGTCCTGACCGATATCCATCCCCTTCACGATCGTACCGGTTCCTGTCAAAAAAAAATATTCGATACGTTTTGACCTGGTCCGACAACTGTGATAATTATCTATCCGGCTAGAATCCCAGATATCACAGCTCAGCAGTCCGTCCATCCTTAGTTTAAATTTCGATTTCCTGAATTTAACTCTGACCGTAACAACCGTAGATGTAGGTGTGGGTGTATAAGTGTATAACAGCTCGAGCCATATGATGTCATTTTATTTATAAGAGCATTTATGTAATTTTCATGTGCAACAAACAATAAGGCATACAAGAGATGTAACATTTTTGCATCGACTTCCATTATTAGTGGGAACAAGAGCACAATCAAGTTCATAAACCTATTTTATCCCTTGAATGATGATTTGACACTAAAATAGAGTTCACCGAAGATACATGGTTCCAAATTAAATAAATCAAGAAAATATGGAGTACATAAATAAATAAGTTGTTACCTTAGTTTTCATGAAATGGGGCTTGTCATATAAACGAGTTGAATCGAGTCGGTTATTGGAGTATTCGACTCGATAATATAAGATAACGAGCCAAACTTCTTACTCGAACCCAACCCAATAAAATAACTAGTCGAGTCGGTCGAGTCCGGTAGAACCCGACTCGTTAAGGTAACTACCCGATCTAACTCGTTTATTACTTGATTTGTTGAGGAAAAATGAAAAGAAGCCTTATTATTAATCCAAGTAAAATATATAGAGGTATTTGGGACATTCATAAAATTTAGGAATTTTAACTATTTGAAGTGTTTGACAATAAAATTCACAAACCTTAATTATTGATAATTATTTTTAACACAAATTTAAAATATCATTAATTTATTTGACAATTTGTTAACGGATAATGAAATGAATTTCTCATATATTTGAAAAACGCCGCAATAGTATTAGTCAATTAATCGAATCTCATAATATTATAAACAATACTATTTGTTAAATTGGTAGACTTAGTTTAGAAAGCATATTTTACTAATTAGTATGCAATATATTTGACTATTATCGTCGATAATAGTTGTATTATGATTTATAATTATTAGTATAAGTAAGAAGGAGAAGTAGTGTGTCGGGATTTTTAAGGAATTTAAATGTATTAATACAATATGTAGTAATATAATATGATTTTCATCACATTACTAATTTTACTGAAACGCAGTATTTCAACCTCTCACTAATACTCACTTTAACTATCGAATTGGCCTATCGAATAGCATTTCTCCGCTAACGCGAGATCACAAGAAACACCCATTGGTAATTCTCAACACATCTGTCAAAACATGGCCTCGACCCACTAATTCACGCGGGCATGCCCATTAATCAAGTTATACACTTACAACCCAACAAAACCGAGATCCAACATCTAATCCAACACCCATTATGTTGGTAAATCTCAACACACTCAACATAATGAAATCATTTTCAACATCCATCACATAATTTCTTCTTCTTTGTTTCTGCAATCAATACGTACTCGCCTCTATTCAACAAGTAATCATTCGTTTATTCATTTCATATTTTAATTTTCAATTAATTCGATGAGTTTAGTCTCTCACGATCAATTAATTATTTAATTATATTTTATTCATTCAATTTGATTATTTTTATTAACGATTAACTTTCGTATTGATGGAGCTCACACCCACCGGAGATGGCCGAAAGTAATACAAGGACCGGCGAGGACCATAAGAATTCAGTAAGGCAAGGCGTTTTACAAGTTACAACAACTTAGGGAGCAACTCGCAGCCTGAGTGGGGGGAAAATCCTTGAAAGTCATCCACCCGAGGAGGGGGCGAAACTAATTCATACCCCAATCGGTCCCGACGGCAGAGCCCTGAACTGACAACAGACCGGCTAATGACGCGCCCGTACTGCCTGTGGCACCACCATAGTACTCAGAAACATAAACTCAACTATTTCCTAATCTCAGAAATAGATATACCAACTCGATCGAAATACTCGATATCAACAACAACACATGACGTTACTAACAACTACTAGCATTAGCCTAGTGGCCCATCATAGTACTGCATTGCCATAAACAAGCCTGATTCGAACTCTGTAATAATAAAGTTCTGATTTTTATTAAAATAAAACAACCAAACGCTATCAATTATTTCCCTCCATTGTGTCCATTCCATACACTAACAAATCAAAACAAATCATCACAAGCTTGATTGATACGTGAATTGTAAGTAATAAAAACAAAATCAAATCACGCCCTTATCCTACTAAACGACGCTTCTGGGTTATATAAATACGACTTCATCAATCAGTCTTATATCGGATATGTGAGAATAGAATTTAAAAAAAATCATGAATATGCATAATTGAGATAAATTGAAGTGAATGTAGTCAATGTACTATAACATTATCCAGATTAGCAGATACATGTTCATTTATCGATCATCCAAGTTGAAATATAATTCACCATATCATCTATCTCGATTATCCAATATTTTAAAGTACTATAATTTAATAATGAATGCAATATTCATCAGACTCTAAATAAGATGAATGATTAGATTCACTGATACACCCAAAACGAACAAATTATTATTTATGCCCAAAATCTCCAAATTAAACAAAACCCTGAATCAGTCGAACCAAAATCACTATGCATACCTCTGAAAAATCTCAACCTCCACTACCTCAAGTCTACAACAAAGACGACAACAATCACGTGTTTGGGGCCTCTCGTGATTAAAGCCTGGCGAGTTGAAAAACTCAAGTTCCCCACTGGCCGAGCATCCCGCGATTTACCCCATCCGGCGAATCTCAGACGTAGACGGTTTCACACTTTTTATGAATCAAGTTGAAACATAATTCAATACATCATTCACCTCGGAGCAATCAACCCGATAATTAATTTAACAATGAAAACATTTATTAACTTATAATCTAGATCAACAAGCTATTAGATTCAACCGATAAATCTTCACAAATCATCCTATCCTTAACTAAATTTAAAACCGGCAGGCATTGCCTCCAAAACAAAACCCCAAATCAATCAAAACCAAAATAACCATATACATAATTCCACATATCATTTATCTCTATCGTCCTATATTTTGTGGGGTTATAATTTAACAATAAATACAAACTAAATATCATAATCTAAACCAGACAAATGATTAGATCCACTCAATACACCCAATGAACATATCAATATCATTAAACCTATCCATATAATCAAAATAATTATGTACGCCTCGGGGTTATAAACGGTACACTAAACGCACCTGGCCATCGAAAAAGATATCCACCGATTTACCTCCATAACGCTGGGAAGTTGCTTAAAGGGTTTGTTCTTACCCATCGTTAAACGATCCTTAACAAACACAACAAGTCAACAACAACCACCACATAATGAATCAAATTGAAGCAGAATTCAACATATCATTTACCTCGATTATACTATAGTGAATACTAACTTAACAATAAAAACAAATTTATTAATTATAATCCAAACCGAATAGATAATTAGATTCACCTTAATATAAATTAAAAACGAATATATATAATTAAACCTACACCACACCGAATTTCTCAACCAATAATACGCCTCTACAATTGAATGAACAACAACAACCACCACCAACGTGAATCAAGTTGAAACAAAATTCAACAAATCATTTATCCCGATTATACTACATCGAATATTAATTCAACAATAAAAACAAATTTATTAATTATAATCTAAACCGAATAAATAACTAGATTCACTGGATATATAATTAAACCCACCCAAAATTCCCAAACCAATCATAACCAAAATAACCATGTACACCACTGAAAAACCTCAACCACCACCATCACCACCTCTAGTCTACGACAACCACCACCACCGTGACATGCTCATCGAACTACCCCTAACCCACCCCCTACCTCACCAACCCCTCCCAGAAGATGAAAATTCCACCCCTCAAAACCACCTAAAAACCCCCAAGAAACGAGCTGAAACATGGGTACAAGAGGAAACAAGAGCCTTAATAAATTTCAGAAGAGAAATTGATTCACTTTTCAATACTTCAAAATCAAACAAGCATTTGTGGGATCAGATTTCAATGAAAATGAGGGAAAAAGGGTTTGATAGATCAGCTACTATGTGTACTGATAAATGGAGGAATTTGCTTAAGGAGTTCAAGAAAGCTAAGCAGAATCAAGATGTAAATGGGTCTGCTAAAATGTTGTGTTATAAGGAAATTGAGGAGATTTTGAGTGAAAGGAGTAAGGGGAATAATAATAGTAATAATAGTAGTCAGAGTAATAATAATAATAATGAGGGGGTTTATAAGAGCCCTTCTGCTTCAAAGTTGGAGTCTTTTATGCAGTTTTCTGAAAAGGGTATGCTTCATTTAATCATTTATGTTGATTTTGCAATTCAAAAAGTGTGGAACGTCATACTAACGATCCCTCCTGCCTCGATACACGGATGAGCTAATCGGTATTTACTCATTTTGATTTTTGCAATTCTTGTTTTGATTTCATGTTGTGTTATAAAGAAATTGAGGGAGTTTTGAGTGAAAGGAGTAAGGGGAGTAGTTATAGTAATAATAATAACAATGAGGGTGTTTATAAGAGTCCTTCTGCTTCAAAGTTGGAGTCTTTTATGCAGTTTTCTGAAAAGGGTATGCTTCATTTAATCATTTCTGTTGATTTTGCAATTTTTGGTTTTGTTTTGGTGTTGTGTTATGAATAAATTGAGGAGATTTTGAGTGAAAGGAGTATGGAGAACAGTAATACCAGTAATAATAGTAGTATTACTAGAACTGTATGCTGAGACCTGGATAACCACACTTTCCTTGATGAATTCTTAGATTCAAGTACTTTAATTTTTCGAAAAAATGAAGTTTATGATATCTGATTAGAGACTTCCCAGATAATGAGGGTGTTTTATCAGAGCCCTTTTGCATCAAAGTTGGAGTCTTTTATGCAGTTTTCTGAAAAGGGTATGCTTCATTTCTGTTGATTTTGCAGTTTTGTTTTACTGTTGTGTTATAAAGAAATTGAGGAAATTTTGAGTGAAAGGAGTAAGTTGAATAATAATAGTAACAATAGTAGCCATAGACCCAGAGTAATAATAATAATGAGGGTGTTTATAAGAGCTCTTCTGCTTCAAAGTTTGGAGTCTTTTATGCAGTTTTCTGAAAAGGGTATGCTTTATTTCTGTTGCTTTTGAGTGATTCTTTTTGTTTTTCGAGTTAAACGCTGATTTGGGGTCGTTGCAATTGGTTTCTGTGTCAATTGGGTTATCTTATGAGCTAAAACTTGATGTGTTACTGTGTTAGTATTGCATAGAAACAAGCTGGTGTTTACTTCCAGATTCAATCTCTTCTCGAAAGCTCTGTGATTGGGAAAGGATTCAACTTTTAATAAGTTGGTGATTTTGAGTAGTTATGCATTTCATTATAACTTTTTATAGCATAGAACTGGATTGTGTTTAGGTCAGTATTGGTTTAGTGTAGCTTGTTAGGGAGGCCTATTATATTGAGAATTACATACGGATTTCTTGTATGATTACTTTTATTCACTTTTTTTAGTTTGGCTATTTCATTTTCTTTAGCGGGAAAAAATCTTGAATTGAATAGGTTCATTTACTGTGTATACTATCTTAGGTTCATTTTCTATGGCAAATAATGATATGCCAGTTGAATAATTGCAGGCGTCAGTGTTAAGTAATCTTGTTGTAGTGAAGACTACTTATTAATTAGTTTCTTTGGTTGATGAGAACTTGGGAGTCATTTGAAAAAAGGTGTGGGTTATCTATTATGTACAGTTCACTTCTCCCATTTTGTACAACTAGTTGCTTTCATAGAAATTACGATTTGGGAGGCGCGATGGTGGTAGTTGAAAAACAATGTACTAATTTTATTCTGTAAATTGTGAGAATCAGAGTAAAGTGTAGCCTTTTGTTTTCATTACTTGGCGAATATTCAGATTTCAGAGTAAATACTAGTTAGAATGTAAGAGTGGGATGCCTTGATTATCTCAAAGCTTCTTTTTTCTCAGATGTTTGTTAGGAATTAGGATCCATTTGTTTCTTTTTTTTCTCTACTGTTACAACCAGGTGACTAGAACCCCTATTGGTCTATTACATACAATACTTCTAAAACACACAGAATTTCCCAGAATGACTCATGGTACACCATTCTATGGATATTAAAATTGACTGATTATGGCAATTCTCTCTGCAGGCCTTGATGACCCAAATATCATGTTTGGACCTGTTGAAGGTACGGGCATTGATCTTGGTTTTCCTTGGATGTTCTTATGTTTTGAGCTGAATTTGTTACCATTTAAGTGCAGTTGTGCCAAATGAGTATCCAGTAATTGGTTAGATTTATATCTTGTTTGTTGACTGTTGTGAAGGATCAACTCTTAGTCGCTAATGAACTGCACCATATTGTGCTTGTTTTTCTGTTTCTTTGGCGGATGAATTTATCTCAACGTGTACGAGATATTGCTCCCCTATGTTTCATTTTATGCATGCTGTCCTCATGTTGTAGGTCAATGTATCAATTAGTAATGAATCTTGTTCACTGTCATTTGTTGTCCACTTAATTCATTTTTTGTATTAGTAACTCCAACCTGAATTTGCTTTCAAAAAGAACATCCTTTTTGAGATTGTTGAAGGGCCATGCAAGACAGGAATTCTGATTTTACTTATTTGCTTACAGCTAATGGCAGGCAAACGCTTAATTTAGAAAGACAGTTAGATCATGACGGACATCCTCTTGCAGCAGCTGCAGCTGATGCAGTCGCAGCAGGTGGAGTTTCTCCATGGAACTGGAGAGGCACTCCTGGAAATGGTTAGTTGGTTTTCATTTTTCGCATTATCTTGGTAACGCAATTCACATAACATGTGACGTTGAATATATTGACGAATATTTCAACCATATTCAGATGAATGCATAGCCATCTTGTATCAGCTGCTAGGTAATGCAATGATGCACGAATAGAAACAATTTTGCATTACATAACTTCTCTTCATCTCAATATATAATAGGTGAACAGAACCACTCATTTGAAGGAAGAGTCATAACAGTCAAATGGGGTGATTATGTAAAACGGATTGGTATTGATGGCACACCAAATGCCATCAAGGAAGCTATCAAGTCTGCCTTTAGGTTGAGGACAAAGCGTGCTTTTTGGTTGGAGGATGAAGATAGCATAATTCGTACTCTAGACCGGGACATGCCATTAGGGAATTATATTCTCCATGTGGATGAAGGTATTTTTCTTGTCTGTTTGCGGATCTCGTATCAGGTCCATTGTAAGCTTTCAAGCACAAAAATAGCTGCCTCTGTTGTATGAATTGTGATAATTGTAGATGATAAGCAGGGAATCTTATGAGTGTTTCTAGTAATCTGTAATCTGCATTTGGCTTAATAGTTGTTATATCCCCTTATTATCATGAATTATCTCCTCCTTTTGTTTTTGAATTCCCTATTATGAGGTATATAAGTTTTATCGTTATCACTAGTGCAATTGCGAACCTATGCCTACAGTTGACGGTTTATTTCTGTTTGTAGGGCTGACAATAAAAATCTGCCTGTATGAGGAACCTGACCACTTACCACTGCACACTGAGGACAAAACCTTCTACACCGAAGATGACTTCCGTGACTTTCTCTCTCGACGCGGCTGGACTTGTTTGCGAGAGTATAATGGCTTCCGCAATGTTGACAACCTAGACGAACTTTGCCCTGGAGCTATTTATCGCGGTGTCAACTAAGGGGAGGTTGTACAGCTCTTTTATGTACTAGTTTCCAGCTTGGAACTCCTGTTCAGCCGATCAAACTGTATATTTCACCTTTGTTGTGATAGTAAAAATGAAATCTAGATATGTTTATGTCCCACTTGCCATTCCCTCAGTTGTATCACTTGTATGTATTGTGTGTTCTGTATCACAACTTTGGCATTTGCCAGATCAAATCTCTGCGGTTGAAAATTCATCACATGTATGAGAATGATTGACATTTTCTTTTTCATGAATCACATCTTCTATTTCGTGAATCATGCACGTAGTTTGTTCTTGTAAGTCGTGTGTACTTGCAATCATGAGTTGCTTAATATTTTTTGACCAAAAAGTTTGGGATGGTGCCCTGAGTCCAAGAGAATATTACATGCTTCAGAATTTTTTAGAAGGTTTTTACAGACCTCCACTCCAAAGGAGGCGAGTAAATTGAGCGTCTTGACAGCTTTGGGTTGTCGGGGACGCTTCTGTCGTTTATGATTGAGTGAATAACTCCTTTAGTTTGGGTTGCTTAATATACCACCAGTATTTCAGTTCTTGAAGTGACCTTAACAAGTACTTCGCCATTTGTTTAGTTTGGCTTAACTTTCAGGAACGAAAAAAAGAATAATGGTGGTGGCAAAGGAGAATCAAGAACCATTTAGTAGTAAATTGCCCAAAAAAAGTCACTAATGCTTCTTCATAAGGTACAACAAGAAGATAAAAAACCTAGCAAATGTGAATGGAAAAGACATCCATCCACAAAGAACCTAGCAAATGTGAATGTAAAAAGACATCCCATAAATTGTTCTTCATGCTTCATCCCATTCATCATTCTTGTATGACACAAGAGTGTCGACTTTGTGAATCTGCAAAAGGGACCATCATATTAGCGATCCATCTTCTTCCCAAACATCAAAATAGACCAAGAAATTCGTTTCCAAGTCTGGTTTCATTACCTTAGTATCAAAAGAATGCAATTTCACCATCTGAGGATTCTTAATAAGCTTCGGATCACTCTCGATCCAAGTAAATGGAACCGCAACATCTGTGTCGGTGTATGCTAATACATCAAACACACCTGAAAACAACAAATAAATAACATTCAATGTTACTTCTTCTAGGAGACTAGACCCTAAACCAATCGAAAGCCTTATCCAACTAAGTAGGGTCGGTTATATGAATATGACGTATCTAATCAACCATATACTAGACAATGGAAAAACAAAATGGCAGGAAGCTTGCTTACAAGGCTCATCAAGACAAGGTAAGTATGAAATGCTGGTAGCAATCTGTCTCATAATAGCTTGAATTTCCCTCATTATTTCTTTGTCACTCTTCTCCCTTGAAGCACTGAAAAAAATAATCAATACCAACATTTTACTTCAATAAAATTTAACCCCTCAAAGATCATATGAACTTTGCAGACAAAAATTATGAAACATACCCAGTTTCGACAACTTCTTTATCCGTCTCAATACTGAAATTCCATCTCTCTAGAACCTCGCTAGTCACCTTACTCATGATCACTAGTACAATCCTCTGCAACTTGCCAGATTCAAGCCACTCTATACAATAATTTCAATTGAAAAAAAAAAACCAATAAGCCAAAATGGTTTTTCTCTAAATTCCCAAAAAGTTGAAAATCGGAGAAATGAATTTGAATTACCAGAAAGCTGAGCAGTTAGGTTTGAAATGAAGGATTTTACACCTTCATCTTGTGTAAGCAACATGGGCAGACCATATTTCTTCACTTTGGCGAAACTCTCTTCTGGATAAACGGCTCGATTGTACAAAATACTAATACAAAATTCCATCATTGCAATAAGTTTCAATAATACATCTCCAAACAAACAAATTCAATGCAAGAATTAAACGAAAAATAGTACCTCCATTTCAAAAAAGATTGTCTTTTTTTATTTCAATAGTCAAAATTAATGAATTTATCATACTTAATCAACACATAACATTGGTATGAATCAAAATGATCATGCTAATAGTAAAGTATGCTAAAACATACGGAATATTATCTTTTGATATGTTTTTTTACCACATACAGAATATTATACAACATACTCAATATTATTCGAGTCCAAGGTTTAAAAATTCAACCATCAAAATTTAAAACTAGACAATCTTTTTGAGACAGACGGAGTATTTGGCATTTCGCAATCAATAAAAAGGATGGGTCTTGATACACACCTGTTTGCAGCATAACCTAGAGAATCAAGAACAATAAAAAAAAATATCAAGATTTCACAAAAACAAACAAAACCCATAAACAAAATTGAATCAAAATAAAGAAATTCACATCAATGGCAATCGAGAATTACCGAAAAATTCACTAACAATTGCTGCTGATCCACGAAGTGTAATGATGTCCTTAGTGGCTGCTTTTGAAGCCATATCAATATACACACTTAATCTTCACTAAAATTAACAAATTGGGTTTTTATATATCAATATTGATGAAATCTTGAGAATTTTCAATATACAATATTTAATATGCACAATTAATCTTCAGTAAAATTGATAAATTGGGATTTTTATGTATTGAATGGGGTTTTGAATGAAAGAAAGTAACGGCTAGTTTTGGATTATTGGGTTCTAAGTTTGAAACGGTCGAATTGTTTTTAGTGAAGCACTCACCACTGAAATCGGAGAGTATCTATACTGCCTCTTTTCGTGTAATTTTTTATATATCTTTTATTTTTAAATATTTTATATTATATATGCGATTATGATTACATATTAAAATATTTAAAATTATAGGCATATAGGAGAGCACTTAAAAATAAAGTAGATAATAAACTATCAATTATCATGTATTTGTCCATGATTTTATTAAGTAGGTAACAAATCATTGATCTCTCAATCTTTTTACAGTTTCTCAAAAATATTAAAAAATCATATAATTATTAACATATTTAAATTTTATAATTTTTGAACCACCTAAAGAATTGTTCCCAACCTCTAAATCATCTCACTAAATTTTCAAGCTACCGCGTTAATAAAAGAGTCTTGGCTTTTATTCTTTCGTGTTAAAACCTACATTTTTATTTGCCTATTTAATACTTTATCTAGTCCATCTATAATCCGACAAAAGAAAAAATTTCATGATGACAGCGATCGAAAACGTTGAATTTACCAACTTCTTCATCCTTCAATTATTTAAATTTACATTCTCTTTCAAATTTGTCATATTAATAACATGCATTCTATCAATTATGTGATACATGATATTTTAAGCATAGTTACTACTTTGATATTATAGTACTTTTGGGATTTTTTATTCATATGAATCTTTACATCTTTTACAAGATGCTTCTAAAACTTCGTATGTTCATATTCTTTAGTCTCCAATTTAAGTTTTTTTATATTATAAATATTTTGTAAAAACTCCATTGGTTAGAATATTTTTATACCATATATGATTGTTTGTAATATGTATAAATTGTTGTTTTAACTATCAAAAATCATCTTCACTAATATGAAAAGAATTCAAAACATAAAACCACAGTAAAGCGTCAAGGTTTCGTGGTGTAGTTGGTTATCACGTCAGTCTAACACACTGAAGGTCTCCGGTTCGAACCCGGGCGAAGCCATTACTTTTTTTTGTTTTTCCCTTTTCGATGAAATACAATTGTTTGCATATATAGATTGTCAATATTTCCAGCTTTTTATTTATTTATTTCCTTTTGTAAGGATACATTAATGACATATAGTAACTTTAGGTTTTCGATTCGATTCCGGAAAACATCATATTTTTCTCCTGAATTAAAATCTTGCGATATTACGTTAGAACAAATCGTATTCTTGAATAATATTTTTTTTATGAAGCATATATTTTATAGTAGTGAAATCAAGAGTCATATCCATAAATAAATAGAGACATCAAGGGTCATGCTCGAATAAGAAATATCTATCCTATCCACCGGCATGTACCACTTCAATGACGACCCTAAGCCACATCTTTAGTTGGTAGGGATGGATGAAGTCAAGTGTCATGCTTCATTGACATTTTGTAATAATGGTGCATCTTTTAAGTTATTTAACATATCTACTTGGCAAGATATAGGAATTAGAAATAAAAATGAATTTATTATAAACGTAGGTAAATATATAATTCATTTGAATTGAAAATATCAATCATGGTTAACGAAATCATGATTAAATTCCTAATTATGTAATAGTTAGTAAATAGTAGTATTACTTGGGTTAAATACTATGCGTCGTGAATAGTATTTGCATAGTAAATTTTATCATCTATATAAATCCCCTTTCCCTCATTTGTAACATACCAAAATCTTCTTCAAATGCAATATAAAAGAGTTTCATATATTTCATCTCTATTGTTCTTAATATAGTATTTTTTTTCTTGTTGTCTTAATCTCTCCATTAAATATATATATAGTAGAAGATATAACTAGTAGTAGGTATATCGATTGGTTTTACAACAGAATTGCATATTTTGTTTGAAGAATGGGAAATGAAATAAAAATGCAAAATACTATAGAAATTGGATGAGTACATCAAATTAGACATGAGATCCATATAATTTATATCACGAATACATATGCCATCTTATAGTATAAGTGGTCTCCTATTTTTGTATTATATGTATATTAAAAATAATACTCAACATCTTATTTTTATGTTAGGTGTTGATACATGAGCTATTACAGAGGCTCTACTCTAATCAAATTGTAGTTTATGCAACTAAAGTCGAAACAAATATATTCAATATTATTGCCATGATGAGTACAATTATAACTCTACATTAAAAGGTGTCAATTATGAGACTAAAGTGGAACCAAATATATTTTAGAAGGAAATTATATTGACTTGAGTAGGAGCCATGAGGATTGAATAAATATTAAATTTATTTTAGAAGCAAATTATGTTCAGTAAAGTATCATTTTTACGTGACAACACATTAATTGAAATTTAAATATTTTCCTTTCTTCGTCGGTGTCTCTATAATTAGTTTGAAGAACATAGCAGTAGTGTAATAGCACGTACATCAGTTTCTTTAAAATGCATTCTAAATTATTATTTTTTAATTTTTGGAATTGATTTTTATGTATATTCTTTAACAATTTTTTTATTATTCACTTCGTTATTGAAAAAATAATAGGAACAGTATAAATTGAAGAGGTAAACATGGTAGGTGAATAATTTTATAGGAAAAAATTTATTTTAGGAATCCTAAAAAAATATTATAATTTTTTATTTTTAATAATTTCAGTCTATATTTTAATTTTTAGAGGATTTTTTATTTTTAGAGAATCTGACATACATGTTGAAAGTTGACATGTCTATGATGCAAATTTGAAGGTATTTTATTCAAGATGAACACTTCCATGATGCTATTTCATTGTCATTTGTCAAGCAAGGTGATCGACCACATTCATTAGTTGAGGTGTCACTTAGTTGACCACAATATTAATATTGGCAAATTAAGTGTCGACAGATCAATAGAGTGACCAATCGCAGTCGAATTTCCAAAAAAATAGCTTCAAAGAACTATAAAAACAATATAATCACTATATATTCAATATCGAATTTGAATAGATTTTCTTAGTGGTCCAATAACATTGAAGTTTACATGAAAGATTTTTCATTGAAGACATATATTTTGTATAAGTAACTTATAATAATAATTTTTTTAAGTTAAGGAGAATCGTTACATTCTAGCGCCCGTATTATAGTGATATAGTCCATGAGTAGGAACTTGATGAGTTCTTGTGTAGGATTTATAGATTAAGTAAATATTTAATTGGAACATCATACGTGTTAATAAGTTTGAAATTTACATTAACAAGTTTTTAGAAATTACGATTAGTCCGACGAATTATGTATATAAAATGTTATGGAGTAAAATCTAAGGGCATTAGTATTATAAACGATATATAGATGCCAATCTACATGTGTTTCTGATTCATGATTGAATATGAAAATTATCGATTTGTATCATTTGGTTTATTATAATTCCAAAATTTTGGAGTCGTAAACCAAATTCATGAATGTTTCTTGTTTGCATCGTAATTAAATTGATAAGTTTGTATCCTTTTCAAATAGAATATTATGATAATATGCCATAAAATATGTAACTGATGATGATTATCTTACTAAATATTTTTTCTAGGAATCATTTCATCATACGTAAAATTTAATTTCGTCATGTTAAATTTTTTAGGCGTATTTGTTATCCCTTTTAAAGTTGTGTCTTTCTGAAGTGAAAAGGAAAGCCAGGTTATATATTGATGGTATAGTTTGAGAAAGAAGACAAAAATAGTATAAAAACTTGAAAAAATGAAAAATAGCTTGATTTATTTGATCTGCAGGCAGCCCAAATTTATCGTATCGAGGAACATCATTGATCTAAAACGGTATAAATTGAATCATAATGATCGAATAATTATTTTTAACAAATGTGATTGATCTTTGATGTCGTTTATACTAACTTTTAAAACAAAGTTGTCCGTGAACATGCTTCAGTAAGCCAGAGTGTTAAGTCTGTTCTTAAATGCGGTGTTAAGAGCTAACCTTGTATTAAATTGGTTAAAAGTAAACCTCTAGTCTTGGTTAAAGAAAGGCTGCAATTACGTCGGTGAAAGCATATTCATGATTAATTAAACAAAGTAATATTTGATGTAAGGATCTCGAGAGTCGAATTAGTATGATTTCACAATTTATAAAACCTGAAAGTTTTTTTTTTCTTGTTGGTCAATCCAAATCACGTGACATATGAGCAATTCACATGTCTAATCCCCTTTAAATAAACCCCCAAAACCTTTCTCAATCTCCACCTCACATTTTCCTCTCTCTTCTTCATACAACCTTTTCAACTCTCTCTCTCTCACCTACTACTCTCATGGGTTCAGACAAGAAGATTAAGATCGGAATTAACGGTAATAATCAAAAAAATATTTGATTATTACTTTAATACTTATGTTAACTATTATTATGTTCTAGTTTATATTGAATAAATGATTTAGTTTTAATTTTTTTTCAAGTTAATTTAGCAGAATAAAGTTGCCCTTTTGTTGTTTTGTGGTTTTTAGTTGCAGATCTGATATATATGTACTTGATTTAGTTAACTATATTGTTTTTATTAGTTCTTTTTTGTAAGGATTTGGTATTTTTTGCTTTTATTTAATGGGTTTTTGTTGATTTGATAAAAAAGTTGATTTTTATTAGTTTTTTATTTATTTAACTATCTGGTTACCCTCTTTTTGTTGTTAAAGTTGGATCTTTATTGCTTTTGTATAATGGGATTTTGTTGAATTTATTACAAAGTTGATGTTTTGGTAGTTATTGATTTACTGAACAATCTTTTTACCCTCTTTTTAATGTAAAAAGTTTGATTTTTTGCCTTTTAATATGGGTTTTGTTGATTTTGTAAAAAGTTGATTTTTTTAGCTTTTGATTTAGTGAACTATCTGCTAACCCTCTTTTTCTTGTAAAAATTTAATCTTATTGCTTTTATATAATGAGATTTTTTAAGTTTTTGTTAAAAAGTTGATGCTTAGGTAGTTCTTGATTTACTAAACTATAAACTTCCGATCTTTGTGCTTTTATATAATGGGATTTACTAAATTATATTAATAAGTTGATATTTTGGTGTATACTTATTGTTGTGATAATCAATTGGTAGGATTTGGAAGAATCGGCCGTTTGGTTGCTAGAGTTGCTCTACAGAGAGATGATGTTGAACTTGTTGCAGTCAATGATCCATTCATCACCACTGAATACATGGTACTTACTCGGTACTTATTGCATAGATAGCTAAATTCTATGTTTCAATAAGATCGTCTACTTTTGCATTTTGATGGTTGACTTTTTGTATTTGTTGAAAAAATATAGTATCAAATGATAGTGATCATAGTTTGCTTGTAGTATGGTAATTATATTCAACTCAAAGTCTTGTGTGTCGATTAAGTTTGCATTTTTTTTAGTTTTGACTAGTATAAAGTAGTTGTAAAATACTAGATAGTGTGAAGGAGTATTTATAAAGTAGTTTTAGGATATAATTGATTGAACTTCTTGTTGAATTTTTTGCAGACATATATGTTTAAGTATGACAGTGTCCATGGTCAATGGAAGCACAATGAACTTAAAGTTCATGATGAGAAGACCCTTCTCTTCGGAGAAAAACCAGTACGCGTGTTTGGAGTCAGGTAATTGTGGGGGGATCTATTGGATAATTAAATAATGAGATTTCCTTTTTAGTTTAAAAGCAAACATACGTAAAATGTAATTTTGTTTAATTGTGTAGGAACCCAGAGGAGATCCCATGGGGTGAAACTGGTGCCGAGTTTGTTGTGGAGTCCACTGGTGTATTCACTGACAAGGACAAGGCTGCTGCTCACTTGAAGGCCTGTTCCTAATTTTGTAATTTGTGCTGTGTTTATTCGTATAATTCTATTGCAATCATGTCGAACTTGTGGCCTGATTAGATGAGCAATTACAATCTGGTTTCCACTTACCAAGCATACGGTTGTATAATTCTGTTGTAATCGTGTTGAACCTGGTGGAACCCTATAATGTTGTCCTTGGTTTCTGAAGAATATGATTTTGATGCTTAAATGTCTTTGGCTAGTGGAAATGATATTGTTTTTGGGTTCAAGTATGTGTTTTGTTAACTACGTTATGATTACTTTGAACAGAAGGGTTTTAACTATTGTCGGACTTGCTACTTTTGGTACAGGGTGGTGCTAAGAAGGTTGTTATCTCAGCTCCTAGCAAGGATGCTCCCATGTTTGTCGTGGGTGTTAACCACGAAGAGTACAAAGCAGATCTTGATATTGTTTCAAATGCTAGCTGCACAACCAACTGTCTTGCTCCATTGGCTAAGGTTATTAATGATAGGTTTGGAATTGTGGAGGGTCTCATGACTACCGTCCACTCCATTACCGCTACTCAGAAGACTGTTGATGGTCCATCAATGAAGGACTGGAGAGGTGGAAGGGCTGCCTCATTCAACATCATTCCCAGCAGCACCGGTGCTGCCAAGGCAGTCGGGAAAGTTCTTCCAGCACTTAACGGAAAATTGACTGGAATGTCTTTCCGTGTACCAACTGTTGATGTCTCGGTGGTTGACCTCACTGTTAGGCTAGAGAAGGATGCTAGCTATGAAGACATCAAAGCCGCTATCAAGTATGTTCCTTTTCTTGTTTCTAAAGAATAAAAATGTTAAGATAATGTTCCTTATACTAACATTGATTTCAAATAATCCAGGGAGGAATCAGAAGGCAAGCTTAAAGGTATCCTAGGATACACAGAAGATGATGTAGTATCTACAGATTTTGTTGGTGACAACAGGTGAGCAATTTTCTCAGACATGATGTTAACAGCTGATCAGTTCAACGATTATATATATAATCTGACTTTGTTAAATGTTTCCAAATCCAGATCAAGCATCTTCGATGCTAAGGCTGGTATCGCCTTGAACAAGAACTTTGTGAAGCTTGTGTCGTGGTATGACAACGAATGGGGATACAGGTACTTGAACCTTCCACATATTTGGTCACATCCTTCAACATTCTTGATTTCTTAATTTTTTCCGCGTTGACTCTTTTATTTTTCTTTGCAGCTCTCGTGTGGTTGACCTCATTGTCCATATGGCTTCTGTTTCTGCTTAAGGCTTCTTGTTTCAACTACTACTATGAAGGCTTTTTGTGGCTTCAGTTAGAAGTGTTTCTAGCTGAGTTTGCTCTTTAATAAATGAGTCATATTTTCCCCTCCCAAGCACTTAGTTTGCTGTTATACTGAGCTTGTATGAACTCAGGTTTTTCTTTGTTTTAATGGAGAATGCGAATATTTTCTTGATACTTCTTGTCATGTGAATGTTTTAGTTGTTGCCCTCCAACAAGTTTGTTTGACAAGAAAGTAGATGTGTGATGTATCATTAAAAAAAATATTTGGATTATATCACTACTATCAATTTGTTCTAAAAACTCAAATGTAATGACTGTTATGACTCGAACGACAAGTCAAACATTTTTTCAATTACGCCAGAATTTAATCGGCATCAAACACGCACAATAAATTTATAACGTATTTAAATATATAGGATCGGACGGATTTTAACGCTTTCATTTACGGAGTATTTGTAGACTATGAGGGTGTTTGGCTAAACTTTTTTTAACTTATAAGTAGTCAATTTATAGAAGTAAAGACAACTTATGTTATAATTTATAAAGTCATAAAAGTTTCTTGTTTCTGAATAAGCTTCGTATTAACACAACTTATATAAATTCCATTTTTTTTGTCAAGCTGATAACAATACTTATGTTGCATTAAGCCAGAAATCTAATTTATAGCGACATTACATTTATGTTTGTAAAAAGAGTGAAATAAATTAGTAAAATTTAATATTTGAAAATAATAAAAAATAAATTATAACTAAAATTAATATTTTATATCAAAATAACATTAATAATATCACACAAATAATAATGGTGATACACGTGCTTATTAAATTGTAAGGTAAAGTGTTTTCATTATTAAATAGCGGTATTCGAAAGTAATTTACTCGTCAAAGATGTAAAATAAATTGGTATGAAATAAATAAAAAATAAAATGGCCAGAATTTATTCAAATCAACTTTATAAGTTGCATGAATTTTCTTGCCAAACACCTCTAAATGTCAAAAATCAACTTATGAGAAAAATGTTTAGCCAAACACACTCTATATGATTGTTCAACCTTTTCACTTGGATGTCCTTCATGCTGGCATTCCTTATCTTGGAGTAAGAACATAATGTTCATTAGAACTAAAATTGATTAGCTTAATAATACACATCTTGATTTCCTCCTATGAGTAGAGTTGTTAAATGAACCGAGCGAAGCTCGAAGCTCGAAGCCGAGACAAGTTCTGGCCATTTATATTGAAATGAATTTTCCATTTGGCCTTCTAAGTCATTGTCAGCTTATATAATTATTATTATATATTTAAATAAAATTATAAACTAATACTCTAATTTTTTTTTATAATTTGAATTTATAGTCAAGGATCGATATTGTTATAATAACCATTTTTGTTATAATTTTGTTAATGCCATGCTCAATTTATTTATTACTCCCCTTCCATTTCCCATATCATATATCGCTTGTAATCAGTACACATATATTGCTTTTAAAAATTAATATAACGTTGGAAATACAGAAATACAAGATGTTACAACTTTCTATGCAATCGAACTAATGATGTTGAAGTTAATCAAAGCATTGCTTAACTTTCAACATTAACTTTTTACATTGAAATTCCCAGACTACTTACAATTTAAATAAACTAACAATCGCTAAAAAAGCCTCTCTATTACGAAACTGAGTGAATACCAATCAATGTCCACCTGTGTTCTGTCAATAAAGACAACAACAAAGTTCGGTACCGAATAAAAATTCCTGCCGACTCGCTAATGCCTCTACCTACGCCCATCAAATAACAACATGAATATGGTAAGTGCCTTACCATTGTTTCAATCCAAATCACGTGACATTTGAGCACCACATGTCTTGCCCCTTTTTAATAAACCCTAACCCCACTCACTCTCCACCTAACGTTTTCCTCTCTTTGTCTCTTTCACCTAATACTCTGATGGCTTCAGACAAGAAAATTAAGATTGGAATTAACGGTTATATAATCTGATGCTAAGGCTAGTAACGCCTGGAACAAGAACTTTGTGAAGCTCGTGGCGCGGTAAGTTGAAGAAAAGGCATTTGAACCTTCCACATTGTTCTGTTTGCTTATCATCCTACAACATTCTTCATTTCTTAATTTTTTTTCCTTGTGTTCACTTTTTTATTTTGTTTGCAGCTATCGTGTGGCTGACCTCATTGTCCATATGGCTTCTGTTTCTGCTTAATGCTTCTTGTTTCAACCACTACTATGAAGGCTTTTTTGTGGCTTCAATTTCATGGATTGTAAATTATTTTGGTTTCCAACCGAGAGGTTGTTTTGTAAATTCGGTTTTCAATTTCATGGATTGTATTTTTTATGTCATGTCTCTAAATTATAAGTTATTAATTCACCTAGATCATATGCGTCTGTGAACTAATAGTCATAAATATTTTCACTAATAATAATATTATAATCTTCCAATAAAGTATTATATTTTCTCCTTATTCATGGAGCTATGACATGGACATGCGGTTAATAAAATATAATAAATCTCATATAAATAAAGAGTTAATGCTACGCCAAAATGTGTTTCTGCAGAAAAGATCACTTGTGTGCCAGCATTTGCTAAGATATGACGCGGCTATATCCGGGATGTCATTCCACGGGAGAATCTAAGCTGCTCTAGAACCAAAACTTACGCTTTTTCATTCCTCAATTTACTGCCGTTGCTTTTCGTCTCCCTTTCAGCGGTCTAATGTACGACGTGAACTCGCTTACTGGTAGATCAAGCAATACAATTTAAGTTGAATTTTTGGTAATCCCAAGTCATGACGAGTTGTAATACCACGGTACGCTGTTTACGTGATTTAAAATTAAAATGTTATCGCCACGCCATTCGCTTTAGGTTGCGTAGTTTGGCATACTTTGTGTGTTTAGCTGATTATAACACTCAAGATAATAATTCTATTATCTGATTATAGAATATATTTATGACATATAGATTAAGTCGTTCTTTATGAATTTTCTACTCGTAGCTCAATGCTAATCCCTATTTCCCCGGTAGCTGCCGATCCGGCTTCCAAGAGATGAGGTTGACGTAATTCATAATTTTCATATATGGTCGAGATTTCGAGGAGTGGCTCTAACCCACAGCTAATTAATAAGTATGCTGATGAGTCTCGAAAGTTTCAAGGATTCTGAACCCCGACATGACAAAGCATGCATTATGATTCCGTGATTGATCGACGCAGTACCATGTTAAAAGCCTAACGATGTATTCGATGTTATATTACGCCAAGCAAGATCACGATATGTTGTTGATTTAGCTCCATGCCGAAATGAGACTCTCCTTCCTACGCAGAGTACTGAAAGAGAAAGTGCTAAGCAAATGCTGCTGCATCTTTTAGCGAGCATGGTGTCGAGGGCTCAGCATTCAAGAGATGATGAGATTGACAGAGCAATCCGCGTACTCCTGATCCCCATCTTTCCGGTTACTCTGATACTATCATGCTGTGAATTTGTCCTCAGATCATGTAATTAACTCAAGTATCGGATATAACAGAGCATGCGAGACCTAATAATCATTGACCACCTTAATTATATTTTCAAGCTAATGATCGATCTATATGCCTTTAAAAAACGTAATTATTTTCGTTAAATGTTTTGTTGCAGGCAATCCTTCATATCATAGCTACTGTTGAAATCTACCAAGTTTGCAAAACTCAGATTCAAGAATGTATCATGAGACCCTCTTGGCAAGAATCTTAGTTCAATTGCTTAGAAAACATAATGGGACAATTCATACTTCAGGCTTTTTTGTGTATGTGTGCGACATTGCATCTGATGCTTATGTTTCATATTTACGCCATTTTCTTTTGACTAAGAATGATAATGCCCTTAGGCTTAATTCGTCAAACTAGTAGACTTGACTTTTTCCTTTGCACATTTCTGTTCAAGCTTTCGAGTAATAATTGGATGATTACATGCTTTATAAGTAATTTCCTGTAATATATTTGAGTAACACGAATAATTTCTAATTACAGATGCCTTCCAAATGACTTTATATTCCCGAGTTCGACTCATCAGAAGTGGGCCATGGGTGGCTTTTACAAAAAAGTACTAGTAATATATTAATCAAGTATGTATGGACAAAAATGAAATAATATGTAATATTTAACATACATAATATTACAAAGTAATAAATTTATGTATTAATTTATTATTCCCTCCATTTCATATTATAAGGCCTTTTAAAATCTCACACATATATTAAAAAAATCATTATAATATTGAGAATGTGTAAATAAGCAATAAAGCATTATTTTATGCAAGCTAATCAATGTAATGTAATAACCAAGCACAGAAAAAAAAATTTCGACGGCGGTTGGACCCGAATAGTATAATTTTTTTCGACATAATATTATTTCGTAAATTTTTTAGCCGAATTTCATTTATAATTTAAAGAGCGCTTTCTACATTGCTAATTTTATCTTCAAATCTATTTCATGGCATTTAAGTACCCATAAGCGAGACCAACTCAGTAGTCCCGAATCTTTACCTACCCTTTTTATAAATATCTTCTAAGTCTTATCCTCCACATCATCAATGACTTCACCATTTGCATCTTGTTCCATTTTTGGGCGTAGATACTCTCTCCTCTCCCCTCAACATTTTTTTTCCATTTCTCTCTTCAATTGTCGCTCAAACTCAAAACCGTTGTGTATTTGCTCTCTTCATCATTCTTCGGAAAGGCAAAGAAATTTCAAGCCTTTTCAGATATTTCTAGTTTCTGGTGATATTGAATTTTAGTTGACTTTACATAATTGAATTTTATGATAAATCTTAGTTTATTAGCTTTTTCGCTTTCCTATAACGAGGCAGTTGGATTTAAATTCATGATTTGTGGGTCAAGTTTGGTGGCGTTACGGTCGAAGGACCTTTTTAGGTTTTCGCTTGACTTTTTAGGTTGATATTTTCTAAAACTTAAACGTGGTAGTGAGGTTATATTGGGACCTTATTATACGAAAGGATGCTAAATCATGATTTAAAAATTTATTAAAGTAAGCGCATATTGAAAAAGAAATTCCAAGTCGAAGTTATAATCGATATTTCGAGTATAGATTGTTAATTGCGGACTCGATGATTAATTAGAATGACTTAGTTGATTTGTAAAATGAGAAAGCTTTATTACCATGGAATTTAGCGGGGATCGATTGGGTCAAGGCCCCATGCGATTATAATTCGATAGTTTATCCGCCAAGCTTAGACCATATTTAGGAAATAGTTCCCCTAAGAATCGTTATGTATCCTCTGTAACGCCTAAGAATAGTGCTTGATCATACTTTCGGGTATTTTGTTAGGCGTTGATCGGGGAAAGTATGCCACTCATCGTTTTTCGCGGTTTCATGGGTACCAACGTAGTAGTACTTATCTCACTTCAGCGTTACTTTTTACGCATTTCTACCTTGATTTGTGATATACATGTTATCGCTGTGTGATTATGTGAGAACGATGCGATGTCATCATAAGGGCGATTATGAGAACGAAGTATACATGTAATTGTCAAGTATGATTATGCTTCGTATACCAAGATTGATTGAGGTAAGTAACAAATAACTCCCAACTTATATTCTCAATTCTCAGGCCTGACGGCACTATTATATTACGTGGCCTGGCCGGCACTTTTTGATATGTTTGTGGCCTTGCCGCTTATCACATTGATTTACTTATCATGGATGTTTTAAATTTCAAGGTTGTAATATCAAGCTTGGGAGTAGGCCGCTTGGGTTGTACCAGTTTGAGGCCTCAGTATCGTGGGCGAATTGGTCGTGACACAGATTGTGCCGACTCTCCTTCCTCATAGATATGATTTGGCTTGGCCCATACTACCGTATAATACAAGGCTTGGCCTTATACCGGGTATAAGAGCGGTATTTACTCTCTCTTTGATCGCTTGTCGCTACAGATTGCCGGGCGTGGTCTTCATACTACTAAGATAAATAAGGCGGGCTTGGCCTTATACTGCATGTTATTTTATGAGTCTTTGATCACTTTGCCGATGCATTGTCGATGTATTCTATACTACGGTATAATAAGGCGGTTTGGCCTTATACTTCTAAGATAAGAAATGTGTTTATTAGCGGTCGATCCATTCCTCAAGCAGTGCACGGATCGAGTATAAGCGCATTGGCGTCAGTATACTTCATGAGATACGTAGTAGATGAGTGATGACTAGATTTATAGTCGATGCTGAAGTCGCTATGATTTCATTCAGCGACATGTGCTTTATCGGTACCTTCTATTATATATTCAACACGTTATAATTTTAGACCTTCGAAACCTTCTTGTATGACCTCGATTAAATAGTCCCGGATATATGTATATTATTCATATTTGACTATTAAATTCTACTATTTCTGCTTGCTATAAGTTCACCCCTCAAGTTAAGTTTCCCTCACTGCTCTCGCGGCTTACACCCTTTCGCGCTACGGGCTGCGATTTTCATTTCGTGCTGCGCTGACAGTATTAACAGCCATTATACCGGCTGGAGAGTTTGTTCTAAGTGGCTAAAGTAGCATCGGCCAGTCGAGGATCCTCACAAATTTCATTTCATAACCAGCTTTCATTGTTGTATTTCCTTTGAAATCTTAGCCTCGTCGTATTCAGATTCGTGGATACAAAGACGTATCATCCGTTGTAACCCTTGCCGGCATTACTTTTATTTTGGGATATCAGGTATATATATATATGGGGTTGGTCAGCTTCCTGAGACAAATTTACTGGGATTATAAATTTTTAAACCTGCTGATTTGGGAAACTTTAATTGCTAACGCCATTTTTGGACGAAACGAATTGTGTTTTAAACTGAAGGTCTGGCCGGTTCGCGACTCTAAGGTTCCTGATTTTAACGACTCTCACCGTATGCCGACCCTGGCTGGTCGTTACAGAAGATGTCTGCTTGAGTCGACTGTACAAAATTAACTTCGAACATTAATTTTTACATCGGGAATCCTATTAAGGCATGTGCACTCAATAACCAACAATCGCTAAAAGATCTTCTATCACTTAAACGGAGGGAGTAATATATTTATGATTCCGACTATTTGCTTCAAACAAGTAAATTATAAATATTCTAATAGTATGGTATTTTTTTAAATTAGAATAACATAATTTTTCTACTTCTATTTGTATTTATATTCCAACAAATGTATTTTTAGACTCAAATCACAAAAATAGATATAATATACTATTCGAATTTCATTTTATGGGCCATATATATATAATGGATCGATAATGTAGACTCGCAAATATCAATTTTTTATAGTCTTTGTAGTTATAAATTATACTCCTAAAATTTAATATAGTCTCATATTAGTTATAAAATTATACTCCTAAATTTAAAGTACATATAACTAAGATTTTCATTCTTTACAATTTTCGAATTTATCAAAATGTTTATATATAACTTAAAGTATTAGTAACTCAACCTTTTAATAGCTTTAATCTCTATCAAATAATGTGCACGTTATATAGTATATACATTCATAAATTTATTAGATCTAACGTGGATAATAATTATGATAAAACATATTAATATTCTACCGATACTTATTTTAAGCTTTATATAATTTAATCTATATTTAGTCATCCAATTAATCTTTTGTCAACTATTTTAAATTTTGTAATTAAATATCTCTATATATACATAATTGAGTAAGTATTAAAAAATACGAAAGCAAGATATAACAACCTTACTGAGAATTTTTGTATATGTTGGATGGGATAAGAAATATAATATAGTTGTTTGTATCTTCTTTGTTGAACTTATTAAACAACGCCTTAATCTCAAGCTTATAAATCATATGCGTAATTTAATTTCAAGTTTTATATATCATATCTAAAAAACATCAATAATATTTTCAATTTTCAAGAGACTCCAAAGATTCATATATTATTGCTAACCGATAATTAACATATCACCTCATGGATAGAAGAAAAATATTTATAACAACAATCAAAATATTATTTATAGTTTCACCTCCATGGCTCATTCCCTGCCAAAGTTAAATTTTGAATACCCTGAAACATTCATAGGTGGAGCCACTGACCATGTCCAAACGAAGATCTAGAACCTCCACGGTTGACACCATGCATCATAACCACCCAAAGCAAACATATACAAGATCTGAACCATTAACATAAGGTAATAAAAAATTAGGATATAAGTGAATATCCTCATTTGTACACATTTAAACAACAAGGTCACTCAATTGAGATTCTCAATCTAATCAATTTGACATCAAAATATATATATTTCTCATGAATTGACATTGCAAAATTTGTTAAAACGGAATGTGAAGTTAACCAACCTTGATAACATATACACGGGATAATTTTCTTTTATTATCTTAGCATGGTGATTTCTTCTCTTTGTCAAGAAATAAATATGGAATAACTACCATGATAATAAATATACAAGGATAATTGTTTTTCCTAGTGAATAAGCAACCAAAAGACAAACAAAGCATTAAATAAATGTGTTGCATTAAGTAATCTTTCCCGTCATAACCACCAACTACGTAGGGTGCCCCATCATTCTCTGTTGCTGCAGAGGAAAATCTCTACAGAAAAATCGAAAAACTCAAAGTAACGGTGATAAAGAAATTGAATAAGCTTTGAACATATCCATATGGTACCCCAATGCCTTCAAACATCTCCCGGTGTTGAAATCAAACATCTCGACTTCAGAAAAGACATCGTCTCCATCTCCACCGCCAATTGCATATATATTTCCATATAAAGATGCAGACTCCATCTGTTAATAACATTAGCTGAGAAGTGAAGATGGAAAATTGACTATCATAAGATTTTACGTAGAGAATATGTAAAAGTCAGCAAATGGAAATGCTAAAGCTTAACAGTGCACCATGATTAATGATTTCTAAACATCTAAAATCACCTCAGAATCACTCAATTATTTTAGAAAGTCTCCAACTCTAAAAGAAACTTAGTAATGCTTCCTGTAAGTATAGTGTATTAGAAACATGCGAAAGAGAAAACGTGCTGAATATTTTGCTGGAAAAATAGGAATCCTTATGAGACTTAATTTGCAGAACAATAGGAATATAACAGAAAGCAGTTTATTAATATAAGGTAGGTTGATAGATGATGGAGAGGAAGATAGCAAACAAAATCGGAGCATTGCATAATGGATTAATAATGTTTCTAAACAGGATAAATGTTATACTTTGGTATAAGCCCAAAAGTTTCTATTTGGTTTAGTTAATGAACAGATAGAAAAATAATAGAAACAAAAAAATCAAAAACATAAAGAAAAACAAAATAAAAAAATGAGGTATAATTTTGGACCAATTGGACATATGGCAAACCCCACCTTTGGGAAAAAAAGGGTGGCTGAATCTCTATTTGCCGCTTTTAAAGGCGATGCGCTTCCCCTGTATTATTTTTTAGCTGGCTCCCAAGACACCCCCTCGAACTTCCTTCTCTATACTTTTTTGCCTATGACCCTCCCGACTTCCATACAACCAATTTTCATTAAGAAACGATTATATCGTCTCTAAATACACATTAACTCACAAAGAAAACGACCATTTCGTCTCCCTAACACTCAAAGCATGCGACTAAAATATCCAAAACTCTTTCTTCCTTAAATATCCCACCCCACCCCCGAAATGTTATATACACCCAAATAAGAGCCGGTTGCATTTAAATGCATCATTTCAGCTCTTCCCCTCATTTGGTGTCAGAATAATTGTTAAGTTCTTATTGGCCAAGAAAATCACATTTCACTTAAAAAGTCAGATAAATGTCGTCACATTCCTATTTGTGCCTGATCTCACCCCTATCCTCCTAATTATATTTCAACCACCACCATCACCACCAGATAGAAATATTACTTTGTTAGAATTCCGGAATCAGATTCTGCAATGCTTTCAACTTTCATTAATCCAAATATATTCTCTCTGCTTACCAATATTCAAACATCATTAGAATCCACAATCCTTGGTCATAGATTCTGCACGTTGAAACACAAAAATCTAAACATAGACTTTTCAGATAAAATTAGAACTCAGCTGATCGACTCCTTCTTCGATGAATGCCCTGACCTTGACTCTCCCATTGCGAAGTTTCCAGATAAATTCTGCCAAATTGAGCCACTACTACTTAATATTACCAGCCTCCTCTGAGATGTGACCGTGACCGGGCTGCCAATTTTGCTTTTTATTTGATTGGGTTTTAGTTACTGTTGTTTCAGAAGGTTTTTATCTTCCAATTGTGTTAAGCTTATTGAAAATTTGATTTTAACCAACTCCAGTAAAAAAAATCACTTTTTCTGATTCTGGGTATTTTTATTTGTATTATTAAGTTTGGGAAGTACTATTGTTTTAACTCGTCATTTCATTTGAGGCTGTAAAGTGATGAAGTTGTGATGAAGTTTTGCTTTATTAGACGTAAAGATGGGAGCTTTTGCTCAGCCAACTTGTTGTTTTGATTGGATTAAATAATTCTGAGATAGGGAAAGCATGGTGTAGAATAGGGGCAGATCTGATCGGGTGGTGATGGTGGTGGTTGTGGGGGCTGTATGGAGATGGGGAAGTATTGTGGGATAGGGTGTGGAGTGTAGGTAGGGATGGGGGCGGGGGGCTGTGAGGTAGTAGGGGGGTGGGGTGAGGCAGTGTTAACACTATACAATTCTCTTTTTAAGAAATGACAATTTTGCCATTAATGAACTTCCGAATTACTACACTCAAGAATGTATATAAGAAAATAAACTATTTAAGGATAAAATAGTTATTTTACCGCGACACCAACGCAGAGCCAGAATATAATTATTTCACTAACGTAAAATTGTGCCAGAGTCAGTGTACTAGACACTAAAAAGATATACCGTCCTATGGTTCATAAAAATGTGCCTTTACACTAAAACAAGATGTTGAATGCACATAAACACTTTAAAACTAAGAGGCCTTTCATCGATCAAAGCAATGAAGACTATAGGTGAAACATGATGTATATGCAGAAGTTACTTACCAGGCTCATCTCCGAACAACTGATTCTGCTTTATTTCCAAGTTCAACTGAGACACCTCCTCCCTTCCTCTCAAGCCGTTAATTTCTTTGAACTAACTATAAAAGGAAAACAAAATAAATTTTATAGATCTATGCTAGGCAGCTTCACCATCAAATAAGAAACAATGAAAGTTTCTATTTTGTTTTATTAATGAATAGATAGGATAATAATACAGAAACAAAAAATCCAAAAAACATAAAGAAAAGAAAACAAAAACAAAAAATGAAGTCTAATTTTGGACCACCTGATAGCAAACCCCACCTTTGGAAAAAAAAAAAACAATAGAAGATTATAGAAAGAAATGTATATAAAAGAGAACATTACTACGTTTCATTGATACTCAAGAAGCTGCCCTGTTTGTTACCTTCCATATACGCTTATCGACATTCAAGCAAGATATTAACTATAAGACATTGTTGAACGGGGCCACAGTTCAGAAATGCCCACACGACCAAGTACATGTATTTTAATTTTAAATGATGTAAACCTTTTTCTTATAACGTTATACAAAATTTAATATAATATTTTCATATGTTCAATCACATTCCGATCCAACTGCTTACTTACGCAATGAAGAAATTTTTTATCATTTATGATAGATGACAATATAAAACCTACCGTAGGAAAAACCTCAGTATAGGCTTTATCAAATCGAAGAGATCGATCATTCAAACTACATGAAGTCCCACATTTGCCGATTTATTTTTAGGATGTCTCGCTTCGCTTTTACTTCACTTGATTCGTCTTCGAGCATGAAGCTTGATTTGAGCTTCGCGCTGATTTGGGTCTGATGTAAGCTGCATGGAAATTGCTCGATTTCCCTCGAAATAATTTGATTTGATTTGATTTCGATAAGAGCTCTTACGAAATGATATTAGCCGTGTCCCCGGTCTTCGATGATTCGAGATCTGCCCTGACTTCGGATATAATCCAGCCTAGAGAAATTTAATTAAATAGATTCCCGCTGGCTTACTTTTACTGATTGGATTCGTCTTTGACTCGATCTCCTGGGTCTACTTTAGACTCGATGGATCTACTACAAGCGCTTCTAGTTGACTTCGCTTTGAGTACTCACCGACGAGACGTCGATTTATCACCTGTGATATACTTCACCTTTCGTGGTAGAACTATGTACTGATGTCTACAACCTTCTCAGAATGTGACTTTATACTGGTAGACTACTATTTCTTCGGGGCCATGGACTTAAACACTGACATTTATTAATTTCGATTTCGAGATAGACTCCAGCCGAGCTATATGGATTCAGCAAAGCAGTTGCCAAGGCTGGCTGGCCAGACTCACAACCCACTCCAAAGAAATAAGATTGTCATAGAGAGATTGCCAGAGTGGAAGTTAAATGGATAATCGCGCGCCAAGCGAGATTCTAAATTTCACTTAATTTAGTGGAGATTTGGTCTCACCAGACTTGTATTTGTGCCTGGGCATCACTTTGTGACTTAATGGCATTTTGGTTTCACTTTGACTGATTTACGATTCAAGAAATGCTATTTCTACCTTATACTATAGCTTGACTCAAGATCTTTCGTTGTCAGCTGCAGACGATTAGTGCGGCGTAGAACTTTCCATCCTTATGTACTAATTACTAGATATTATCAACTTAAAATATCACTAAATCAATCAAAATTCGGGCCAGATAACTAATGTACCAATGTGTATGTAAGACGGTAATAAACTTCACCATTTATTTTCAACGATCTACTCCCTCCATTCAAATAAGTCTCGTCTAGTTCGATTTCCAATCATTAAAATTAACAAACTTTATATCATTAATTCACTAACATAACCAATATTAGATCTAAAATAACGAAGTTTCGCACTTGGGTCTTATGGTCCAGCTTGAAACAAGACTTGTTTCAAAATAATGAAAATTGAATAAACCACAAGAAATCAAACACAAACCAATATTAGCTCCATCATTAATAAATATCAGAATTCTAATACTCTTCCTACATTTCCGTGGTAGTGACCAAGCATTAGACCAATCGAAATACAAGCATGAAAATTCATCGAGCAACGAGACAGAAATTTACATCTGAATAAGAAATAATGCAAATATGATCGACTAAAAGTAAACCAAAAGCAAAATAATAATGGTCGAAATAATACTATTTACAATAATATCGGTGATGGAAAAACTAAAAAAGAATCAAACTTTAATTGGTAGCCAAATAACGATATATAGACGTAATTTCACAATCAACGGTCCAAGCATCCAAAATAAGAATTCAACAATTTAGCCCAATTCGACAAAAGAAAATAATAGGTACATGAAAGAAATGGTAGTTCAACCTTAAATTACGAGCCAAGGAAATAAAAGTATTTCATAAATGCTCCCATACCATAATGTCTTTTTGGTTGTTGGAAGATGGCCAAACACTATACGCCACGAACAAAGAGATCCAAGGGAGTCATAGCGCGATTTCACAAGCGATCGAAGGTACCATTTCGAAATCTAGTTAGGATTTAATTTTCATGGAAGACGGCCACCTACTGAGTATGCTAAAATAAAATAACAACACGACTCGTATGGTCGCTATAACTAATAAACGGTTCGCATCAAGATTTAAAAATAAATAAAAAAAAATTAGCCATATCCATATATCCCTTTTCCATTCCCATAACAATAATAGATATACGCAAAGAAAATTAACCATATCATGGATTTATATACATATATTAAAATGAAAATAGAAAATATGTTCATCAAATAATCCACGTTAAATCAAATATACTTTATAATTAAATACTATTCATAAAATAGACAAATTAATTATCGTATTTGTACAACAAAATTCCAAAGCAATTAATTTCCAAAATCGTTGAGGACTTAACGAATTCAAAAAAATTCCTCAAATACCTGTGAAGAAACCTAATTTTAAATGTAGTCTCGCAAAAATTGGTTTTGTCAAATTCAACATGTAATACACAATTAAAAAACATATCACAATTAAACATATCACGCTATCACATCAATCATGCATACTACGATTAAGTCCATTCATGATTATTGATCAATCCTAGCAATCTATTAAACATATCACAATTCAATACATAGATATACTAGGTGAGTTTAAGACATTCTTGATAGCAAGTTTAAACATGATTTGATTCACATGAATATAACAATAAAGCTCTACTGTTCAAATCAAACTATCTCTAATCATGAAAGCAATTTAATTACAAACAACATATATCAATATATATCAAAGTGGAATTCAATTATATGTCATCATATTCAATTAGCGATAAACTAACACATATAATAGAATCCTAACATTTCTCTCACAAAACATAATATCAACAATAAGATAAAGAGTCGAGTGGATGAATGCAAACTCGACACGGTGTTTAACGAGTTTCTAAAGCTTGTACTTAATTCTCGCTTTTCAACCTCGGGGATCGAAAGAACCCGTATATATTATCCGACGTAACCCCTCACGGCGACAGTGTTTCCACTAATATATACCATTCAAATTAAACCTCTAGACCACTCTGGGCCTACGCCTCTAAAAGAACCACCCCAAGAATCACCCTTAAGGATTTCAAATCCTAATCCCTCACAGAACCCAAGCCTCAATCTGTGATTTCATCTCTTAGCTCATAACTCAAGCATTACACTACCAAGCAACCCAAGGACACACCCTAGATCCCCAACCCAACTGCCTGGTATACAACTCCTCTACCTCGAGCACTCTATGTGTTATCGCTTGAGCACTAAAGCCTCACCACTATGGAAATCTACATCGATTCTTGGCTGGCAAGCCTCACAACACCCTGACCCTCAAGCCTCTAGTACGAAGCATTAAATCCTAACCTTAACGGGACATCTCCTTTATGTGTTCTTATCAGTTGCTTTATCCCAATTTAACGCCTCCTCAATTTAGCTTAATAACAGTGATTACAATGTAGCACAATTTATAACTCCCCTTACATCAGTGTATATCATTAATCGAAGTTTATTGAACTCCCTTGGCTGAAAGAGATAAGACTTTAAAGCTCTTAAACTCCCCATTTAAGCATTTCATCATTGACCTTTAACGTTTTGTTTCTCATTTCTCATTTCAAGGTATACACAAAACCAAACTCATTATCTTTGATAATCATGATTTAAAGCTCATGTGGTTTTATAGATTTCGCGTTTTAAAGATGAGAAATAATTATAAAAATATTAGTTTAGTCAAAGAAATGCAGTTACACGGAAGATTTTGTATTTAAAGGGCGAGAAACGGAGTTAAACTGACAAAAATGGCTATATTTTGACATTCATCGAGCCTCGGGTCTCGGCGGGCTCTATATGTAGCCGGGTCATATAGCGATCGGCACCTCCATCGAGAGCAGTGGTCTCGAATGGGCCGTGTCAAGCAGAGGTTTCTTCCAACCTATCTGGGACCCACCTCGGGCGGGCTCTATACGTAGCCGTGGATCATTTTCGGTGACGAGACCTCCATCAAGAGTAGTGGGTATTGAAGGGGTCTCACGGCCGTGTGCACGAGGCCGCACGAGATCAAAGGGTCTCGATGGGGTCCGACGGGACGAACTCAAAATCGATTTCCGCTTTGTTAAACTCCGATTTTGACGATTCAAAAACGCTTTAAAGCTCTTTTTCAAACCCCTTAATAAAATGAATTCAACCCCAGTTTTATAAACATTAAGATTTTCAAAAATATTTTTGACAAACATTCTTAAAAGCAACATCAAATCCAAGTAAATTGCTTTTGTCAAAAAATGATTTGAAAAATATCTCCCAAATAAGAACTTCAATCAAGATTAAGGAAGAAAAGTAAGTTTAATTTAAGCCATAACTTTTACCTTTTCTTCGATCTTGATTCTTCGTTTTGGTCTTGTTCTTGGTCCTTTCTTTAACCGATAAATGATCAACTCTTCTTATTCGTCGTCATTCTTCACTTTGAAGCTTTGTATGGTTGATTTTTCTCCTTTATCACCATATTCATCTTGGTATCAGATATCATCTCGGGCTCACGACATTTCTTCACCGCTCTAACAGTCTCGATATCAGACTTGTTCGACATCAATGTCAACCTCATATCCGACAAGCACCTTTCTAATGTTGGGGACTTAAGCATTACATATGTTAGATCAGAAATCAATATTTAAAGACATCATTAAAATAAAATTAATAATATTAGTCTAGTTCTGCATTAACACATAGTCCTCCGTTTGGAAATCAACGAATCGATTCCCTTTATTGTGCCCGCTGCGATTAACACCTGCGGTATCAATTCATTTACCGGGTCAAGCTAACGTGATTACCGGAACTTAGTGTTCACCTTAGTAATTGCATATTGTTGGCTCATGATACAATTTGCGGGGTTATGAGCGATTGCTCGATCTTACTATTAATCAAGTTATAATAATAAGAATTAGTCAATTATTATTATTATATAAACTTACTTATTATCCGAAATGAAGTCAAAGGCTACACATACAACGACATTCAATAATATTTCATGAATAGAAATTAAACGAGACTGTAGTATCGAGAAATGTATTTCTCAATATTTATATATTGAGAGAGGTTGATGAACATCAATTGGTTAAATCTGCAAGTTTAATCAATTGCTAATCGAGACGATTTTAATAACTCGATGTTTATTCGATAAGGATTCTCGTTAGTATTTTAATCGACTTGTTGTTAATTAAAATAGAACAACTCACTAAGAATCTCATTATTTAATTAGAAGTTCATAATCTGTCTAATTAAGCACGAGTTAAACCGATTTTAACGAAGTCACAATTTGTTGAATTGGGGACTTCAGATTTAAAGAAAGTGGGATTAGGTTTTCACATGATAAGAATCACAAAACCTCCACCCTCAAAGAAATACCAGCCTTATTTCAGAGAATCGAAGATTTCATCTTCCACCACATTTCCCATTCACCAAAGTCTCTTAGCAAGCTCAAGCTTTCTTCCTGCCTGATCTCCCTCTCAAAGGCAATCTGCAGGACATCTCACGCGCTGAACAAATATCGGAGAGGATCTTTGAGGGCTTTCACGCGAGGCACTACGTGGGAATCGGGTTCAACTGTCACAAAATGTGCTAATTCTTGTATTCATACATTTGTCATTTTATATTTGGATTAATTTCATTATTTTGAGAACTGGACGTATTTAATTGGGTGTTTATCATCGATTAAATTCATACTAGATTCTAACAAGTCCAACACCTAAGAATCATAATGTCAATATCACACAATGTTTGGCCTTACTTACCACTGAGCCTCATGGATCGATCGAGCTCTCGTAGTACGCCTCCTCATAACAAAGAGTAATTAAGGCCCATTTCCTTTACTGCCACCGACTCTCTTCTAACGGTAACCTTTAGGATATTACTCCTCACGTTAATAGGGATCGCCTCGCGAGAATGTCAGGCAATGCCGTTAACTTGCATGCCTTTATATAAGCACTAGTGTCAAGCTCCGGTCGTTCGACCTGCATCGTAAGTGACCGTGAGCTACCCGATAAAAGTTTCGTATAAATTCGACTGCATCGATGTACTTTCGACCAATATTAAGTGACCGGAACCGACCGTAGTAGATAATCGTGGGCGTAACTCATTCACCCACAAGAATTTTTTGGATAAAAAATAGTCAAAAAGTATCCAACAGGATCGAAATATCCCTTTACCAACTTTTTCGTAATTTCAAAATACAAAGATATTCATCACTCAAAACAGGCCCATCATCGCTTCCAATGTTGCTCAATATTCATCACTGGCCTAACAAGCATATTCATCATTGTCCTAATAGTTACAATTCATGAATCCCATACAAAACATTAAACACTGGCCTAACAAGCATATTCATCAGAATTTTATTACATCAAATCATGAAGCCTCAGAACATATTCATCATCACAAGTGCCATCAAGCCGAGGTGGTTAATGGTTCCTTCCAAAATGAAATTCCAAAAGATTATCAATCGGTGCTTCAAGTTACAACAAACGTAAACAATAACCACTGTGGGTTACATAATTCATAAATACATATAATACGTGAACGTGATACAATAATAATAAACAAGAATAACTTACAAATACCTCAGTGATTGCCCCTTGACTCCATATCTTCTTTAATCTAATTCCGCCTCATGTTAAGCATTTCAACTGCTTTTAGTAGTCATGTAGGCTCTTTTCGATCAATAACTCTTTTCACAAGACTAAATGTTGCTCCGGCCAAATGCGAAGGATTGAACAGAGGGATATCTTTCATGTATTGTACGTAGAATAGGATATTTGGCTTCATTCGCCATCCACCAAGTCAACACATCAAATTTAATGTCCACCGGCACATTTCAAAGGAACCTCACCAAGATAACACTCAAGATCAGACTTTCCTCCACTATGTAACTCAACAACAATTTCTAGAAAGGCTTCAAAACTCCTTTCCTGCACTGTAAAAACATCACTAAGCATTACTCCTCGCTGATCAATCGTTTCGAGGATCATTTCTTTGGTATGACTCTTCATACAACTTAAACAAGGAAAATAAGTGGCTTGACAACTCATCTTCACGTTTTTTTGCATCATCACCAAGTGTATACAAGAAGGGATAAACCCATGTAATAAATATCATCTTATACCTAAGAATAATCAATACATAACAAAATGCCTCAGATTAAGTCATGATTCAAAAAAACTAGGCAACTATATCATCATTTAATACTGCATCAAAATGGGATAGGGCAAATAATAAAGAACAATGCCTCAGATTAAGTCATCATAGTAATAACTAGACAGTATCAACCAGATCGTGCAACAAAGTTAGACAGCAGAACTGACAGCGAACAACAACATTAGGCACAACCAGATTAGGCAACAACAACATTAGGCAAAAACAACATTAGGCAACAATAGCATCAATAGCTCAGATTAAGTCATCATAGGCAACAACAACATTAGGCACAACTAGATTAGTAAATGCTTAGACAAGACAAGCAGACAGAACAAAGACAATACGCAACAAATAGATTAGGTTATACCTTGGATCAAGAACATCACCAATAGAAATCAAAATGTTACTTTGAGACCAATACTTTTCATATTTAACCTTCATTTGTGAAGCCAACATTTGCAAATGAAGATTCCTTGCTCTCTCACAATTCTCATCAATTAACACTTTCACCTTTATACGGCTCACCAAAAACAAAGTTAACAAGAGGATGTGCTAATCGCCACTCACACACCTGCAAAAGAACATCAAGAACACCTCTAAGAATTTACAAATGTCATAATAATTATCTCCTAGTCGTTTTGATTATGTAAAAGCCAAGATAAATGAACCATTCTCCTCTGCATATCTAGGTCACACATCTGTATAAAAGTAGGCAGTATTCAACATCAACCATGTGGAATTCCACATAGTTTTGGTATCCAAAACTTGTAGCCTACCCTCAAGTCCTAACTCATCAACAATTTTCTTAAAGGCTTTACATCTTGTTTCAGAATTCAATAAATACCTAACACCATTTCTAATTTTATCAACACATGTCTTGATAACATCAAGTCCATCTTGAACTAATAAGTTCAAGATGTGTGCACAACATCTAACATGAACAGTTGCCCTTCTAGAGGCAGATGTTTTCTATTACTAAAATCAACCTTCAACCTAAGAATTACAATCATTATTAAAGAAGATTACCATTAAACAGATATCACCTTTATCCTTGATATGCCAATCATCCATAATTCTCAACAACTCCCTAAATGCTAACCTCCCTCGAACGAAAGCGAGGACATTAGTAAAGTTTCAAGTACTTTTGGCGCAATTGCCATTTGGCATCTATGAAATGAGCTGTGATTGTCATGTATCCAATTTTTTGTTCACCAGACCACCACAAATCAGTGGTCAGAGAAATCCTATTTACTAAAGATATTGCCCTTTTCATCTTAACCTTCGCTTCATCATAACAACTCTGACAATCTCCCTCACCTTAGAATGATTATATTGTCAAGTGGCAATACTGAGTATCGGGTATCACTCAACACTTAGCCTAGACTCATGGGCGTTCTTTTCCAATTATTTCAACTTCAATTTCAAATAGTTATCTAAGTATTTTTTTTCCATTGGGATGAGGTTTCTTTTACTTTTCATCAACTGACATGTAGATCCATACTATTTGGCATTTCCACTTTTGGGCATTCATCCGGGTAGGCGACATTTCCATTTCTCAGCGCATCTATAGATTTTTTTGCACGACCACCCTTGCCATAAACGCCAGGGGTCTGTCATCCAAAACTTCTGCTGATCGAGCGACAACGTTAACACATCATTTTGGCTAGTATTCAAATCATTTAACTCCCCAATCTCAATTCCGACAGCCTATCGCTGACAATATCAATACTCATCAAATCGATCCATTTATCGAGTCAACATGACCCTGGTATTATTATACAACATAAAAGAAAAATCAAAACTTTAATAAATGAATTTCAAATGAAAATAGTACAACAACAACAAAATATCTATAATTAAAAACCCATAATTAAAACCCCCAAATTGAAACCCTAATCAAACCCCAAACGAAACCCCAAATCAAACCCCTAATTAAAACCCCCAAATTGAAAACCCCAAATTGAAAAACCCTAATTAAAACCCCCAAATTGAAAAACCCTAATTGAAACCCCCAAATTACAAAACCCTAATTGAAACTAAAAAGTGAAAATCCCTAATTTTAAATCGTTAACGTAATGAATTTTTTATTACAAAAAACTATATACATAAATCCCACTAAAAATATTAATTACAAATTAAAATCTAACATAAAATAATTAAAACATCAACAAAATCGAACATTTAATCGCTTAGATTGCCAGATTTACTTTTATTACGATCCGCAAACAATCGGAATACGCATGATGCTAAAACATAAAATCGAACATACGATTTTGCTTCACTTCAAATCGACAAATCGAATACCTTCAAATCGATTTAATAAAAATCATTTGTTAAATCACTAATCGACCTAATCGCCGGCACTGGTAGATGTAGCATAGAGAATCACTGGCACTGAGAGCGAAAGATGTAGATCGTAGATGGAAAGACAAAGAGTCAAAGACAAAATGAATATAGGGTGTAAACCCTATTCTCAAGTTTATATATATACCAACTTTACCGGATCTACTTCCGGGTAATTGGTCCGGGTCTCCCGAGTATTCGGATCATCTTAAGTGACCGTAACCGACCGATCCGGCCGGATACCAACCGGGTTTTTTCTGCCGCATCCGGTAACCCAAAAGAATAAAGACTCAAGAACAATACATCGGGAAATTGCACTTTCCCCAGCGTCATAAAACCAATTCTATTGTAAGATACATCACTCAAAGGCAAGTAATATGGCTCGATTGATAAAGACAAAGCTTAATTGGCCGCAGCGGGATTTAATCAAATTGAGGGTGTGGATTGCTCTGATAGTTTTAGTCCAGTTGCTAAAACTGTCACAGTTCGAATCGACACAGAACGTTGATGTTAAGCACCAACTCGACATCAATAGTGCTTACTTACATGAGTTTCTAGATGAAGATATATATATGACCATCCCAGAAGGCTATACTAAAGCTCAGAAACCACAGGTATGTAAGCTAAAAAAATCACTCTATGGGCTCAAACAAGCATGTCACCATCTCTATACACCACTTGAGCCAATTTATGAAGTTGGAGCACAATGCCTAATCATGTTGTTCAATAACAATCAGTACGACTAAGAGCTCTCTTCATTTTAAGCTAGTTGAAATTTGCATCATTCAAAAGAGTGTGTAGAAGATTAAATTCTGAATCTCTTTCATTGATGCTGTGTACATAGGCTCCACCAAGCTCTTTGTAACCAGAGATGTGTACTTGTAGAAAATTTTTAACACAAAGAACACCATGGTTATTCTTTAATTAACCTAACAAGGTTGGCAATCCATCTTTCAAATCTACTATCAAATTTACGCTAATCGAATAGCCTAAAATAAAAAACCTTCTTTACAGTATCAGAAAGTTTTAATTTCAAACTCACCTCATCAGTAAATATTAAAAAAAAAATCTAAATAATGGATTACAGATGAATATGATCTTACAAATACAGTTTCATAATGGTAAATGTTGAAAACCAAAGTGTAAATAAATATCAAGAGTCCATAAACATATGCTCTAGAATTCAGTCACGTGACCATTCAAGCCTTATCTGCCTTAACCTATACTTGAACTTGATTAGGTCTTAACCGAGGGATTAATTATGAAACCAGGCCCAAATTAAATGGACCTTGTTTATAATTAATTGGTATGAGTCTAAACGCCTGGCCTTAAAATTGCTGGCTAATGCCTGGCTTCAAAATTCCATTTAACTATTATATCCTTACTACTGTTATATGAATATTAGTACTTAATCTTTTGTGAAAGTGAAAGCATGTATATTTTCTATTTAGATACATTATTTAAATTGATAACAACTTGAATAAAATAACTATTGAAAAGTACTTATTCCTAAACTAAAATTTTTAGCGAACTTCTATGACAATAGCTTTCATAAATCTCCATATTCTATCAAACATTAGTACTTACCTTCTTTCTCATGAAAATAGAAGCTATATAGGATGATGAAAGAACTCAATTCAAAAGGATCACTCCAGAAGAAATTTGCAATAATTATGAAATCAAGATGAACAAACTCAATTATTTGATATCAATAATGAAATTCAATGCAATACTATGTTTGATTTTCATGATGCCGTGATACTTTCGGATGAATAGACAATATTCTAGTAAATGTGTAATTAGTTTTAACTATTGTCATACAAGTTCTTCTGCTTTTAAAGCTAATGTCATGTCAATTTTGCTTTTAAAACTACGGTGATAAGTTTCTCGAATAATTTGAATTTTTTTAAATTTAGAATATATACTTTTCAATAATGATTTTATTCAATTGTTACTAATTTTAATTAGTGTATGTATTTAAATAGAAAATATACATGTTTTTTATTATAAAGAGATTCATACTAATATTTATATAAAAAGTAGTAAGGATATAGTCAAATCAAATTTTAAGACCGACGCTTAACAATTTGAGACCTACATTTAACAGCTACGTTAATTAAACGTTATAATCAATAAACGGATAAACATGAGCTTTAACAAAACCATAGAGGAACTTTCTTTCATACCCTCTGCCATCAATCTCGATGATGTTAGAATTTTGAAGTCTATGTACGTTTATGCTACATATATGACGTATAATATTTGGTGCAATCATATATTAAATGGTACATAGTACTTTTAATGTATTTTAATATTAAATGTTCTTATTTCGATTCAAATTTAAATTGTGTGTCAAATAAAATTATGTATTTATTTAGTTTGATCATTAAAAATCAAAATGAACAATAAGAATGTAGATGGTACCACGTTTAGAAAAATAAGAAGAAATTAAGTTATGAATCTGTATCGCGAAAAAAGATTTTATTATTTATATGCGCTCCGAATAATAAAACCCTTTTGGGGAAATCCTTCCTGGTACAAAGAAAAATTTATCAAACGGTCGCAAAATCGACTCATCACCAGATTCTCCCACGTATCGACATCTTCGTGAACCTCGACTTGAGTGAATTTGAGCCGCATTGGAAGCTGATATGTGGAACTCCTCGGACAGATTGTTCATCGCTGGATTTTGTCCGAACCGGGTGCTTTAGCGCTTGGATCCCGTGGCTGCGCCGGACTTGATCGCTTGTCTTGGACTTCGATCCCCGGGCGTGATGTCGGATATGGGTCACTGACGCTGGATATACGTGGGTAGCCGGATATATGGGCAACCGATGTCATTCTTCTAGATACGTATGTCGCGATGCGACCGCCGGACGGCGTCCGTAGGAATGGTTCGCTGACTCGACCCAGACTGGATCGTCGGATGTTGCCCATCGATGTCGCTAGACTCGATGAACCGTAGCTCGGAGTTGGGTTCTCTTTAAGGTGTCTTTAGCAAAATTTTTTAGTTCTGTTGCCTCCTTAAAGACTGTCTGTGGCCACTGCTTGATGGTGATGTGCGTATCCTCCCTGATTTGATGTGGTAAGTATTTCAAAGAAGAGCTTCCCGGCAGCCTTTGATTTGATTTATTGTGTTTCTCAGCCAGTCATTGCTCAGAAGCTGGATTTGGGCGTACGCGAGTTTAAGAAATAAGTGTTTCCTCGTGAGTTTTTTGATTTAAGGTACAGGAGTTTTAGCAATGTTTCCAACATCTGATTTAATGCATGGTGTGATTCCCAAGAAGCGACCTGTAGCATAGATTTGTTGGTGGTCTTCAAAGAACGCGATTCCTCAAGAACATGTGATTTGATGCCAGGCTTTGCTAATGCCAAGTTTCCTCAAGAGGAGATAAGCTTAATCATCCTAGAGATGCATCTTCAGAGCTTTTCTCGCTTTTTCTCTCTCTCTCGCTTTGTGCTTAGCTGACTTGTTCTTCTTGTTGTTTTCTTTTTATCTTTAAGTCCGAGGTGTTTCCACATTCAAAGCGTGTTTCTTTTCCTTTGAATTCCTTCAGCCTGGCGGTGTCGTGGGCGCCATTTAGTCTTCAAAGTCAGTGCCTCAAAGGCCGATCTTCTCTTCGCAGCCTTTTCTTCGCTTTTTCACGTTTTTGCCTGGTTTTGATACAACGAAAGACCCCTTTACAAGCCAGAAAGAGGCATTTATGCGCTACCGATTCGACGCTTCCTGGCTCAATTTCAAAGGATCATCATCTCACCGTTAATTTTATTTAATTTATCCGAATCAAATTTTTTGTAATTTTCTTGTCTTCAAGCAACAATATAGCCTTTTGACCTCCAAGTCGTGCCAAATTTATGTATTGACCCCAATACTCAATCTTCAATTTAAAGTTCTCTGATTCTTCTGGAAACTTTATATTCTAGGTTTAAAATTAGAATATTTAATCGTGAAACCCTAATTTTAACTTCTTAAAATTAATATTAGGTCCTCATTGGAACCCTATTATTTTCAATTCGATGTGAATTTAATGTGACATTTTTCCTATTAATCCTTTAACTCACATCGGTACTACATGATTGGTGTAATTAACTTAATTAATAACCATAAGATGAATTTTATTAATTAAAATTTTATCGCTACGTAATCTCAAATAATAAATATTTGGGAATGTATATTGAATAATTATTTGATCAATAAAGTTGCACGAGTCATTATTATCACTAGTAAAATAAAGACCCTTTTTTTTATTTTGGCCCCTGAACTATCATTATTTTTAAATATCCCCTAAATTAAAAAATCTTTTACTGTTCACAGAATCTAAATAATAAATATTTGGGAATGTATATTGAATAATTATTTGATCAATAAAAGTTGCACGAGTCATTATTATTATCACTATAAAATAAAGACCTTTTTTTTTTATTTTGGCCTCAACCATCATTATTTTTTAAATTGTCCCCTAATTTTTTTTATCTTTTCAGGCTTACCCCTCAATTATCTCATCTTTTCAAGCTTGTCTCTGAATCTAAAATACAGTTTTCTAAATGTTCTATCCTGATTCATGATAAGTAAAACTTTGATAATATTACAAATTTTTACTTATCATGGTATATTCGTACTCAAGCAGGTTGATTACAAAATTTTAACATGGTCTTGATCATAGTAGTCATCTCAAGTCTTTTTGATGTAAACTTAGCCCCACTCGACTAGATTACATTGTGATAATTGGTAAGTGGAGAACTGGAGATTATGAATTGATAAATCATAAACCATAATTTCTTCAATCAAGACTGAAAGTTCCCCGACATGTCACAAAGCGTTAATGTCCGATTCTAAGCATATCATTATTTTTAAATGTAAATTTGAATTCATCAACCTTGTTTTTGCTTTGGTAAGTTTGGTCCCCATATTTATGGCGGTATTTTATCACCATTCTTCAATTTAAAACATAAGATTTTTTGGTTTTCCGTATCCAATTTTAAATATCAAGTCAACTAATTAATTATATTACGATAAATTGTAAAATTTATTTTTATGAAAAATATTTAAAGAAAAATCTATTGATATCCAATTTATATTTTTTGAATTAAAAGCAATAAAAAAGAATTCCATAATCAAAGTCAGCACGTAAAAACGAAAACCAATAAATCAATTGGTGGTAATATCACAGAACCATTTAGAATCGAAAGCCAGCAGATTAAATCACATTAGTTGTACTCCATCAACGTCACCAGGCGAATCTAGGTTTAATAATGACAATCAATCAAACACTTCAGATCTGTCCATATTAAACACCAAATATCCTGTCTATAAAATATCATTAAATAATATGAGACATTAATAATCCCTTTAATCCTCCTGTCTCCTGAGAAGAGTTAAGGATGTGCCAAAAAACTTGGGATTTTTAATGTTTTGTTTTATGGTATATCGTTAGGATATCATCAAGTTGTCTTAATATCCTAAAAAGAGGCCTATCATTTAAGGGATCTTAAATAGGTATTTAAGTTTTTATTATACTTAAGGTGTTTAAACTGTTTAAATAAAAATAAAATTGATTAATATAAAAACACACCACCTCATACTGACTATCGACATCCATCAATTTATACGATCAATCAAGGAAGCCTAGACAAAAGTAACGGGATACGATTTGACATATCTATAACTTTACCAAAGAAGACACGGCATCTAAATTTAATTTGATTTGTCCTTGCACCTATTAGCAACGACTTCTTAATATCATTAGTTGGTAGAACTTAAACTTCACGTTATTGTTTAAGGTAATGCGAAAAAATTTCATTTAACATTAATTAGACGAATTTAAGCAACTTAAAGACTAAATTTGTTTAAAGATCGGCATACGAGCCTCGTTTAAGAGGGACAAGAGGCGATCGGATAAAACACAACCTTATCGGAGTATGTGATAACATACTTGTTTTTAAATTGACTCCAGAGTAAGTACAAACACTATCTAATAAATTTATAGATAATAAACCTGTGAAGTGTATGATCATTTTGATTTGTTTGTTTATATCAAGAAAAACATAAGGCATTCGACCTTACAAAAAATACAAAAGTTTGCTAATATCGTGAAGATAAAATTTTGGCTACATCACTATTGTCACACATGAAAGGTGTCCTTATCTGCCTTAGAATGGATACCGTATCTCATCCGTTTCAATCTTTGACACATCATTTAGTCATTTAATAAGTGCTATGCTTTTTTTTATATATGTGTCATTTTAACCCACAATCTAAGATCTCACCCTGAAGAGCTCCGACACAGCCACAACCGAACCGAGACAAGTGGTTGTTAAGTGATCTTGCTGCTGTCTAAGTCATACACAACACTAAATAATGTTTTTTATGGAGTGAATGTACAATCTTGTCCTCCATTTTTAAGTGTAGTAATCGAGGAAATTTCAATTAGAGGCAAAATAGTACTTTAGTGTATATAGTGTTTCCCGTTTCGTCTACCCATCCCCAACAACAACTACACAATGACTCAAAACAAGAACTTTAAAGCGTGACATAATTCAACTGCAAAAACTAGACTACTAATTATCTACATCATCGCTTCTTCATGCAATGAGGCATCGTTAGTGACGCTTAACACTTTTAAAAAATCCTTGAAGCAAGCAAATGAAATAAATTAAACAAGAATCATTAAAATGAAATAAAACATTTTAGTGTTTTCTTAAAGATTGTTCCTTGTAAAACTATAGAAACATCACAAGTGAAAAATATCTGACAACAACCGAAAGCAACTCACAAAAAAGCCTGTTTTGGACCAAATAACAAGCAACCATACAAGTAAAAAAAATAAAATAAAAAATAAAATAAATTGTCTGGTTATAAATTTATAATTTTAATTTTATAGATAATTATTTAATATTATCAAATTATTACAAGCTTCACTTTTCCTCTTCACAATCCATCTTTCACGTGTCTACTACACACACAAAACCACCATTGTCTTGATAAAAATCCAATATTTTTTGTATTTAAGGCATTTATTTTATGAGATGAAGGCGAAGCTAGGTTTGTTTTTGGCTCTGATTCTTAGTGATTTGATTTCATGGCATTTGACTTTGGTCAATGATTTTGACTTAATTTGCTGAATTAGTTAAAAAGAGTGAAGTTTTATGTGTTTTTGAGCAAGTTGTTTATGGTAAGTTGAAGAAAAGCTGAATTCTTAAAAATGGGTTTTGATTTTGGTCAATGATTTTGACTTAATTTGTTGAATTAGTTAGAAAGATTGAAGATTTATGTGTTTTTGAGCAATTTGTTTATGGTAAGCTGGAGAGAAGGTGAATTCTTGAAAATGGGTATTGAGTTTGGTCAATGATTTTGACTTAATTTGCTTATTAGTTAAAAGGAGTGAAGTTTTATGTGTTTTTGAGCAATTTGTTGATTGTAAGTTGAAGAAAGGCTGAATTCTTGAAAATGGGTGTTGATTTTCGTCAATGATTTTGACTTAATTTGCTTATTAGTTAAAAAGATTGAAGCTTTATGTGTTTTTTAGCAATTTGTTGATGGTAAGTTGAAGAAAAGGTGAATTCTTGAAAATGGGTTTTGAGTTTTGGTAGTTTAGCTTTAAGTGATAGTAGAATTTGCTAAGTGGTGTGTAATTTTGAGTTGAATTAAGGGTTAGAGTTACTTTGTAAAGAATGTATGAATTTTGAGGTGAGCTAAAGGTTGAATTTTGTGTGTTTTGATTAGATCTTGTTTCTTTTAGGGCTTTGATCTGGAATTGTTATTGAAAAAAGAAAAATAAGAGGTTACTTTTTTGTTTATGTGAAGTAACTTCATTATTTATGTTTAGATATTAGTTAAGGGATCTGTGTTTTTGTTAAAATTAATTTAGGAAGTCTACAATTTTGCTAGGTTGGTTTGTGGTTAGGGTTTAACATCACTCCCTTCGGTTTAATTGGGTTTTATTTGAGTTTTTTATATTATTTGGGTTAGTTTTAAGGCTGGCTGGAACTATGTGAATTATAGAGGCAATGAAGTTAATGATGGTAAAGCGGATTTGAAGTGTCAAGGAGAGAAATTGGGTATAATGAGGAATGAGTGTATGATCGAGTTAGGAACGATAATAGGGGAAGAAATTGGGTATAGTTGGCTCTTCCATCGAGCGAACTCCGGTAGTAAACTAGTTTTAAGAATTTCCTGATAGTGACACTGTAGAGGATGCAGAATTTTACCCCATTAGGAATATAAGGTCCTCTAGATGTTCCAAAGATGCTGATTCTGCCATTGATGAACATGGGAATTCCATGATGAAGAAGAGCTCTATATATAGTTCAGTTGAAATTAGGGGACATAGGAAGTCGGTGAGCCCAAATGTCCATGATCTTAAGTGAAAAGGATCCTCAGGAATTAGGCACTAAAGAGTTAGGATAGGTACTGGAGATACAATCTATGGAAGTTCCTACTTTCTTGGTCGCTTATGTATGGTGATCACTTCAGCATCAGAAGTGAGAGTGTTTTTTTTTTTTTTTGTTTATTTACTGCAATTGGTAGTTTTTATTGATTTAGCAGCGAACTTATGCCCTGACTTGAAGAAAATTTTATACATTTAGTGATTTTTTTAACTACTTTCGTTTTAGGTGCTCCATTTGGGTGATGAAGCTTCAGATTTTACTGGTTGGTGAGTACTTACTTAATGGACTGTGGTGAAAGGCAAGTTGGAAGAGGCAATTATCTTATCCCAGCAAAAAATGTGTGGCCTTTGATGAGACTGTGGATCGGGTTATCTTTCCATGGTTTTGATAATGTATGTCATTAGTTGAAAAAAATAGACAGATTGTTGTTGGTCGAAGTGAGGTGGGGTAAAGATGCCACCCTCACCGGCTAGGTTCTCCCCTGGGAGGGAACTAAAGGCAGATAATCACAAGAGGGGACGTAGTCTTGAAAGTGGAATGCATTTTAGGGAGAAGGAAGATGATCTTGCATTATTCAATGAGGTGCAAAGCAAGGAAACCGACAACTTCTTGCTTCAGTCTAATGATGACTTTGATGACCTCTTTGGTAATTACTAGACCCTTGAGTTCTGTTTTAATTTTTTGTTTGTAGCTTATTTGATGGATGTATTATTAGATTTTTGTTGTATTTAGTTATGACTTGCTATATTGGCCCTGTTATCTATTGCGTGTTTCAGGAACAAGGTTGCGATACTTTTCAGATTGTAAGCTTGCAGTTTCTGTTCCTGCTCGTGGGGAGAGTAGTGACTTTCTAAACACAGATGGTGATAAAAATGATTATGACTGGTAAATTGTGAATTTAAGCTTTGTTTGCCATTTTGTTATCACATAAATATGTTTGTTAACCTGTATTTACTACTATTATGAAGGTTAATTACCCCTCCGGACACACCTTTGTTCCCCTCTTTGGATGATGAGACACCACAGGTTAATCTCGTCTCAAGAGGCAGACCTCGTAGTCAACCCAGGTCAATATCTAGGTCATCCACGGTAAGTATTCTCCGATATGTTTTATTAATAAGAAACAGTTGAACCTTATGAAAGTAGACCATAGAAGGGTACCATTTTCATATTGTTCGAATTGTTGACAAACAATCCTCTATGTTTTATATGTTTGTTGTAGATGGAGAAGAGTTACCAAAGCAGTAGAGGGAGCGCAAGTCCAAATCGTTTAAGCCCATCACCTAGGCCTGCTTATGGTACATATCCATCAAGAGGCAGACCATCATCTACCTCTCATGCAGGTTCACCTCCGACATTGCAGCACCTGACTCCATTGAGAAGATCATCTCCCTCTCCAAATAAGTATGCTGCTCCTAGTTTGAGTCCACCTCCTACATGCCGCAACACAACTCCGTCAAGGAGACCATCACCCCCACCTAATAAACCCTCAATATCTGTTAGTAGGTCTGCAACACCAATTCCTCGGAGAAGGAGCACCGATTGCAGTACTACTGTGGCATCATCCAGAACAAGAGGTGCCTCCCCGGTCAAGACTAGTAGAGGAAACTCTATGTCACCAAAAATAAAGGCATGGCAATCTAATATTCCTGGTTTTTCTTCGGAGGTGCCTCCTAATCTTCGTACATCTTTGGCTGATCGTCCCGCATCAAACATGAGAGGGTCTTCTCCAGCATCCAGAACTGGTTTAAAATCTGGCAGGCAGTCGACATCTCCCAGTGGTTCCAGGAGCGTCAGTTCTTCGCAAAGTCATGATAGGGACCAATTTATTTCCCGTGGTAGAGGTTCAATTGCATCTTCAGGTGATGATGATGTAGACTCTATGCTATCCATTTCCATGAGTACCTCTTCGGCTCCAAAGAGTATATCATCATCCATAAATGATAAGGCTCCGGCCTATTCCAAGAGACCAAATAGGATAGTTTCCCAAAGTTCTGCTCCAAAAAGATCATCTGACGTGCCACTTCGAAAGGTGGTATTCAATCTTCTTATTTGGATTATGTCTCGTAATTTTTCTTATAACTATGCCGTTACTTGGTTCAATCGGGAGCCTCTTCAGATGCATTTGGCATTTTGATGTTGATGTTGATGTTGACGTATAAGTTATAACTATGCCATTATTCATGATGTTCAACTGCCTTTGAGAATTTGAGATTAAGATTATACTCGAAAAATTCATGATGTTGATGCATTTGGCACTAATTTAGTTCCATGAGGAAGAATATATAAATTTTTCGAATGATGTTCTAATTCTAACAAATATTATACCAAGATGTAAGCATAATAGAGTTTCACAGTGTGCTAGTGTATATCAAGAAGCTATTATGACTTCTGTTTTTAAAACTGGACCACATGTTTCATGGTCCATGATTTTCTAGCAATCTCATGTCAAGGCACATCCAAGGGACAAAAAAACCGAGTAGGCTAGTAACCTATATTCCCTGGCACTTGGACATAATAAAATAAATCAAGGGCTCATTAAACTATCTACGTTTTTTATCTATTGTGAAGCTGCTACTACATGGAACAACCTGAAATAGCCTTCATATCCCTGGATAAGGTCAGGCCAACCACCCCCCCCCTCCTCCTCTTACTCCCTTAGGCGGGTTTCTTTATGGTGAACAATTCTGTATGTTTATTTAATTGAACTGGATTGATTCTTGCATGCATTGACCGAGTAGATTGTTTCAGGAGATATTGTTGAAGTTGTAAACTAGTCAATGGATTAAATTGCTGACACGATTTTCTTGTACTTTCTGTCTTTAGGATCAACAGAAGATTCCTCATAACAGGTTCAGGCCTCTCTTGTCCAGTGTCCCCACTTCGACATTCTACAGTGGGAAAGCTTCTGCTGCTCAGAGTGTTATGATGTCAAGGAATTCGTCAGTCACCACGAGTAATAATACCAGTACTAGTGGTGTTCATGATACTGTAGATAGTGAACGAAATCCTGAGGAGGTTACAAGCATGTATACAGTCACGCCAATCTCTTCTATACAAGATTCGTTGTGTGCCTATAATGACGGGGATGCAACAGACGAAGATGGTGGGGACAAAATGCATGTCGTGTCATCTAGTAGTCAGTATGGAAAACTTGAAGAACATGTTGAAATCAATTTTGAATCGGTTGATAACAAGAGTTGTGTTCAACATGACTCCTCTGTAGGGATGACTTCAGCTGCTGGTGTTTTGGTTGGGGAAGTAGATCTTGAAGATTTAGTTGTTTGTTCAAAGTGCAGCTGCAGTTTTGATGCAGTTGATCTAATAGAAGGATACCTAAGGCTTTGCCCCAACTGCAGAAGTTCAGAATTGATCCCAGTGATTACTACTCCACTGACGAGAAAGGCCGTTGGGAACTTTCCACTGCCTGAATCCCCAGGAACAAGGGATAGTGAGCAGGCTTACCATGATGTGGTTATTAACAATGACCAGCGTTTCCAAAGTGAGGCAAACATAAATGTGTTATCAAAGGATTATCTAGCGGAAGAGCTAATTGAGAAGAGGCTTGTCAATCACCCTGAGACAGGCCAATCATGTCTTAGAGATGAGATATCTGGTTGTGGCATTAGCTCCCAGGAAGGTCTACACGTACAAGCCAATGGAAACACAAAGATTGAGGTTCCTGAAGCTGCAGGCATCCCGTTGCTGTTTAGGAGGTCAAGCAGCTGCATAGGACACATTGTCCAAAACAGGGGTTTTGTGTCCAGTGAATTGCCAACTGATGAGTTGGCCTATGTAAGAGACTCAACATATAGCTTAAGCAGTTCTATAGGACATGGCAGTATGTCTACATCTTCATCGACAGACTTGAGTTCCGTGAAACATGCAGAAAGCCGGATTCAACGGCAACATAGTGGCAAAAAATCTGAACACGAAAATTATAGATATGATCTTCGCACCAAACATCAACGGTCCACCTCGTATTTTTCTGGTGCCTCCACCCATAATTTTCAGTTTTTAACTTCAACTACGAACTCCTTTGAGGAAGGCTCTGACTTGTCTTTAGTCCATGTGGAAAAGAACATACTGGAAGAAAAGCATACAAGGCCACAAGAAATTAATGAGGTGTCTGTAGTCCATTTGGCTGAAGACATTTTGGAAGAAGCATGTGCTGAATCACAAGAGGAATCAGTGACTGATGCCGGTAGAGAAGGGGGTTTCACTGGTCTTTGTGACAGTGGTTGTGGAACAACCAGAGAGCACTCCAGCAATAATACAGTCACTTGTTTGGAGAGTAATGCATTTGCACCAGTTTCAAATTGTGAAGAGTTCACTTCATGTGTGGATGGTGATGACACTGATCTCCTTGCAAATGAGGATGTAGATCGACAAGCGGCATTTGCTCATTGTCTTTGTGAGACTAATGCTGTTGTGGCTAGTACCATGTCAAATCCTTGTGTTGACGGTGTTCAAGTTCAAGATGAGAGCGGTTTGGACACATCAACAAAAATAGGAGCTGAAAATGGTGAATTTTATTCGTCCGATCCAGAATCTGTGTTTAGTTCTCCGAATCCAACAAGCAAAGAAGATGGGATGCAGGAATCCCCCATTATTGGGTCATCGGACGTTGTCGTTGCAGCTTCTGTTGACGAATCAGAAAACATAGGTCATGCACATGGTATACTTGGTAAGTAAACTTTGAATACTTTCTATGCACTTCTGATTCTTCCTATTCTCCCTTTTTAACTCTATTGCTGATTGATTAGGAGTATATATTCTACTATGTACTATGAATCCTGGAGCCCTCATATTTTTTACCATCTAGCAGAAGAATGTTATGTCTTTTAGAATAATCCATCTTTATCTGCATCGAGTCTGTACCGTTTTCTATCAGGAAAACAAAGAAAAGCTTAACTAAATTCTTACGATATTCATATACACATTAAATCCCCACTCCCCTCCCTCTCACTCTGAGAGTTAGCTGGATAAGTAGTGAAAGGTCTTCTAATTCAACACAGTTCCTATAGTAACTGTTGTGTGCTATCATTGTTATTTCACCACTCACCACTTGTTTCGTAATTTGATTTTTTGTTCAAGTGTGGTTATTTTATTTTGGAGGTGGCATAATGTATCAGTTTGATGAGCTAAAAAATATATCATCAAAAACTGTGTCTACTTTCTAAAAAAAACGATGAAGCCGTCATCGTAGCGGCCCCCGAAGTCCCTACGCTAGGATACCTCAGAGGGGTAAATCGCGGGATGTGCCTCAACTGGTCAGGGGACTTGAGCTTCCCTTTAAACCACTTCAATACGAGATTCTGCCACTTGCATTACTCGAACCCACAACGCATGAAGAGGCTAGGGTGTTGATACTTAACACTCAAGTTCTTTACCAGTTGAGCTATATCCCGGGGCAACTTTGTCTACTTTCTAAATGTAGTTCATGTGTGTATTTTACTGTTGCAGAAGAATCAACTGTTGTGGTGGAGGGCCAAAAGGGACTAAAGGCCAGAAGTTTGACTCTTGATGAAGCGACAGATACTATTCTCTTCTGCAGTTCTATAGTTCAAAATCTGGCTTATGAAGCTGCAAACACAGCTATAGAGAAAGAAAATTCCGCCTTACTGGAAAGTTCTCGGCCAATAGTGACTATCGTCGGGAAAGCTAACACCGATAGAAGGGTTCCACGTAATAAAAATGCATCAAAACGTACTCCAAAGTTGCAAAAGTCTAAGAAGTCGGACGAAAGAGAAAACAAACCTCCTACAAGCAAGACCGAGAGTGAAGAAGGCATGGAGGATGTATCGACAACTAAGCTTGTCGGGGCGCCTAATAAAGGCGATAGTTTGAGGCCTCCAAAGCTTGAATCCAAGTGCAACTGTACAATTATGTAAGCGTCGACGATGCATTGTTCTCTTGCATATGTTTAAATAAGTGCTAATATTATTTTGTTGGTGTGATCAATTGTAAGAAATACACAATTTCTCCAGCATAACCGTTGTAAAGTTCAATTGCTGTTTTATTATTAGTCATTTATTTTAGTAGTAGTCTTACAGTAGAGATAAGAGTTCATTCTTTGTGGTGCCAAAGTGTGAATTTCAAACTTGAGATTCTTTGTAATTGCCGATGTAAAATGTTTTCGTCGTTACGGGCAACTATTTTCCTTTTATATTTATTTTCATCCCTTTTGAGTAATATTATAAATGTCGGAAAATGTGACTTGAAGTTTGACAGGGCCAAACGGCCTCTACAGCGTCTGCTACAGGGGCCGTTAGAGGCGTGTTTTTTTGCTGAAATTTCTGGACTGTTTGGGGCTAGTAATGGCCTCCCGAACAGCTTCAAATGGGGCCGTTTCGGGGGCCGTTTGGGCGCGCATCTGAGGCGGTTTAGGTCTGTTTTAGGCCTATAAATACCCCTCTACTTGGTTTTGAGTCTCCAATTCTAAAATCTGATTGTGTAGGCTATTGAATAGAGAATTAGGGTTCTTGAATAGCTTAGCTCTTGTTATTCTATTCTTTAGGGATAGTGTAGGTTGAGTTATATTCGTCTGTTGTCTCTATTCTTTTGAGTTATGTAGATTTGTTAGCTACACAAGTCTGTAATTTGTTTCTTCATTATAGTGAAATTTGTTTTGTGGTTTTGCTCGTGGATTAGTCCTAACACTTTGTTAGGGATACCACGTTAAATCTTTTTATTTTTATTTTCAATACTTCGTATAATTAAACTATTTAGAATTATGATTAATACATTATATGAAACCATTAGGTCATTATATGGCTGGTATCGAGCTTGGATTTAGTCTGCGAAGAAGATGGTGGTGAAAGAATTAAAATTGATAAGTTATTTGGGAGAAACGATTTCGGTCTCGCAGAATCGAGGCGGGCGTTCTTGAAGCGAGAGGGCTCACGGAGTTCCTCGATGAAAAATCCACAGCACGCCACGATAGCAAACACCGTCTAGAGGAGAAGACACATTTGAAGTTGATTCTTGCTTTGAATGATGAGGTTATCGCAGAGGTTTCAGAGGAGGATCACTGGCGCTGGCGGGAGGCGTGGCAACTTGAGTTCGTATATGGCAATTAAGCTTGACCTTGATTAGTTGATGTTGAAGCAACGTCTGTTTGGGCTAAGAATGCGGGGAAAATCTGTCTTGAAGAATGCGAGCGATACATCTCTTGGGAGCCACTGAATCTATATATTACTTGATTTAAGTAATATAGATATTAAGATTGAGGATGAGGATCTTTGCTTTTAATCTTGTTAGCCTTGCACCTATGTCTTATGAGAATTTTAGAGTCGACAAAATGGTAAAGATTAGTTGTGTATGGAAGAAGTGAAATTAGCCATGCTTGGCCCGATTTGCGTGATACTAGCAGTGGTGGTTCAGCGCTCTGAGTCAGACCTTTGGTGCCTTAGTTGCTAACACTAATGGTGATAGACGGTGGAGAAGTTCTCGGATTGAGTCGGGGTTCGAGGCGATAAATCACCCCGATTTGCGTAGGAATTGGGGCATTGAAACATGATTGTCGAGTTGAGGAATGAGCAGCCGAACGGAGCCTGAGTGGTACCGCCGCCATTCTTGACTGACGGCATTTCGAAGAGGAGATAGCTTTGATTCTTTAATCACATCCGACACCGATGTGTGGTCTCTGGATCTCTGAGACAGGTATCGTGTGCGTCCTAGGAAGGAGTGATCTTTTACATGGGTAGATTGGAAGGTGGCATTGTGTTTTCATGGCTTAGTGTTTTCGGTCTACAAGATGGTTGGGATTGACTCGGGTAGGAGTAGGACACGTGATGGTGGAGGTTGTACATTGAGCGAGGTTAGACATGTGTTTCATTTAACGAGGAATCTGTTATCTCTGAGTCGTTTGTACAATATATGAGAGTTTAAAACTACGAGGAAAGAAGGTGATGGTTGTTAATACATTTATAGGTTGGATGTGCGTCACAGTGGTGTGAGCATGGAACTTTGGATTGGATACAAGGTATGACGTTTTTGTATTTTAAATTACGACTTTGTGTGGTGTTGGGAAGCAGTGGGGCCTTGATTAATTGAGTCGGTGAGTGAGTTGGAGGCCTTACCGATCCTTTGTTAGCGACAATACTTTAGTAACCTTAAAGGTTTCATGGAACATCACGGGTAACGATGTCATAGAGTTACGGTTGAGTACACGCTATTATGTGAATGCGACTATGATGATGGTTGGGCAATTGTTGGTTGCGGTAGCTCGATTCGTGGATCATTTGTTGCTTGACGAGTCGGGGAGGGTGATGCATTGGATGTGTTCGATCTAGTTGGATAGAAGACAGGCATGCTTTGGTATTCAATAGTTCCCATTTTTGTCTTCATGTGGTGTTGATATGGTTAGCTTTGGGATATCGACAAACGGTGAAGATGGTTTCATCAGGGGCTAGGTTCAACGATGTTTGGACTTGCTCATTTGGTACAAATTTTCCCGGTGACAGGGCAATATGTGAGGTGGAGTGCGGTGAACATTGTCTATATTGTAGGTGTCTTTTGGACCTGTCTGTCTATCTGGATACTTTTTTGGTCCACACAGTACGTGCAGTATATTGAGTACATTTAGGCGCATTTGGTATATCTTTTTCACTATCTGAGAGCAACACGTTACTTGGTATATACGGTGCGCCACAGGAGGGTTTTTGATTTTTGTTATACGTGGAAGATTAGTCGAGGTGGAATTTGGCCGAAATGTGACTTGAAGTTTGATAGGGCCCAAGCGGCCTTTGCGGCCCGAGCTATTTGTAGGGGCAGATTAGCGTAACCATTCGGCGGCATGTTTTGTTTGAAATCTTTGAACATTTGGGGCTAATGCTGACGCGAGCCGGCCCCAGATGGGAGCCGTTTAAGCGAGGCCGTTTGGGGCGCATCTGAGACGGGTTAGAGTTTGTTTAGGCCTATAAATGCGCCTCGCTTGGTTTGAGTTTTGGCCTAAATTTGATTGGTAGGCTATTGAATAGAGAGGTAGGGTTCTTGAATAAACATCTGCTTGTTATTCTATTCTTCGGGGATAGTGTAAGAAATTTGGTGTATTAAATACATTTGTCTATGATATAGGAGTTCTATAGATCGCGGCCAGTACACAAGTCACATGTCTGTTGCTTTCCATTATAGTAAAATACGTTCTGTGGCTCTGCTTAGGTGGATTAGTACTAACAACTTGTTAGGGATACTACGTTAAATCTTTGTCTCTTTAAGTCTTTTTACATAATTTCTTTGTCTTTAGAATTAAATGGCATGTTCTGACAAGCAAACTTTCCGTCATTATAAATAAAAGACATTGCTTTAGTTAATGCAGTAATATATATATTATGTAATTTATGAATCTTTTAAGTTTGCATTTAGATAAGAAGCAAAGGGTTTAGGGATTATAAATCTTTTGCATTTTAATAATGTCTTGCTTTCAAAAAATGGTATGTCTTTAATCTCAAAGCCTCACTCCCCTGGCCATGTTACTTCGAGCCAAATACTACCCTAAATACACGCCTTTTCATCCAAAAAAAGCTTCAAATCCCTCTTGGGTTTGGCAAAGTTTACAACACAACTTCAAACAGCTCCATAGTCACATTGAATGGACTATTGGTTTAGGTCACTCAATTTCAATCTGGAATGACCAATGGTTACCAAAAAACACCTTTGGTCTTTGGGGCAGCCATAATGATAAAGCTCTGTCCTGACCAATTTTATACGTAAATCTTTTGGATGAAAATTTTGCTTGAAGAAACTTATTGAGACATCTTTCCCAAATTACATTATTGTGGAAATTATTCTCGAGTTCAACAAATCAAATCACCAGTTAACATCACTAAACAAAAATCCTTAACCACAAAGAATGTTTACAATGCTTACACTACTCTAGACACCTCAACCATACAAAAGTCAAAAACACTCTTTTGTAAAATCCAAAACTTGGAAATGTCTTTGGAAATTACCTGTGCCTTCTAAACAAAAATTATTTCTCTCGAAATTGCTTCTCAATAGATTGCCCTTAAATACAAATATAGCTAAAAAAATAAATTTTCTGTTGCCTACGTCGCTTTGTGGAATGGACTAAGAAACAGAAATAAAAAGCATCTTTTCACATTCTTGTCCTTTATTCAAATTTTCTACAAAATCTTTTATGTTACTTATGGGCTGCTGCAAGCATCCTTCTATAAGATGTTATCCAATCTCATAAGTAAACTTGGTGGGAAATGAAATAATTCAATGGTTGACTTATTATTTCTCATTAGTACTTTGTGGAGTATTTAGATTTCCAAGAATAATATTCTCTTTAAGGGGAGCAATTCAATCTGGAGCAAATAAAGGCTTTAGCAAAGGAAAATCATTCCTTATGGTTAAAAGCATTTATAAAACAAAGGTCTTCTCTGCATCGGTGTAACCTCGCAAAAATACCAAAATATCTTCGGCAAATCCATACTTACCCTGACTCATTGAAAAATCATATTTTCTCAATATCACCGTTCATCCGACTGATCATTCACAATCGCAATTAAGGATCACATATAACAACAATAAAGAAACACATTATGTCCTGGGTAGGCTCACAAGCACTGATGCCAATTTACAAGATTGTTCTTTCAACAATAAGGAGGAAGTGTTGTTAGCTGAAGTGCTCTTAACATGATTGATCTTAATTGCTTCTCAAACACCATCTGATGTTGTTATTGGTACATACATGTTTTTTTCTCAGGTATTTACTAGGTGTGCCCCAAGAATTATGCTACGAACCAAATGGAAAGAGTTTTTGCAGAAGCATCAAATGCATGACACTACTTTCTTTTGGAGATCTGGAATTGCCGATAATATTGCAACAACTTTTGGACCAAGACATGTTTATAATAGTGGTAGCAATTTTTTTTGGCTTGATTTAAATATGTTAAACTCTACTGTTATGCACAATCGTTTGTTAGCACCTCAAGCCACTGTTTCTTTATAAAATGAATCATTTAACTAAAAACAAAAAAAACAAAATGTACAAGCATCAATCAAAGATTCTGATCTCAAACTCTAAATCCGTGGAAAAGGAAAAAAAAAAAAAGTTAATTTGACATTAGTTTAACATCTGCAAATGTGTTACTAATTTATCAGGTTCTACACACAAGCCATTTTTTAGCAGGGCAATAACTTCAGACCTTATGATTATATCCTTAAGTTTTTAATATATCGATGTGAAACTGAATTTTTCAATATCCTCCTGTACTGGCAACTCCGTTCGCCTGGATCATTATGGGTTTATATGTTGATTTAATTATGATATGACTCATGATATCATGTCAAGAATCCATATTATATCATATATCCCTACTATAGAAGGTATAACAAAAGGCAGAAAAAAGATTCTTGTGTATTGTTCTTATTTGTCATTTCACACCATCTAAAATATAAAAATATATCCATACTGATAGGAATGGAAACAAATCCAATATTTTTGGAATCTTCGAACTCGAAATCGTAGAGTTGATATCCGAATCGAACTTGAATACAATTTTCTTATTTGAATGGTAAAAGAATACCCTGTAGGAAATAATTTGCAATGAAGGAATGCATAATGTAGCAGATACACCTAAAATAGGAAATAATTCTTTGAAAGAGGAACTGTAGATGCAGGGGGACACTCAAGAACTACCCCATCAGCTGAGACTCTATAGGTCTCAGGATCCACTTCAATTGAGGGAAGGGCAGTATTAAGCTTCATGTCAAGTTTAGAGAGTTTCCTCACATTACTCACTGCTTCTACTCTCTTGTCTAACTTGTAGAGTTCTTTTATTCCACAATCAAGAGCTGCCTGTTTATGATGACGACGACGACAATTAACAAGTTGCCAACCATTGCAAGAATATGTACGGAGAAGGTACTCACCTTGCTAACAAAAGCAATTGAATTTGAACTCCCAGCCTTTCCAAGTGCGCCGAACATAGGCCTCATCATAACCTAGAACAAATAAGTGGTTTCCTTGAGAAACGACGATCACAATGAATAAGGTTGGCGTTTAACTAGAGCTAATGACTTGTATCAGAAGTCGCAAAGATATTAAACAAGCATGGAACTATCATCTTCCATGAAAAATGAGAACCACTATGAATAAGGTTGTCTTCTAACTAGAGCTGATGCTCAAATCAAAAGTCGTAAAGATATCAAGCAAACATGGAACCATAATATCCGTGTGCCTGATTGTGCGAGTTTTAACTTCTAACATAAATAGTCAGTTTTTTTCATATTAACTTCTAACGTAAATAGTCTGTTTTTCTCTTCTCCAATTACATCCACAATGTTTTTATGTGAGTTTTTAATTTTTATCTCCACACTGATGCACTCCATTCCTTATTGATCTCCCTTTACCCTCCCTTATATTTTTTCTTTTCATTTCTAGTAGTTGATACATTTCAAATTCAAACTGAAGTCTCTTATCAATTAAAATGGTGAAATGAAATCAATTACCGGTTCTGGAGTTGGAATGCTGGCATTTGGATCACCCATGTTAGACCATGCAATCATGCCACCCTTCATCACAATTTCTGGTTTTACTCCAAAGAAGGCTGGCTTCCAAATAACAAGATCAGCCAGCTTCCCTTGCTGTGGCGCAACAGACACACGAGTATTAGAGCTATCCAAATCTCATGGTTTCTGTGATATTATTATGTAAAATGCTAGTAAATCGCTTTTAACTGTTTTCCCCCACTCAACATCTATATTCAAACCTTTAAGATGGGTCTTCAATTTAATAAACAATTATCTCGAAGATTCTAATAATAGTGGTATCAACTGAAATTTTTTGAGGTTCCAACACTAGTGGTATCAACTTAGGTTCCAACACTAGTGGTATCAACTTACGAATTTTTATTTGCTCAACTATTACACAAATACAGATATCTTACCTCTACGGATCCTACCAAGTGAGAAAAACCACAAACTATTGCAGGATTTATCGTGTACTTTGCAATGTATCGTCTAATTCTCAGATTGTCACTATCTAATGAGTCACTCTCCAGTGGTCCTCTTAGAGTCTTCATTTTGTGAGCAGTTTGCCACGTTCTGCAAATAACCTGGAGCAGAAGCATTTGTCAAAAGAGTAGTCTCACATTGAAGAAATCTCCAATGGTTTCTTGAATTAATGTATGTAATATAATTGAAAACATTGCATTAATTGTATGATATAAAACTAATTTAAGAAATCAACTAGCAAAACTAACCATTTTCTTTACCAACAAAAAGTTCCAAAGTTCTAGAATGTCAGAATTAAAATAGTACAGAATGGACGAAGTTTCAATGCTATTACTATCTTCTGTACTCCCAGGCAGAGCCACAAATATGACCCCCAAAATGAGAATCTGCTGACATTTCATGAAAGCTTCTTGGGAAAAAAGAAACATTACCTACATGCGATATCTAATGTTGTTTACTTTAGGAGAGAAGAGGAGATATTGATGTCTACTGTTCATATTGCTTCATAACTTTAAAGTTGGTTTATCATTAATTTATATAATGTATCAGGACTGACGTTGTAAATGCACTTCAACTGAAGCACAACATGAGTCCTGGTGCATATCCATCAGGAGGTTCACAAGAATGATAAGTTACCTCCCCTATGCGGCCCATAGCTTGGGAATCAGATGATATAATACTAATTGCCCCCATATCATGCAGAAGATCCTCCGCTGCTATTGTCTCTGCCCGAATGCGTGATTCAGCAAAAGAGACATCTTCTGGAATGTCTTTATCAAGGTGGTGGCAGACCATCTGTGATTCATGTTATTGATCAAGAATAGTTATCACCTCAAAATTTAGAATTCTACTTCAGTTTATCGTTCTAACCAGCATATCAAGGTGCTCGTCCACAGTATTGGAAGTAAAAGGACGGGTTGGATTGGTTGATGAGGGAATGACATTTTTCACACCACACACTTTAATTATATCTGGAGCATGACCACCACCTGCACCTTCACTGCAGAACATTTATGTCTATAATGCTCAAGTTATGTCTATGCATGTGGTGCTCTACCATACCATATTTCCTTAAAGATGGTGGCATACTTGCAGCAAGAACCAAACTAGTAGGGGGTCTCACCCCTTAATTTTTCATATTTATACTGCTTAAAAGTAATTTTCGCACCCTTAACATATGAATTTTTTCCTGCTCACACGGATAGATTATATTTGCACCCTCATAGAAAACTTCAAGCTCCATTGCTGCTTGCAGCACAGGGAAGGGGGGTGTGGGTGGAGTTGTGTTGGGTTGGGGGTGTTGGAGCAGCATTAGTATGGAATCCAAACCTGTGATATGTATGAATAGTTCTATCTTTAAATGCTGCAATTGTTTGCTCCACAAATCCCGATTCATTCAAGGTGTCTGTATGAATATTCACCTGACATTTTCACATTATTAAACCAATAAATATGATAGCAAATAAGGTGTCATCTAACAGTAGCATAGACATCTACCTGAATATCATACTGCTCGGCAACTGTCAAGCAATTATCTATCGCCGCAGGTGTTGATCCCCAGTCCTCATGAAGCTTCAGTCCCATTGCTCCAGCCTTAATTATTTCATGTAGGCCATCTGGCTTGGCACTATTTCCCTGGAGATAGATGGAATTGAGTCATCTCAGAAATGCAGATTCAGATCAAGGTTAACATTTCTGCAGACATAAAAAAAGCATTGTTAAATTGAAGATGAATGCTGACAATTCTCAGCTAGGTAAAGCATACTTTTCCAGTAAAACCAAAATTTAAAGGCATTCCGTCAGTCGACTGCAACATTAGTTTCATGTGTTGTGGTGCTGGTGTACAAGTAGTTGCACGTGTCCCATCAGCAGGTCCTGTACCGCCTCCTACCAATGTCGTGATACCTGCAATGGTCAAAGACAAACAGTAATGTATCATTTATATAATGTCTTGCTTCCCTACTCTGGCAATTTTTGGACCCAAAGAGTTGTCATGACTACCGTTAATATACCCACCCAGATTATGCAGAGATGGCCCTGAAGTTTTACTTCATACCAAATATTGTGGTGGTCTATAGTCTAGTTGGTGGATCAGAAATTGACTCATACCTAGTAAGCAACTATGTGGGACAGTGGGGACTCATTTGGTATCTGAACTCAAATTTCATGTCCTGTCATTTACATCTTCGCATTAAAATCCAGCGAGAGTCGCAACCGGAGGGAGAAATAAGGTGGGAACCGACAAGGTATAGCATTTGTAGAAAATCTCACCACTTGATATAGATTCATATGCCAATTGGGGACATATGAAATGCACATGACAATCTACACCCCCTGCAGTTATGATCATACCTTCTCCTGCGATTACTTCGGTGTTCACCTGATACAAACAGATAAAGTTACTACAGGTATGATGCTGCATGCCTACATGTAGATAACTTCTATTGTCTTTGGAATCTCAACTTACACCAATAATCATGTCATTCAATACCCCATTCATAACATCCGGATTTCCAGATTTACCAATAGAAACTATGACTCCATCTTTAATCCCAATGTCAGCCTTGAAGATTCCAGTATAATCAATTACTACAGCATTTGTTATAACAGTATCCAAGCAGAGAGATGCCTGATACCCACTCGCTTGTCCCATTCCTTCTCTCAGAACTTTTCCACCACCAAATACACATTCATCACCATAAACAGCAAAATCATTTTCAATTTCTGCAAATAAGTCGGTGTCGCCAAGCCGAATTTTGTCCCCAGTGGTGGGACCATACATATTAGCATAGCTCTCTCGACTCATTGAACAACAAAGTGGAGATCCAGCTTCAACAAAGCCTTCACTGTAGAAGTAGCACCATGTCAAGCACATATATACTTAGATAGCAAGATAGATAAGTCTGACTAAGAAATTTAACATCGTTTAGACTTCAAATCAAAGAACATGAATTGCACAAGAAACAATATCCTGTGAAAATTTACTACTTCTCTGACCTGGAATTCGTAGTATCCATAGTTCCAAAATCTCTCTCATGAACAGTATTCATTACGGTTTGTAAGTTCGAATCACCAACAGGGCCATCACAAATCCCATTTCCTCCCCTGATAACTTTATTACCACCAATGCTGACCAGAGTAACAGTTTTAGTATCACCCGGCTGGAAAAAAAGAATTTTGCTTATTATGAATCTTGACACACAGAGAACATAAGTAAAATATGGGGCATAGATGAGATGATCAAGAAGAAATAAGGTACCATTTCTACAGAGTAAACAAATGGTGTTCAATAACTAAAGTAGAGCAATGGCTAAATATAAATATACATTAAGATGCACTAACATAAAATGTTGCTTAAATAATTTTTAAAGCAAACCACGTTGAAGTCTGAATAACGAACCTCGAATCGTGTTGCTGTCCCTGCCGGTATATTGAGACGCATACCATATGACTTTCTTCTATCAAACGCCAAAGACGGATTCACCTCAATAAAGTGGTAGTGGCTGCCCACCTAGACGATTCCAAGGAAAGACAACCTAAGTAATTTATACTTTTTGGAAATGGAACAATAAGCATTAGATTCTATCCATTCAGAATGGCAACTAGCAATTTCACCTAAATATATAGTACGGATTCTGGATTTTTATAGAACTTCTAAAGTAGATGACCATTTAAAACAGAAAGAAGGTCCCACTCTTTCAGCATATTGCAAATGGAAGGGAAAGTAATAAGGGCTCATCATGTCATGAAAACCAATATGGAAAAGTTCTCATCTGCTAAGTGCATATCCGAACAATTCCAGATGGCATTCCAATTACTTAGTTTTGCAAATGAAATTACAATTTAATCGAACATTGAAATCTGAATCCACTAAACTACATCTGACAAGTTCAGGATTAAGTCTGCTACAATTTTTCCTTTTTCAAGTTTATCTTGGGCTTTAGCACAAATATACTAGAGTAGAGAATCTACAGAGAAATGAAGGCACCTGGATTGGTCTGTCTCTAGTGTTGGTGACTTTAAGAGTTACTGCTTTCCTTCCAGAATTAAGGATAATAAGTCCACCTTGACAGCGTAGTTCTCCAGGAATCACACCATCTTCTAGAGGTGGAAACCTATCCAACTGAGGGACTGTAGTACAAAAAATATTTCATGACCATATGCCAAAAGAAGGGAGCACAAAATAGTCATGGAATGTGTTAAAAGATTTGAAAAATATTCTAATTTTGTACTTTGCAAAACAAATGTAAAACATATAGACTGCAAGAGTACATAAATTGATTTCAAATATGTAAATTCAAGATAGAGCTCAGCTAAAAAATATGTTTCCTTACTCGATCAAACTTCAAACCTAAAATTATTTGCATGCCTATATATACGCATATATATATTATATTGTCCAGTATATTTATACGGATATGAGAAATCGATGTTGCTTAGAGGACTTGTAAACAATTATTTGCACAGTAAAAACTAAGTCAATCCATAAAAAGACTACCTAGAAAAATATGCAGAACGACTACCATTCACCTGGAAGAAAAGAACCATGTAAAGCTAGCTCAAGATTGCCATTTTCACAAGTGATTGGTTCATGGACAGTTATTAACTTTGTCCCATCAGGAAATGTCCCTTCAACCTACTCAAAGATCCATAAGACCATTTTTAATTCACATGTGATTACATTTCTGATTCTGCTTTCCAGTATAATATATGGCATACCAAAATTCAATGCAGTAGTACCTGAACAGTATACAAGAGGTGTGGAACAGTAGGAAGCACCTGTCGCCTATTGGTATACAATTCAACCGAAGTTGTATCAGGTAACATAATTTGGCAAAAATTATCATGGACTTGTCATTATACAAGCAATAGCAGCAAAACATATTGGTCTAAGAAATTCATTCTCATTGTCATAGAGCACATAGGTGGTCAACTCTCAAGTTTACTCTGGTAGCATTACATTCTACGAGACGCTCATAATACCGAAAAAACTTATTAATTCCCTTGTTCCCAACCTGTGAAGGAAAAGGAAAAAACCAATGCATGAAACCGGAGCTGATCAATGTGATGTATGTTGCTATTGAATATCTAGTTTGTTTATGTTTAATTGCGAGAAATATTTTTGCTTGGAGTTAATCATAAATATTTGTGGATAGAATGCCAATACTTCACAATAATTCTGCAACTGTAACATTATTAACTACAGTAGTGATGTTGCCATCAAATGTAACAATACCGATGATAAGCAAATATGACTCTTTTCATTCCGGTGGTTGCGACATACATGGCGACATTTATGCCATCATTAGCTTACATGCCTAGTAAAAAACTCTGAATAATGGCCTGAATGTCACCATGGATGTGGCAACCACTAGAATGCAACCATATTTCACTAAAAAGTCAAATTTGTTTATTATTGGTGTTGTTACATCCGATGAAACAACAATAATGCATATAATAATATTATAGTTGTGCATAAATTGTTTCTGCAGCATTACAAGAGTATCCACAAATTTTTATGACAAACCCAAAACAAAATATCTGTCATAATTAAAAATAAAAAGATAGAGATGAAATAGAAACAAGCACCCCATACAGTAGCTCCGATTTCAACAACTCCTCATTCACGCACTTATCTCAGCATTTCCGGAAGGTGAAAAAATTACAACTATCTTCCTTTTACGACTTCAGCAATTAAATCTCTTAAATAAAATGTCATTAAATCTTCTGAATAAAATGTAAAGTTTAATATTATATAATGAAAATAATATTGAATTATATAATGAAATAAAAACAAATATATTATACTTTAATAAATCAATAGTAACCCTATTTATAATTTGTTTAGATGGTAATTCCGGCCTAAATGTAAGGCTTCTAAAATCCGATGTTTGTGTCCATCTAGTATGGTTCTAGAATCCCGCCAAGGGCCCATCCATTTTATGTTGTGTCTTGTACATTGATTCAAGCTACCAATACTTTTGGTAGGTATTTACCGGTATCAGGGTTTGCCTCATGAATACAATCCTAGGTATTTGGTCACCATTCATCTTATGAAGTATCGAGAGACGCGAGCGTCAATTCAAAGTCATGTGCTAGCTTCATGTCAGGTATTTGGGCCAAGCATGACTGTCTTCGATAAGACATCTCTGATAACCTCCCCACATCAGACATCAACTGCCATTTCAATTTTATCAACGTGACAAAAGCCGATGCGAGATCAAAGACTTCAAATCCATTTGAAGAGAGAGAAAGAAAGAGCAATTGACCCGTATCTAACCTTTGAATGATTTCTAATTAATTTACTCTTGTGGCTTTCAAGAAATGAGTTTCAGATATCAAGAGGTTCATTACCCATGAAATTGTTAATTGAACAAAAATAAAATTTAAACCAAAATACTGATACCTTCCTAATAATTGCCTCCCAATATCCATCAGTTCTGCTACAGACTTCTCGCCATCATGCACAAACTCCAAAATCTAGCAAATTTTAACATTACCAGGACCACATTAGACAAAGACAACTCTACATTTCAATAACGCCCAACTTCTCTCATTCAAGCTTTTATCAAGAGTCAATCCCGCTGACCCCTGCCACGTGAATCATCCGAAACTCAGGTTTCACTTGTTAGAAGGTATTGAATATGTCAAAGCATAATAGGATGTCATTTATAAGGTTATGGACTCTCACGGACTTTTAACAGTTTCAATCCTTCACCCATTGAATATGTCAAATATAGAAGATGATTTTTCATGGATGGAGATAAATAAAAATACTATTATTGATAAATTATGATAGTCCAATATTACTCCTCTAAGGCTACTCTGTTGTCAAGGTCAAGAGCTTATTTCTTCTCGTGATTTCTAATCGCATATCAATATCATGAATTGGCGATACCAAATATTACTAGAAAATACCATTATTCATAAATTATGATACTCTCCATCTTCGACTTTTTGCCTTTTTCAACAAGCTGAATGTTATATTTTGCTTACATATAATATTCATAAAAAATATAAGATTAAACGATTTTTATTATTTATATTTTCAGCAAGATATTTAGTAAACATAAATAAAAAATATTTATTGAATTACCAAACTTCAAATGAAAAGTAGCAACCGTGCTTTTTAATAATCTTTTACATTACTTGAGGGAACATTCCATACTATTTGGAATAGAATACGTAATTATTTAAGAATACCATTATTAAAAATTTAAGGTATTTCAGAATTGCTACACTATTAAGTAAGCAGTCTGCTTATAATCAACCCGACAGTTGATTAGCGATTACGGATCACCCGTTAAGAAAAGAAATACTAGAAATACGTAAAGAAAGAACCTGAGAAGCAATAAGAGCAACAGCTTCAGGATAATTAAGGCGTTGACCACGAGCTAGTCGCTTCTGTGCCAAGTGTCCAGCGTTATGTAACATCAACTTCTCCATTTCTCTTGGTGCCAACTTCATTTTTTTATCTTGCTTACAAATAAACAGGTTTTCTTATTAATATGAAACCAAGAAGTGGGTGCAAAAATAAAAATAATCCATACGTGTTTGGTTCCATTAGTAATCGAATAGAAGTTATTCAATCTTGGATTCGAATCGACTCATATAATTTTATATATGTGGAAGTATTATAGTATCGCAGATATTGACTTATAATATCGGACACAGCTACGTTAAGAGTGTGACTAAGAATCAATTTAGCTATCAGACGTCGTTTAGTAGTTTGATATTAAGGTATTGTTAGTCCCAACCTAGAGTTTATTTGTATTAAAAAGAAGTAAAATAAAATAAGAAAGGAAGAGTACTGTAGTTTGATGTAAAAAAGGAAAATAAAAATGGGAAAATAGGATAAAATTTGGATCTGTAATTGAACAAATACCAGTGGAGCGATGACCTATCCTAACAACTCATCCTATGCTGGAGGAGTGATGAGTGTTGATTGGTCCGTTACGCCAACATTATTAATTTATTATTTAGTACTCACTTGTATATAGTTATGGGACAGTTGGGAACCATACCTAAAATTAATTTTTTGGAATAATTTTGATATAAATAATATAATGGGTATCTTTTAAATAAAAAATACAGAATATTAATTAAAAATAAAATTAAAAAATCTCATCCCTTTTCTTGTTCAAGAACCCCCTACCTCCTCACCCACCAGTGGCACCACCACTAATATGAGTTTTTTATTTGGATTTGTTCTTCAGTAGTGATTTAATGAGAATGGATAAGAGGCTCGTGGAATTGACGTAAGGGGATATGGATGGTTATATTTCAGAACTGGACGAATATAAAACGATGCATCACAAGCGATGCCTTGCATGGCCGATACTCCGAATCCGATTTTTCCATTTGTTTCAACAATGTTGGTTTGGGTTTGGAGTTGATGGTGGCTGCTACTGAGTTGTTAGAGATGAGAGCTCAAATTCAATAACACTCAAAGAAAAGCATCAAACAGATGAGCTAAAATGAATGACAAACTTCATCTTTATTTCATTAGCTATTGGCTTATTATATAGCCAATTAAGATTGTTACAAAAAAAGACTCAACAGAAAGCATAAGAGTACGTAATTAATGGAAACAATCTAATAGCTCGATAACAACTTTATTTCAATGTAAACTATCCTGCAAAGTAGGAAATAACAAACTACTTTTCCCAATGACTTGGTGCAGGCTTGCATCAAGGTTCTGAATTAACTGTTGTAAACTTGTAACTTGAGACACACATTGGATACTGAAATCAGAGTTGTCCAATTTGGACGTAAAGGCTATCATTAGTACTCGGGTGGCGTGCCCGTTTGGTGACCATTTCCAACTACTCATTTTGTTTTAACGTCTTCTAACCACTAAACTAATCCTAAATAATCATGGATTTTTTTTGCGTGTGGTCTTTTGAACAACTATTTGTTTTAACATATTGTGACCACTAAGTTAATCATAAATAATCATGGATCCTTTTTACGTGTGATCTTTTGAACAACTATTTGTTTTAATGTCTTGTGACCACTAAGTTAATCCTAAATAATCATAAATCCTTTTCGCGTGTGGTCTTTTGAACAACTAAACCGGACGAAATTTAGTTTCGTTGAGTTCAACTCGATCTTTTTGTATAGTCGGTTTGACTCGACATCAAGCCATGAAAATAAAGATCGACTTGATCTTATATGTATATACCCAATTCGACTCGGAATCCCGATGGGAGCAAAATATTTTTATGCCATGCATATACACACCGAAGGCCTGCATATTCTTAAAAAAGAAAGTAAATAAAGAACTAAAATCTAAATTATTGCAGTTTTGTCAAATAACAATGTCAAAAGTGAATTGTAATATAATCCAATTATTATTAGAACACTGTCTGTTATACTTTTTCCTGGCTAGGATTATAGAAAATCCACCACACAAGACAATCAAAATCTTGAAAAGAGATGCAGTTTAAGAGAGGATGACAATATAATCTCTTTCAAGAGTTTCTTCTGATTTAACCAGAAGCTACAGAAAATTGGGAAAAAGAAAGCCTCAATGTTTGCTGGTGACTATGTATTAATTACCACATAACTCTGCTATTGAGAACAGCAAGTATCCTGTTAAGAAGATAGAACCTTCTGAACTTCAGCTGTTACCTCCTTTGGAGGCTTCTCGGCAGGCAGATTTGCGACTACGCCTTTCTTGGAATAGTAGTCTATCACCGGTAACTCAAACCAAGATTGAATATGAGAAAAACAGTGCAATCTTAATACGGAAGTGAAAAATACATCATCAACATGCCCCAGTACCACCGAAGAGGCTCCTGCCTAAGCGGGGTGGGTGGGTGTCAAATAGTACACAACCTTACCCCAACAGGGAGGCTGTCACGAGCCGGTTTGACACTAAATTTTTGACAAGTACATCTTGATCAGTATTTAAGCAGATTGTGTAAATACTTGGGACCAGTAGTTTCATTTGCAAGAAAGAACTTGAACACTGTGATCTAACAGGGACAAGTAACCACATATGATGCAGGACGAAATAACAACATATGATGCAGGATGAAATAACAACATATGATGACAAGATATAAAGACTGGATGCTTCAACTGTAAATGGACCAACATAGTAGAACAAGATCCAGCTGTACTGAATTTTATTGAGCTGTAAAAACGAAATCAATAACATCTTAATCCTATATATATATATATATATATATATATATATATATATATATATATATATATATATATATATATATATATATATATATATATATATATATATATATATATATATATATATATATATATATATATATATATATATATATATATATATATATATATATATATATATATATATAGAGAGAGAGAGAGAGTATATATATATATAGAGAGAGAGCAGAGAGTATATATAGGAGGAGAGAGAGAGAGAGAGAGAGAGAGCAGAGAGAGAGAGAGAGAGAGGTATGGCAGGAGAGAGAGAGAGAGAGAGAGAGAGAGAGAGAGAGAGAGAGAGAGAGAGAGAGTATTATTAGTTATTATTATATATATACATATATACATAATAATATGGAGCATATTATTACATATTAATATTAATATACATTATATATATTAATAGTTATAATATTATTATTGGACATATACATATTATTATTATATTTTACATAATATTATATTAATATTACACAATATTACATATATTGATATTACATATTACATACATTATTGTTATTAATATTATTACATATATATTATTATTATATTATATTACATGCTATATTACATATTATTAGCTATATTACATATACATATATTTTGCTTACATGCTATTATTATTATTAATATTACATTAGCTATTAATATTACATTATTATTAATATTTTTGTATTAATATTATTATTATTATCATTGTTAATAGTCATTATTATTAATATATTGTCATATTAATACAATATAATATTATTATTAATATATTGGCCATTATCATTAATATATTACATACATTAATATTATTATTGGTTTATTACATTGGGACACATACATTATATTATGTTGACATTAATATTACATATATTATTATTATTATTATATATTATTATTAATATTATTATTATTATTATTATTATTATTATTATATTAGTTGAGAGAGAGGAGAGAGAGAGAGAGAGAGAGTAGAGAGAGGGATGACCCACCGTGTCTGGCCTGTCTATGAAATGCATCTAGACGTGACTTCAGAACCTCTTTCGTATCATCTTTTCTTTGTATCAAAGACTCTCCAGAGACCTAAAATAACAATCAAGAATAACAGACATAGTTTCAACAAGATCTTTGTACAGGATAAGTGAATTGAAGAAGACTATATATGTAGAAAACTGGAAACATATAAACGATGCTAAAATTAGCCAAACAATTAAGGAAATAGGAAACACTCTAATTTCACAATACAGAGAAAACCATGAAAATGAAGTTCCCTGGGCCATGGCAATCAATAAGCTTACGTGTGTGTGGGGGTTATGTGTTTTGTATGGTATCCTGCTCTCTGTTAGTCTGTAACATGGTCTTAAGTCTAAGATATATCTCAAAGAAACAACAGTTTTTACAAAGAAAACTAATAACATAACAGCAAACCTAATGTTAATTTCAAGGGAAGTAATATATACTACTCCGTACATACTAAATTACATCTGCAATCTATGTAAAAATACGAGCATTCATTTGTTTTCGTGGTTTTTATTGTTTATTTTTTATATCATTTCAGTCATTACAAATATGGAGGTGATGATAGTTAAAATCACAGTTTACAAACTATATAAACATAGTCAGGAACTCACGTCATCAACTCCAGGAACTTTGGGTGGTGCAAACTTAGTGTGGTATGTTCGGCCACTTGATGGATGGATCCAGCGACCAGTAATCCTCTCCTCCAAGATTGAGTCATCAATTGCAAAATTAAGGACCTTATCGACTTTGGCTCCCTGCTTCTGAAGCATCTGATCAAGCTATCACGATAGCAAGTAAATAGATTAGATTCCATATGGAAACCTTGTCTAGCAGAAGAGAGAAAATGTAGCTAAGTCTTGCAAGCTTTTCTGCTTGAACCACAGTTCTAGGGAATCCATCAAGAATGAAACCCTTCTGGCATGATGGTTTCTTCATTGCTTCATCTATAATCCCAACAACCAAGTCATCTGAAACAAGCTCACCCTACAATTGAAAGCCAGGAGAAAACCCATAAGCATGGAACTTACAAAGCACAGCGATAATTAAGGAAGTTTTTGTAGTTAATAATCTACCTTTTCCATAGCTTCTTTGGCCTTGATCCCAAGAGGAGTTTTAGCTGCAACAGCAGCTCTCAGCATGTCACCAGTGGCCAAATGACATAAACAGTAGTCATCTTTGATTATGGGTGATTGGGTTCCCTTTCCAGAACCAGGTGGACCTGATATTGTTCGTGGCAAAAATTTCATATCAGCTAGTGAATGGGGCACAAAAGGAATAAAGAGGGCACACTTTCACACCTATTGATTGTGCAGTTAGATGAACAAGAAGAAAGGTATCCACAGTAGAAACTAGAAAGTAGGAGTTTGCTAGTCTAGAACAGAGAGGTATCCTTAGTAGAAACTAGAAAGTAGGAGTTTGCTAGTCTAGAAAGGCATTCTTGAACAGATTTAAGAGCACTACATAGTCTAGAGTTGAACAGAGAATGTAAAATCAAGCCTATTGATGGAGATAATCCAATTACCAACCTCAATTTCAAAGTTTCTTATAGCATAACTGACCATAAAATTGCAGATCCTGTCTGCTCTAATTTCATTAACTACAGCGTTATGGTATGGTACATAAAGTGCCTGACTTGCATCGATTCACTTTTTGAAACAGACAATTAAGCACAAAAAAGAAAGATACCATAGCAAATTCAATAAAAGTATTCCCAATTGAAGCATCCATTTCAACAATAACATTCCGCTATGAAATCTCATAGATCTTGTATCCCCAGACACAAAATTCACCTTTTAAATGTCAAGATAACCAGATCACTAGGCTTGACACTAATTGACTATATAAACACCACAGCCCAAGTCCAAGGTTGATCTCATTCATACATTTCAACGCATTGATAAACGGCATAATTTCATGAAAGGAAAATGAAGAACTACACAAAATACCATAAAGACTCAAACTTTACGCCAAATCTGAGAACAAGCGATCCCCAAACAGTAAAATTTACCTCAACAAACATCACAAATCTATCAAACAACAATGTGGGCATGTAAGCTTAGATTCCCAAACTCATATACATCTTTGTTCATGTGTCTTAATATCTTAAAAGGCAAAAAGACAAGATTCTACTTCAAATCTGATGAAAACAACAAAACCCAAGTCACAAAACCTATACCCAAGAACTTCAAATCTGACGAAAACAACAAAACCCAAATACCCAAGAACTCCAAATCAATTCGCTAAATTTCCAAACAGCAATGTGGACATATCAGCTTAAATCCATAAACTCAAATATTCCAAATTTGATATATATATGTTTGTTCATGTGTCTTAATATCTCAAAACTCAAAAAAGACGAGATTTTACTTCAAATCTGAGTAAAAAATCCAAAACCCAATTCACAAAACTTCTTCTAAACATCAAATACCCAAAATTCCAAATCAATCTGCTAAATTTCCATACTTATTTATTAACACAAAATGGGTTCTAAGCTTACATTAGCAAACTCATATATTCCAAATTTCCTCTATATATTATTGTTCATGAGTCTTAATATCTCAAAATGCAAAATATGCAACATTTTACTTCAAATCTGAGTGAAATAAACAAAACCCAAGTCACAAAACTTATTGTAAGCATCAAATACCCAAGAATTCCAAACCAATCTGCTAAATTTCCAAACATATCAAAAAATGCATCAAAATTATTATTTCAAAAAAGGGGTTGTACCAATGAGAATGAGGCGTTTGTCAGGCTTCTCAGAGCACTTGAAACGGCGGAGGAGTTCAGTCATAATGTCCATTGATGGAACATCTTCAAGGGAAACGGATGAGGCAGCCATGTTGTTGTCCGAAATTGGTTGAGAGATTAGATGAGAGAGTTTGGTGAAAGAACCAATGTCTATATATATGTGAGGAACAATGGGTGTCAATTTAAGGTGGTTGGATTTGAGAATGATGGTTGGTAAGGACAAGGATGATAATGAGTCGAGTTCGAGCGGATAACTAGTGAGTTAATTGGTTCGGTTGAATGGCGTCACTTGTTAAATAGTTGAGTTCGAGCGGGTAACATCTAGTCGGTTAATAGCTTCAACCGAATTGAGCGACCTTAAAGTGTCAAGTTCATGCGGGTAATCTAGTTGGTTGATAGGTTCAATCGAATTAGGTGACTCTTCTTAAATAGTAGAGTTCGAGCGGGTTATATCTGGTCGGTTAATAGGTTCAATTAAATTGGGTGACCTTTTCAAATAGTCGAATTCGAGCGGATAATTAGTTGGTTAATAGGTTCAATCGGATTGGGAGACCTTCTTAAATAGTCGAGAATATTACATAAAGGATAAAAATTTACTTATGCAGTCACAATCATTTACTCTGGGTGATAAATATCTTAGAAGATTGATTGAAAATTTCATCCTAGGAAATCAAATAGTTAGTTTTTACTTAGATTATTGAAAATTTACTTTTGCAGTCACAATTATTTACTTTAGGTGATAGTATTAGAGCATACACTCTCCTTGAATGGACCAAGGAAATCAAATGGTTAGCTTTTACTAGTTTGGAAACTTCATTTATTTTAAATTTTTTATTTTTATATGGCCCAATTTTTAATATTTTTGTTCATACTCTATTCATTTAAAATTTGTAATTTAATTTTTGTTACATTTTTAAGTGTTGGACATTTAATCAATAAGCTTGTGGACAATGTCAACCTCAGCGGCAAAGAATTTGGGATGTGGTAAAGTTATCTCAAAATAATTTACTATACCAATTATCTGATCATTTTCGACAAATAATGAGGCCATTGTTATTGTTAACAATAGCACAATTCTAAGTCAAATTATTATACAATGGTAGTTGCAATATTCTTATTACATATATATACAAAAATTATTGATATTAAAATACTTACAATTTCTTACCGGCCAATATTTTTCAAGGCATATCAATTTCGGAATGCTCCTAAAATTCTTCCCAGCAATAGATGTTTTGTCCTACATCCTCCAACTCTTTCAGACAACGTAAGTTAACTTCAAAAACGAAATTTCGTTGAACTTTTCAAGCTTCTCGAAACAATAATACTACCAAATTCACAAGAACCTAGATGAGATTTTTATTCACTTTCTTGCATGTTTCATTATTCATCCAACAAAAGAAAGAGCTTGAAGTGCAAAGAAATGAAAAGTGATGGAAGATAAATAATTGGGACCCCTCTATATTTTGCCAACAAGTATTGGTTTCTCAAAGACGTTGTTAATTCAATGAGGCCCATGTTACCAAAGTCCACCTGGTATGGGATTTAAACTCGCATCTTATTAGTCTTCAATCTGCCGGCCTTGGCTATCAACTAACGTGACCAAGCCTCAAACCTCGCACGTGTAACTCCGATCCACATATACGTTTACACGCAGCCTCTTAACAACAAGCCGACTGGATACCACGTTAATCCATACTAAAAAATCAATCGCATTGACAAGTTCTGCGACCTTATTAATTCACCCCGAAAGCCTTACATACCAACGCGACGCCTCAATAGTTAGCCGCTGAATCGCCAATTAGATTCCATTGATTTATAAGATATTACCCGAAGATATTACATAGAGGATAAAAATTTACTTTTGCAATCACAATCATTTACTCTGGGTGATAAATACCTCAGAAAATTGATTGAAATTTCATCCAAGGAAACCAAATAGTTAGTTTTTACACAGATTATTGAAAATTTACTTTTGGAGTCACAATTATTTACGCTAGGTGATAGTATTAGAACTTACATTCTCCTTGAATGGACCAAGAAAACCAAATGGTTAATTCTTACTAGTTTGAAAACTTCATTTATTTTAAGTTTTTTATTTTTATATGGCCCAATTTTTATTATTTTTGTTCATGCTCTATTAATTTAAAATTTGTAATTTAATTTTTATTATATTTTTAAGTATTGGACATTTAATCAATAGGCTTGTGGACAAAGTCAACCTCAGCGGCAAACAATTTGGGATATGGTAACGTTGTCTCAAAATAATCTACTACACCAATTATCTGATTATTTTCGACAAACAATGAGGTAATTATTATTGTTATTTTTAACAGTAGCTCAATTCTAAGTCAAATTATTATACAATTATTGTTGCAATATTCTTATTACATATATATATGGTGTGGACAAAATTTTTTTATATTAAAATACTTACAATTTTTACAGACCAATATTTTTCAAGGCATATCAATTTTGAAATGCTCCCAAAATTCTTCCCGGTAATAGATGCTTTGTCCCACATCCTCCAACTTCTGTCAGACAGCTTAAGTTAACTTCAAAAACGAAATCTCTTTGAACTTTTAAGCTTCTCGAAACAACAATACTATCAAATTCACATGAACCTAGATGAGATTTTTATTCACTCTCTTGCATGTTTCACTATTCATCCAACAGAAAAATGAGATTCAAGTGCAAAGAAATGAAAAGTGATGGAAGATAAATAATTGGGACCCCTCTATATTTTACCTACTAGCATTGGTTTCAGTAGTAAGTGAATCAGTTCCAATTAGATTTCATTGGTTTATAAGATATTAACCGGAGGGTATTACATGGAGGATAAATTTATTTTTACAGTCACAATCATTTACTTTGGGTGATAAATACCTTAGAAAATTGATTGAAAATTTCATCCAAGAAAACCAAATAGTTAGTTTTTATTCAGATTATTGAAAATTTATTTTGTAGTTACAATTATTTACTCTAGGTGATAGTATTAGATGTTACATTCTCCTTGAATGGATCAAGGAAACCAAATAGTTAGTTTTTACTAGTTTGGAAACTTCATTTATTTTAAGTTTTTGATTTTTTATATGACCCAATTTTAAATATTTTTGTTCATACTCTATTCATTTAAAATTTGTAATTTTAATTTTATATTTGAATACTGAAACACAAATTCATGACAAGATTCAATAATAGGTTCAATTCAACTTCACTTACGTTTGGTCTTTCCATATCTGATCTTGCTTCAACACTGATAAAATAAGGATAGTATTCAAGAATTCAACCAGGAAAAATGTATCATTCGTCAAGTACTTCTTATCCTATTTCGCATTCAGTAAATTGTAATCGTTTTTCTATTATGCACCGAAATTTCCTTGCAGCTATAACTGCAGGTAGTGAACCAAAGTCTTTTAAAGAAGCAATGCAACATCCCCATCAAGAGAAAGTACGCAGTATGAGATCTGCTGTCAGAGATAACGAGACACTGAGTTCAGCGCCAGCTGCCTGGGGCCGCAGAAGAAGGCAATTGGCAGCCACGTGGGTCTACAAGATCAAATATAACTCGATGACAGCCATTGAGAGTGCTCAAAGTTGAAAGACGTAATAGACAGAACTATCAAAAATGAGTGGTGATTGGATTATAATTTATTTTCGCCCAGCCGCCAAAACGTGTCACAATACTGGCTTTCCTTTTAGTAGCCGCTAAGAATCGGGAGTTTCATCGCATGGATGTTCACTTATGCCTTCCTCGCATGTGATCTCTCTCAAGAGGTTTATATTAGGATACCGCCGATTTTCAAAGCGGGTTGCCCGGGCTTCGTCAGGAACTTCAGAAGTCCAAGCAGGCTGGACTTAAACAAGCACCGTTGTTGGTTTTTCAAGCTATAACCGCTTGAAGTTAAGTATGGATTCTCCACCATACTCCTCGATTATTCTTTGTTCACTTTCTGTAAGGGTCATATTCGTATTCATGTTCTAGTATATGTTGATGATTTGATTATCTCTGGTAATGATTCCGCTGCTTTATCTAGCTTTAAACAATATCTCAGCTCCTGCTTTCACATGAAAGATCTCCGTATTCTCAAGTATTTTCTAGGTATTGTCGCTTCGTATTCAAGAAGGCTTAATATTTCGAAATAAAGTAAATATGTTCTTGATATTATCTCCAGGCAGAATTTTCATCGATGCTAGACCGGGTGCATTTTCTATGGAGCGTAACCGCCATTCGGGGTAGTTCGACAAGTGCCTTATTGGGCAGATGAGCTGCTATAGGCGCAAGCGACCGGTAAGGCTCATATATATTTATCTTTTACTCGGCCTCACTTATCTTATGCGCCATATACTTTCTCGCTTAAGTACGAGCCACGCCAAGATCATTGGTCCGCCGCTTCCGCATGTAGTAAAGCATTCTCAAAGGGTGTCCGGCTCAGTATTCGAGGACAAAGATGTGACTTACATCTCACAAGTCAGCGATTCTCACAAGAGCCACCGCTACCCTGGCCGCCTCGGCTTCTGCTGAATTGTGTTTCGTGATTTTCCTATTTCGAAGACGGCCAAGGCGCGATCAAGCTGCTCTTCAACCGTTCGAATACATGTGTCCACGGCTACAAGTGATTCTTGTGAATTGAAGTTGGTTAAAGGGTTTGTTACATTATTTAGGCGCAGATCATCCTCAACCGATGAAATTGAAGTGCTCATGATAAATAACTGCGTTGTATCTTGTACAAAATTGCGGTTTCATGAACGCACAAAAAGATATGTAGATTGATCGTCATTTTCATGGACATTCCCATTTTAATTATTTCTTACTAATCACGTGTCTGGGTCAATGATCAATTGAGGACATTTTCACTAAGACACTAGGAAGCGTTAGTTTGAGTTTTTACTCTCACAAGTTGGGCATCCATGCATCTTCACGCCCAACTCGGCGCTGAGCATATATATTACGTATAATTATAATTATGCATGTAAATATTAGCCCATTAAGTTATATTATGACACTATATATTATACACATTATTCATGAATAATAATGGAGAGATTGTCACAATTTACGGTAAAGGCGTTATCATTCTTAGTCAAAAGAAAATGGCATAAATATGAAACATAAGCGTCAAATTCACAATGTCGCACACATACACAAAACAACCTGAAGTATAAATTGTCATTATGTCTTGTAAGCAATTGAACTAAGATTCTTGCCAAGAGGGTCTCATAGGCCACATTCTTGAATCTGAGTCTTGCAAACTTGGTAGATTTCAACAGTAAGCTATGAGAGTTGCCTGCAACAAAAATTTTACGAAAATAATTAAGTTTGTAAGGAGTACAGATCGATAATTAGCTTGAAAAATAACTAAGATGGACACTTAAGAGGAAGAACAAGCAAAAACAACTCAAACAAACACTACAGATTACAGTAGATAAAAGAGAAGATGCATATAGAATATATATATTCAAGTAGATTACTACTAAGATGTTAGCTTGGTGCTTCCCATCACCGTAAAAGGTGGAATTTAAGCACAGAACATGAACAAGGACAAAAGCGCACAATGATATAATATGCATCTTGCATACTGAGCCTTTCACATATTAAGGGTTCAAAGTTTCCAAATGTAGATAATTAGTAAATCTACTGCTATTAAAATATACTTCTGTCAAAACTAAGGGAAAATATGTTCTTCTGATGGCAATTAGTAAATCTATTGAGTATGAATAATGTATACATGAATTCTCCAATCAAGCTGCAAGAAATTTATAAGATTTCAAGATTCATCAAATTTTCTTGTTGGAGATAGCTTCTCTTGTCACAAGTTTTATACCTCGAACCCACAATTTCGCCATTTCAGTTCCACCTTCACATGCAAAATGGAACTCCCTATTTTTTGTAGTAACCACTCTGAAAATCCCTGGATCATCAATGTCAAACTTCTTAATTCGATTCATTAGAAAATAATGGCTTGGACCGATTTCAGCCCCTCTGCATATCACGTTTCTCTTTCTCGATCTTCCCCAACTAAGTAGCCCTGCATCGTCCACCATTTTCAGTACCTTCTTGTGAGGAGATCCTTTGCCTTCCTTTGTATGCTTCTTAACTTTTTCACCTCCAATTACAAGTCTTCGAGCGAGCTCATCATGTATCACGCTTTCTGCATCGTTCCCAGCTTCCCTCTTCATCGCCAGAGAAAGGGCGGTCTCTTTCCTTTCATTCTGAATATCAAGAATGGCTCCACTTGAGATTAAAAGCTCACATATTCTCCCATGACCTCCTCTAGCTGCTAACATGAGAGGAGTATATCCTTGATGATCAAAGGCATTTACATCACAACCTCCATTGATTATTTTAAGTGCTAAATTGTAGTTCCCATTCCGTATAGCCCCATGTAGTGCAGAATATCCAGACTGTGCATATTCCAACATTACCTTTTCAAATGCAAGATTTTTTTGGTTTAATTTGGATAAACTGATGGCAGTTTCGCCAAACTTATTCTGCAAATTTACATTAGCTCCAGCATAGAGTAGAATCCTGAAAGTCTCCACATTTGCGGTTGAAGCAGCAATCATCAAGGCTGAGAAACCATTTTCATCTTGTTCATCAAGGTCTATACTTGGTTGCTTGATGAGAATCTCTAAGGCCTTAATATCATTCGCCTGAGTGGTAAACCTTAGAGGTGAGAAAACTGAAGAATTGCTAGACTGAATGATCTTTCCCTCATGAATGACATTTAGAACTGCTTGTTGGAAGCCAATAGACCACTGACTTGATGCAGCAATCAACCTAGCACACTTTCCAGCCTTGTTAATTAAACCAAAATCAGCACCTGCTGATGCAAGAATCTCAAGACAATCATTATGCTTATACTTGGCTGATATCATCAGAGCTGTCTCACCATGCATTGTTTCAGAATTTAGGTTGCATCCGGCTTCAATCAGGTGGTGGAGAATTGAAGGAGATGCAACTAAGCCAAGTCTTGCTGCAAGATGTATGGGCCGAAAGTCCATTCCTTTGGTCGTCTCAATAGATTTTTCTACATCAACATCGTTGTTTAAAAGTAATTGAACTGCCCTTGAATTTCCACAAAGGATAGCATGGTGAAAGATTCTCCTTCCGAAATGCGGTACATTAGGGGAGAGGTTCTTGAGTAGCATGCGGAGAATTTCACCGCTGACTTCAAAGAACTCTACCGCACACCAAGTGACGGAGTAAGGTTCAGCTAAGCCAGCACCCACTCGAAACTCTTCTCCTGTCTCAATGTCCCATGACCAAGCTCCCAACCTCACTCTGATATCAGTTCTGACACCAGCCTACTTGTAACAATTAATACAGAACATATTATGTTATTACAAAATTAGCTGAAGACTCTAATAGATACGGAGTATATTACTAAGCAATAGATTGCAACAAAAAGGATACTAAGGTAGTTTCGTAACAAGAACTCCTACTATGAAGGGTCGAACAAAAGGTCAGACCACTTTATGTTTATCATACACAACCTTGAACTGATATTCTTCAGACTTGTAACTGATATTGATTTGGACATTCAACGATGAAATTTACACAAATAGTTGATTGCAGAATACTCACTTGTAAGAGCTTGTAGACCACTGAGGTCTGTCTACCAACAATTGCTGCAACAAGTGCATTACAATCAACATTGGCATGAAGAGATGGCTTAGAAGACTGGAGCAGCACCCTTGAAGTTGCATTTGCATCTACACCAAACTATAATAAACCAAGTAAGATTGTTTGTTCTCCATCGACTTCATTGAGCTAAGCATCAAAATCACACTTCAGCCAGCATTGTACTAGTATTCTCAGGCAGATCAACACATTACTAATAATGAACTATACTTTCTGAAATATAAATATTTTCAATGCTTGAACCCGATATGGCGATATCCTTCATAGAGTGTAATGAGAACACTAGCTGAAAGTTCAATTTAAGAATCTAGACATCATTTCACAAGTATGGAAAATGAGGTACCTTGATGAGAGAGTCAACAAAATCAGAAAATCCTCTAAATGATGCAACAACAAGGGCGTTTATAGCAACACGAGGCCGGATTGAATTAGCAACCATAAGAAGCTCAACCGCTCGAGCCTCCCCTAAATAAGCAGCCTCCATTAAAGCCTCTTCATATGCAGCCTGAGATATACCAGCAACGCAAAGGAGCGTCTCTAATACCCGAATATGCCCCTCTCTTACAGCTGCAGTTGTGGCATACCCTCTAAACATTCTCTTATTTACATCAGCTCCAAAACTCTGTCCTCAAAAAAAAAAAAAAAAATTAATGAATAATCTGGAATTTATCAAGAGTTAATTACTCTGATTAAAAATTAAGCATCAGTTCCCTCAATAATTACTTCATTAAATATGATTTTTTGAAATTCAAATTCAATTCACCAATAAGCAATCTTAATCTAATAACGATAACTCTAACATCTTTCAAAACTAGAATGCTCGATCAGGCTCCAATTCAGCTGCTTAAATTCGATTTTCGATACATACATTGATTTCGCACCCATAACGCTCCCAACTCTTCAACAAAATTGATTTTTTCGAATAATTGTACGCTAACATATCATACCCGATCAATGTACATACATTTTAGTATTAAATCAATATTGATATCCAATATCGAAGTTAACTACGTAATATTTACACGTAAACATTGGACTCTCATGATCATGTAACGAGTTGACCGATTTTTAGTAATACTCTATGTTATTAAAATTATTTTTTCTTTTATAAAATTAACTTTAAAAATCAAATAAAATACACATCAAATATAACCGAATATGTTACACAAAGTATAATATACAATCCAAATCTATATTTACAAAAAACATACAAAAATTAATAAAAAACATACGAAATCAAATCTATACGAAAATTTACAAAAGACATAAGTAAACATACAAAAAACATACGAAATCAACATACACAAAGTATAATACACATCAAATATAACCGAACATGTTCAAAAAACATACGAAAATTTACAAAAAAGTATTCCCTCCGTTTTCATATTTGTCCTTTCAGTAAGCTAAATTTTTTGTTTTAAAATGTTTATCATTGTATTCTAGATTTCCGAGATACTTTTTGACTATTTATCAACCAACTAATGATATAGTTTTAAATTGTTGTCATTCTATATTTTGATTTTCCTTAATTTATGTAAGTGATAAAAAATATAGGGAATAGAAAATACTAGTAAGTGATAAATACTTACAAGCAACTCTTTGACAAGATTGATATTTCCATTATTGGCAGCAAGAAACAAAGCAGAAACTTCAGTTTTATAGTCATCATACTCTACTTTAACCTCAGTTTTACAGTTATCATGGAGCAATATCTCCGTCTTCTTCGCCTTCAACGACACTGTTCCAATGAAATTAACGTCCACAAAGGGGTGCTTGATCAGGTCAATGGCTAAGGTTACATGCTCAACATGCACTGCTTCTACTAGACGTTGACCGAGTTTCGAAGGTGGCTCGTAGCTTAGTTTGAGGAGGTGCTCCGCCTGCATGGCGGTGGCGGAAGTGGTGGTGGATTAAAAATGGTGCATTCTTTTGCGTGGAGTGTTGAATAAAAATGTTGAGAGAGTTTGATGAGCTGAGGGAGAGAAAATTGGGGGAGTGAGATGAGACGTTGAGACGCAAGCGGGTATAAATTGTCGGGATATTACTTTCACCTTAAAAATTCTTTAATAGATTATATGAGCGTGGCTTAGTGCGCTGCGTTAAGCCCCGAAATTAGTGTTCAAATATTATGAATAAGTTAATCGCGTGATGTCTTTGATTGATCGAGAGGTTAGAGTTTTATTTTAACCCCTTTAATATATGATTAATTTCATATGAGGAAACATAACTACAATTTTTCTTAATTGAGTTATGCCCTCTTGACGGTAATAAATTATATATCCCCACGTGTGTGATAGTCTTTCAATACATTCGTTAAAAGATCGTATTACATATTTTACTTTTTTATTTTTAATATAAAGAAGACCTATGTCATAATGTTAGCATTATAACAAAGTGTATCATCTGAAGTATAGCAAAAAAAATTTGATTGAAAAGATTGATAAATTATTTTATTATTATCAAATTTAATTAGCTCATGCAACTTTAATTTGATTCAACATATCATCACTATATACATATATATATATATATATATATATATATATATTAAAAATAAAATTTTAGAGTCAACAAAACAAAGTTTAAAACTACGCTATATATATCGGACCAGCCAATCTGATTCTTGACACACATATATATATGTGTGTGTGTCAGGTATGATAAAAAAGTTGATGTAAATGGTCTCGATCTATATTTTATGATAAATGTATATTAAATTATAAACTTGACAATATATTATTTATATATAAGACAACGTCCAAATGAACTTTTCTAATCTTTTAGTGGCAAGGGAAATACTTCATTTTTAAATAAATAATTTGAATTGATAATTTACGCAATAAATTTAGATAGCGAAATTGATTATGTTCATTAAGGTTGCATGTTATGAAATTATATTTAAAATTCAAAAAGACTCCCTACCTCATACGGATATGAAGAGAGATGATCGGGTCAAAGCACATTCAATTTAACCTTGATACGTTTCTATCTTAATTCACTAATTGTTGATGAATAATAATTAACGATCTTAAAGTAATATCCAAACTTTATAATTAAAAATTAGCTTGAATAATGAACGATCTTAAGACATGTTTAAAATCAAAATTTGATTATTACTTGGTAGATTTCAGGTTAATAACCTTCTTGATACGTTCCACTTCTCGTATAATATATTTGGATCAAAATTTGATTTCAAAAGCGAGGCTATTACTTGATTGAGTAACATATCATTAATTAACAAAATGCTAAGTAGAGAAATTAATCTAATGATCGGCTAAGAGAACAAAGACAAGTAATATACTACCAGGAAAGGAGTTATCACAAAATAGCCGATCTTGGCCTGCATATATATTTGTGAGTGGAGAAAAAAAATAATCATGTGCAAAGTTGACAAAATCTCCAGAGTTGCATTATTATATATTAAGTCATTTTCATATTTACACAGCATTTGGAACTCAGAATCTAATAAACACAATATACTACGCGCTAAGCTCGATCTCTGGTTATTGTACTGTATGTCTTCTAGATATATACTAAACAAAAATAAATAAATAAATGATAAACTGTGATTAGAGTTATGATGTACTTGAAGTCTCATGTGTTTTAGGCTTAGCTTGTAGGTGTAGTCCTACATGTTTGAGTGATAACTTTTACTTTGGTCGTCTGATTAAGACCGATCGTGAAAATCGATATTACAGGAGTGATGTTGGGTGACTAATTGACATGTCTAAAATATGGTGTGTTTTGTTAGGAGTGATTGTTGGGTCACTTGGGTGAAAATATGATAAATGAGAATTCCATTTCAAAGCACACATGTATGTAAGCATTTTGAGATGCATGCGTTAAAATATCGAAGTTGAGTCAAATTGATTTTAATGTTGTTGAATTTTAGCGATTGATTGTGAGCTACGTTATACTTGTAGTTTGGCGGTGGAAATTGTCCTCCTTTGGTGTGATTAAGCTAGGGGTTTATATTGGGGAATCTCGAATCGGTTTAATCTGGGCTTGATCCAGCCGAATGATCTCCATTGGTCGTCGTTTTTGAGGTAGTGGGAGACACTCAACGATCCAATCGGTCGAGGTTCAAATAAAAGTAATAAGTTCTAAGGGCTGAAAATCGGTCATTACCTCAAATGGTGCCCAGTCTTGGTATTTATAGTGATAATACATAATAGATGCTTGAGGCAGGTAGATCATTGTTGAAGCTGACACGTGTCACCAGTATTCTTGTTGATGAAATTTGAATGCAATGCAGAGATTGGTACTAAATCGGGGCAGGCTACCCCCAAATGGAATTGAGGAAGCAAGGTACATCTATAAATATATATAACATTTATTTACGTAGTTCTGAAAATTATTAGATCATCATATAAATAAGTTATTTGATCATACGGTTCATATAAAACAAAAGTATTTAAGGTATTTCACATTTATTTTAAATTTAATATAGCATGTGCATTATATATTTGGCGGAGAGTGATTCGTGATTAACCTTTGAAATTAAGATGAAGTTCAATTATACCATTTAAGCAAAATGTGAATGGTGATCTTAAATTCCTTCATAGCTCAAGACGAGTGAAGAGATTAGAAGTACATGGGCTTGTAAGCTTGGGCCTTGGGGTAATCATGAGGTTGGCACTTGGCATTAATGGCATGTGCTCATGAATCCTACTGGATCTTTCGATGGTCCAACGAACCCGTCCGATAGTCCAGTCCAAGATTGTCTATATGTTCGTTTATTAATGTTCTCGATTAAATTTTTGTCTTTTTTTAAATGTTATTATCGAGTCAGGTTAGCGAAGTAAGCTTCGTCGGTGAAAATGACTTTATCGAGTCAGTAATTATGGGTTGTTTTGAATAACGGATATTCTTTGAAATCAAGTATGGCTTAATAAGCGGAAGTGTCGGGGTTGGATTTTTGAGTTAAGTATTAAGAGGACACGGTATTGTATTGCGAGCATTGTCTTTAATATTATAAATTTTATTATCACTTTTTGTACCATGTCTAAATGACAAGGATAGATGACGAGGATGATAATTGAAGTCAATTAGAAGTACATAATAACATTTCCTTCATCCAAAAAAAATTGTTTAGTTAAAAATTTTCATCCAAAAAAAGGGTTTCGTTTGGAATTTTGATATTTTAGTGTAATAATTTAGTTATATTTTATGAACATTCTCATGTTCATGAATATAGATATGGACCTCATTACTAATTATTACTTAGTTTGGCCGTAGAAGGCAAGCAAAACCATGTCTTTGAATGATTGTCCATGATCATTATTACTTCGGTGTATTTAAGACATAAATCTTGCATCTACATAGTGGAATAATATATACTACTTCTAATAAAATATTATGTACTTCAAATTGTGTGTATTCTTACCGGTGAGCTTGATCAAATCGGGACGGATCGAATCGGTTCCGATTGCGTCGGGGCAGAGGAAACCATTCATTTCGGTCCAAAATTCGGATCGAAGACAAAGACCGGTGCTTAGGTCGGTTATCGGTTTATCAGGAATCGGTCAGATCCTTGTTTGAATCAGGGTATCAGAAAGCAGAAACCGGTATCTGGCTGAAACTAATTAAAAATTGAACATATTTACAAAATCAAAAATATGTTTAAAATCAACAAATCAAACATATTTACATGAATTAAACTAATTAAAAATTGAATATCCTAAATTCCCTAGTAAAATTGAAAACATAAAAAAAAATCAAAATAATAAAGCACAATTAGAAATAATAACACAAAATTAAACAACATTTCAAAAATAATACCACAAAAATTAAAGAAGAACAATTCGAAAATAGCCTACTTGGGATCGGTTCGGGTTACGGATCGATAATGGGCAGGGCCAGGATCAGTTAATTTCGATTAGATTTTGGATCGAATTAAACTTAGGGCCAGGATTCAGAATCGGTTTCCGATAGATCCTAACATCACCAGTATATTCTATGTTAATGTATTATGTATGTGTCAGATGACGACAAAACAAACAATCATCAAACTTTAAAATATTCCCACCATACCGTTATCCGGTTTAATTTTCCTTGATTCAAAATTAACAAATTTTATAATCTTAATTGACATGTATAACTTTGATTCAGATCAAAACTATCATATTAAATATACTAACATTTACTCATTAATATATATTTTTATAGAAGTATATATAACATATATACATACTATAAAAGTACAAAAAAAAAGTTAAATTATCAAACAACGTAACCATCATGCAAAATTGACAACAGGAAGCAAACACTCTTGCCCTTTTAAAATCCTTTTGTTAGCTTCTAAGCATGTCTTCATGATTATGAAATATGTAAATATAATAATGATCTTATCATATACATGTACACCTCCACTAAACAATTACTAGCTGGATTCACTACTATAGATTCATAATCCAAGTAATAACTATCAATAATGAACAAAAAACAATTCTTAAGATTTCATTATATTCACAAGGAGTATATGCATGCGTGCAATATAAAGGGATGCATTTTATTTGATGATATAGAGAAACTATAATTTTAGAACATAATCTTATGGTACTTAATTATAAAGCTATAATTTTAACATGATATAGAGAAACAACAACTTGTTATTTATTTGATATATACTCGCAAGAAATAAGGATGATAGTCATGTGGTCCTAGAAATAGTTCATGTAGTTCGGTAAAAATTGAAGTACAAACTTGATCATTATTGTCAAATTCCACATTATTAATGAACTCAAAAACCCAAGTTGAAAAAATTGAACTAGCTATCACTTGATCCTCTTTAGTCCAGCAATATGTTGACAAAACACAACTTATTTGAGATCTAGAAATTTTCTCACAAGGAAAAGTTCAAAATTACCAAGCAAAAGCAAACAAAAAAGTATCAATCCAAAAATACATCATCCAGAAGATATACTAACATCAGCATCATTGCTTCTTTCATTATAATCCAACTACAACTCTAAAAAGCCTACACCTTGCTTTTCTTCTACTTCTATCTTCTGTTATGATGCTCCTCTTCATTTCTTTTTTGTGGCAACTTGGACCCCACCTACCCCTCCTCAAGAATATCTTCAAAACTACCCTCCATTTATTCATTTCTCATAAATACACTCAAACCTTTGTACACTACTTCAACACCCCCCCTCTCGAAAGTGTCAAAACTACCCTCCAATTACTACTCTCAAACCTTCTTCGTGTACTACTTCCTCCACCCCCCCCAGCCACCACCCAATTTTGGCACTTCCCAAAAACCAAGTACACTTCACTTTATCTCTTCTGGTTAATCCCAATGAAAACAGGGTGAGTAGTACTTTAATCTTCACATTTAGTACTTCCAGAGTTTTAAGTACCATACCTGACGTGATTTATCTCTTCGGATTCCCAATTACAAAGAGTTTTTAGTACCATGTTTTGTCGATAGTTGACCAATTTAAATTTACACACGTGGAGGTAATAAAACATAATTATTAAACATTAAATTCTCCACAACACTCACTTTCATACACTAACACACAAAAACATGTCTAATCCCATAAATTACATCACCATAATCATTGTCCTAACCACAATTTCCAACTACATAAACCACCCCTTTGCGTTGACTTCCGACGGATTATCTCTCCTCTCCCTCAAATCTGCCGTTGACCAAGGCGGCGCCACCGCCTTCTCCGACTGGAACGAAAATGACGCAACCCCATGTAGCTGGACCGGCGTTTCTTGCTCAAACATCTCCGCCGGAGCGTTGACTTTTTCAAGAGTAGTTGGACTTTCTTTAGCTGGAAGGAATCTCCGAGGATATATTCCGTCGGAGATTGGAACGTTGACTTTTCTCCGGCGACTTAATCTTCATGATAATAATTTTTTTGGGTCAATCCCTGATCAGTTATTCAATGCTTCTTCACTTCATAGTCTTTTTCTTTATAATAATAATTTTTCCGGAACGATTCCGAAGTCTTTGTGCTCCATTAGACGCCTTCAGAACGTCGATTTATCGAATAATTCAATGTCTGGATCATTGCCTAAGTATTTAAGGAGTTGTAGGGAGTTGAAAAGGCTGCTTATTGGGGGGAATAAGTTTTCCGGCGAGATTCCGGCAGGGGTGTTCCCGGAGCTGGCAAATTTGGAGCAACTTGACCTTTCGGATAATGCATTTTCGGGGACTATACCGGAAGATATAGGGGAGTTGAAGTCGTTGATCGGGACGTTGAACTTGTCGTTTAATCATTTGAAAGGGGAGCTTCCTAAGTCAATGGGTGATTTGCCTTTGACAGTTAGTTTTGATTTGAGGAATAATGATTTGAGTGGCGAAATTCCGCAAAGTGGGTCGTTTGGTAATCAGGGTCCAACTGCATTCTTGAATAATCCGTTGTTGTGTGGATTTCCTTTGAAGAAATCTTGTAAGAATAGTGCAGAGGGTTTAGGTGGTGAAGGGGGGAGTACAGTTGAAGGGAATGTAGGTAGGCGTGATTCGAAGAAGGGGATAAAACCGGGGTTGATTGTGTTGATTTCGGTGGCTGATGCAGTAGGAGTAGCATTTGCGGGTTTGTTGATTGTTTATTTGTATTGGAGAAACAAGGATTCTGGTAAGGGGTGTAGTTGTACGGGGAAAGGGAGGCTCGGGGGCAATGAGAAGAGTCATTTGTGTGCCTTCCCTTGTATTGGGAAGTTTCCAGGGACGGATTCAGATTTGGAGTCTGACAAGGGAGGAGGAGGAGGAGGAGGAGGGGGGAGTAGTGGTGTTAATGGCGGGGATGGTGATCTTGTGGCAATCGATGAAGGGTTCGATTGCGAGATTGATGAGTTGTTGAGAGCATCGGCTTATGTGTTGGGAAAGAGCCAGTTGGGGATAGTTTACAAGGTTGTGCTCGGGAATGGGATGCCGGTGGCAGTGAGGAGGTTAGGAGAAGGAGGGGAACAGAGGTACAAGGAGTTTGTAGCTGAGGTTCAGGCTGTTGGGAAGGTGAAGCATCCGAATGTCGTAAAGTTGAGGGCTTATTATTGGGCTCCAGATGAGAAGCTTCTCATTAGTGATTTCATTTCTAATGGAAACCTGGCTTCTGCTCTTCATGGTGAGTATCTAGCACTTAATGTTCTCTATCTCATAAATCATACGGAGTATAAGATATTTGCTTTGTAGACAAGCATTTTTTTCTGTATAAATTGCCTTGGTTCATGAAATTTTCATACCACTAGGACATATTAGAACTGATTTTGAGGCTGTAGCATACATGTTCTTTGTTTTGAGACCAGATTTATATTTCATTGAATCTATATTCGTAATTGTTAAGAGAGCCTAATGCTTCTTTTAGAGAAATTTATGTCACAATCTGTTTCACCGTTCTGCAGGCAGAACAGGTCAAGGATCCACCTTATCATGGTCGATGAGGCTGAGAATTGCAAAAGGAACAGCTAATGGCTTGGCCTATCTTCATGAATGCAGCCCAAGGAAATTTGTCCATGGAGATATAAAGCCATCAAACATCCTCCTCGACCATGATTTTCAGCCGTATGTTTCTGATTTCGGCCTCAACAGGCTGATCAACATCACTGGAAATGATCCATCCTCCACTGGCGGCCTTATGGGTGGCGCTCTTCCCTATTTCAAAGCAATTCCAACCGACCAGCCCAATAACTACCGCTCACCAGAAGCTCGGGTTGCAGGAAGCCGTCCTACTCAGAAGTGGGACGTGTACTCGTTTGGAGTTGTCTTGCTTGAGTTGTTGACAGGGAAGTCTCCTGAATTCTCGTCTCCAACGACTTCAACCTCCACCGAATTCCCAGATCTAGTCAGGTGGGTGAGACGAGGATTTGAAGACGAAAAGCCGCTGTCAGACCTGGTAGACCCAATGTTGCTAAAAGAAATACATGCCAAGAAGGAAGTATTAGCTACGTTCCATGTCGCGCTTGCATGCACTGAACAAGACCCAGAGATTCGACCAAGGATGAAGACTGTATTACAAAATCTTGAAAAAATTGGAGCATGAGAATGGGTTTCTTGAAATCATGAAGATGAAATCAATGAGGGAATCAGTGCTTTCCATAGATTTGGCAACATCTTGAAGTCTTGACTGCATTTGTGTATGCCAAAATGCAAATCCTAATTAATCTCTTATTCTAAGTAGCTACCAAATCTGCAATATATTTGTAATTTATATTTTGATCTTTGTTGTTCATCATATATACCTTATGCAATCATGTTGTAAAAAAATTAATTTTGAGAACACAATTTTTGCCTTTTGTTGTTTTGTGACCTTCTGCATTGTATACATTCATTGTTTATCTAACTCGATGACCATTCATATCATAAGTGCAGCAGGCGATATACTCATCTTTATGACCGGTCAGGATGAGATGGAGGCAACTTGTTTTGCCCTTTCTGAACGTATGGAACAGCTTGTATCTTCGGCTAATAAAACAGTACCAAAACATGATATTTGAGAAGGCTGAAGAGGGTGCACGAAAGTGTATAGTTGCTACAAACATTGCTGAGACATCTTTAACAGTTGATGGAATATTTTCTGTTATTGACACTGGTTGTTATGGTAAGATGAAGGTCTATAACCCGTGTATGGGTATGGATGCTCTACAAGTCTTTCCTGTTAGTAGTGCAGCGATGGAAGAAGAAACGAAGAACTCGAGGAAGATACAAAGTGAGGTGGAAAGGGAACTCATGGAGAATGAGAGAATGAAGAGAGCCAAGATTAAGAAGCAGCAACAAGTTTCATTGCCTGAGTTAAAGAAAGGCTCTTCTACCTATCTCAAGCCTAAGAGGCTTGGTCTGTAGACCTTTCTATATACCATCTGATAAATGTTTCATCATCTGGAAACTAACATACTATTTGATATCAATTATTCATACTCATCAACGATCAAACGGTGCTAACTCAACTGCTAGACCGTTCGATTATCTCATATTCAGTAGTTTTTTAGTTGGCTTATTTAGGCCTAATGGACAACTTTCAGATTAACAAGAGCATCTTCAGATTCCTGTTCATCATCATAGTCATCATGTATGACTTTCTCCATATTATCATGCTCATATTCATCGTACACCAAGTCATCAGTAACAATCCTTGAGCACATAACTCCTCTCTTGCTAGCTCAGAACTAGTTTTAAAGTGAACTTGGTTTACCCCACACTTCGGATTAGGATGATCATCATTATCATAAACGTCATATACTGCCTCATCATCCAACTCACAAATCAACTCAGAAACATCAAATTTAAGAAATATCATTGAATATCCTTCATGTTATAGGAAGGAAAAGTTAGAGGGGCTCTTGCACGGCTACTAAACAACATCTATGAGATGGGAAGGGCATCAAATGAAGGCATACAAACAGTAAGTTATGTAGTAAGATTTACTAGCTGTTAAATTATTTTGTTTCACCTAGAAAGCATGATTTCTAGCAGCTCTCTTAATAACCATCTTCATGGTTTCCAAAATTATTTGCGATTAAATTGCCCATGTAGTTTTTAAATGATGCAAATTTCAGTTACATGTGTTGCTATTGTTATCTTAAATTGATTTCCAAGGGAATTGTTATTGTTGTGTAGACATGCAGAGAGTTTGCATGTACTGAATCCATATTTTGACATATACGGAGATACAAGTGATGATATGCTTTTCTATATTGTAAATATTCATGCATCCCTTTCTGTAATTAGATCTTGAGATAACCTTGAGCATGGGATTATTGGTTTAAGTGATCCTTTGCCTTTTAATGGAAGTTATCGTTGTACTTATAATTTCATATTGCAGTATTATCCCATTTCTGATATATATGCTGACGCTTTCTCTTCCAGTTCTTATTCATCCACTCTTTTTGAACCAGTCTGTCAAAGGGATGCGTTTGTCAAAAGCATTTCACATCACTTTGAATACCAGTTCCCTCCAAAGAGCAAAGATGCTGTTAATATGATATGGAGATCCTGCAGCGAAGCTCGCTCAGCATAGGAGTAGGAGGCTGAAAGTGCCAGATTGGTGGAGATAGCGTCGTATATGCACTGCGACTATTCTTTTATAACAGGGACCCGCAACTACTACTCATCGAATGCGCACTGATAGATCTCGAGCTGTCGAATAACCTACAAACTTGAACATTCTTGTTTCTATGAATCGATATATTTAGTAAGATACCTTTACTCGGGGCAAGGTAGGTATGTTTCAGTATCACCCAGAAATGTCATTTAAAATAGATTTGACGCTCTGCAGTCTGCACTATAGAGGTAGCTGTTCTGCTGCATGTTTGAAGCTCAACGCATACGGATAACTTTTTTTAGGTCTACATCATACCAATTTCACACAGAGAAGAAGATATAGTTCATAGATTAATGGGAGAAGATATAGTTTATAGATCTTACATCAAGATTAAAGTTAATTGAATTGTGAAAATTTGCAACATATAGATGTTATTCATTATTTATGGTAAATTATATACATTATTATTATTTGGAAATGATATATGATTGTTATAATATATCTTTTTTAAAATTAAAATCGTTTTGAGGCATATGACAAACTAAAACGAGCTCATAAAACATATTTAAGGATGTAAGATTGTAACGTTTCGTTCCGAAACTCGAGATTGATACGTTATAGATTCAATAGACTGGCCTCACATATAATTGGTCGGGATTGATGGGCTCATAAATGTATACATAATATATTTGTACTCATCAGAATTTATCAACGTTAAAATGTATTTGTGCTTATTTGTTCATAAATGTATATTTAAAATACATTTATGTCTACATATATTGAATTTTTTAAAAGACATTTTTAAAAAAAATGTTAGCACTTTGAACACCTTCAACCTTTACTACTATAGCCCTACCCTAAATTTGAATGGTGGCAAGTGGCAACTACAATATAAGAATTTCATTTGCGCTCCTTGTGAATAATGAGGACTAGACGCTAACTTTATGATATCTGAATTTAAATCCATAGTTATTGGTTAATGATGAAGACGGAGATGTGTTTTAAGAAGATTTATTTTCAGCGCTTTTCCTTTATTTTTAATTATTGAAATAAATATATTTTGATTGAAAAAGTTATCGTTCATTTAATTGTTTAAAATTGATGGACAACCCAAATTTCACGTAAAATTGATGGTAGAATTTAATAAAAATGCATTTAAGATTTTAAGGATCTAAAATGACCGTAAGGACAAACGACGGATCGACATACCGCATAATATTCCCGCCATTTACCTCTTCCGCATAAAATTTCGCCAGATGCAGAATGTAAGTTAATCTCTTGGCAAGACGTCGGGTATTTAACGAACGAATTCGTCGCAATAACGAACGCCAGAATTGAATTTAACTTAAAGAAAGTCAATTATTTTGAACAATTCAATTACTTGCTTTGAGACAAGTTTAATCAAATAATTTTATCTTATATATTTCATATATAACAATAAGAATAATAGAAAAATAACATATATTAAAGTAATATAAATTTATTAATTTTAAATTTTATTTATTTATTTATTATAAAAAATATATGATAAAATAATATTAATATATTAATTTTAAATATAAATTTTAAAGAAATTAGTAGTACTTCAAAATTATATAGAATAAAAATATATTACTTTTAAATATTACAATACACAATATATTTAGTTTAATCCAACATAATAAAATATTAATTTAAATATATTTCTTCAAAAAATACAAAAGCAATTGATATTAAGATATTCAATAGAATTATATATTTTCATATAATTTAGATATTATTACTTTTTAAATTATTTTTATATTTAAAATTTTTAACAATACTAATATATTTTATTATAAAATTATTCTTCCTCCGTTTTCTTACTAGTTTCTAAATTTTAATTTTTTTGTTTTCAAAATACTTGTTCCTTCAAGATTAAAATCAGATTTTATATTTTCAACGCACTTTCGACTACTTTTGTTATTAAATTATCAATTTCAAACCAATTCACAGGCATCGCGAATTGACATTTTATTTTTTAATTTTACTTTTTTTTTTAATATATACTAAATTAATTGTATAATAAAGAGAATTGATTTGAAAGAATATTTTATTATAAAATATTTATAATTTAATTTCCACTTTAAATATATATATCATAAAATATTGATTACTCCAAATAAATAAACAAATTAAAAAAAAAATTACATATACAATATAGTTAATATAACACACATTTATTTAATATTATATGACATATAAATATATAACTATTTAATATTGTATATATTATATTTATAATGTTAATAAATTATTTATATTTTATTTATTCTACAAGGTAATGTACCATTAGCACGATATGGGGAGTCCACAAGGTTCCGTTTTAGGAAGGAGTAGGAGTTTCTTTGGGTATTTAAGCAGTGCCAAGAGGACTTTCGAAGACTCCACAAGATTCCTCTTCAACTTACCGACAAAGAATCTTTCATTTCCACAAATTACGTGACACGTGGCTTCATATTACCCATCGATTTAACTCCCCCCTTCCCCTTATATATATCACGATCATAATAAGTTTGTCAAAATCAAAATACTTAATTTCAAATAAATTCTCAATTACTTTTCATAATATTCATCTATGAGCTCCTCAAAGGTAATTATACTGTATCATTTTGCCAACATGTATGAAAACACGATATTTTTAATGTTATTTCGATTCATATCTAAAATATCCAACTTTCAAAATCGAACTAGATAATTTTATAATATTTGGTGAAAATATATAATTTCTGTTACTACAATTACTTTTATTGAAATCTAAGTTTTTTTTTATAGTTAATACTCCTCCTTCTTAAAATATTGTTTCATTTTACTATTTTACTAAACTTTATAAATCCTCTCAACATTTAATTCAAGTAATGATGTTAAATAATATGATATGATATCAAGGATTCTGCTTCTTTAATATATATTTTCAAATATTAACTTTTTATAATTTTATAATTAAAGATATTTACTATTTTTGGGATGGAGGTGTTGTTTTACAAAAAATTTCAAATCCCCTTTTTCTCCTACATATGAGATGAGATTCTATCAACGTCTAACTCAATCGCTGCATCATTCTCATTATCTCTATCGAAATCTAAGCATGTGCGCCAATTAACGTTTTTACTATTACTTTTGCTAATTGTTTTTTTGAAATTTGTCACGAAATATTACTCATAATGATTTTAAAAAAATATATTATTTTTATTGAAATCTAAGTTATATGAGCAAAGTAAGAAGCTAAATTTTGTTAATTTTGATCAAAGTAGACAATCTTTTTGGGATATTTGAGTATACTTTCTTGATAATACTTTTGTATAATATCTGGTAATTAATTAGTGACATAAGAGTTGGAATAATTTTGTGTATATGATATGCTTGTGATTTGTTTATTTGATTTTATTGTTTTTTCTTGAAGGTTGAGATGGAGAAAAGTGGAGATCAAGAATTGAAGCACCTCGGGTTTGTGAGGGTGGTGGCTTTAAACGTTGTCGTTTTCGTTTCGAATTTGTATGAATTTGGGAAGAATAATTCCGGTCCGTTGAAATCGACTGTTGGGGTTGTTGAGAAGGCTGTTTCATCTGTTGTGAGCCCTGTTTATGAGAGGTTTAAAGATGTTCCTGAAAATGTTCTTGTTTTTGTGGATACGAAGGTAAATTTGATTTTGGGTGGTTTTGGTTTTGTGTTTATTGTTTGTTGTGTTTGTTGGGTTGTGTATGAAGGGGGTTGGGTGATTGTGTATATGCCTGTTAAAGAACTTGAATGCTCAATTTTGCTCGAAAAGTTTGAGTCGAAGTTCTTTTCTTTAGGTTCGGTCGAATTGGAGGGATAAATAGTATCAAGCCGGACTCATTGTGTAGGAATTTTTGTGTGCCCCTTTTATGAGACGTTTAAATATCTTTCTGAAGGTGTTCTTGTTTTTGTCGATAAGAAGGTAATTGGATTTCAAATGGTTTTTGTTTTGTGTTTATTGTTTTGTTGTGTTTGTTGGTTTGTATATTCCGAGTGTTAGGTGATTTTGTAGGAGTTGTGGTGGGTGAGATAATATCAGATGATTGAATTGGTCTTGAACTCTTGAAGGGAGAAATGGTGTTTCAGTTTATAATCATTGATGCTATGGTGATTTTTTGTTAGATGTATGTAGTGTTGTCGGCTTAGAGCAGGTATCGGGTAACTTGATTGGTTAGACACTTCATCTAGCCGGGTAATTACCCGATTGATTTTTGTTGCGTGTTCATTATTTTGTTGTGTTTATTGGGTTGTGTATGAAGGGTATTGGATGATTGTGTAGGAGTTGTTACTGACTGAATTGGTGCTGAAGGGAGAAAATAGGACTTACCTCTAGTTTTGAGTTTTGATGGTTGACTTTTATATTCTGAACTTCATTATTTTTATGAGTTGTATATTATTTGTTTAAAAAAACTCCGTATATCAAATGCTAAATAATTTTATGTAATTTACTACCAACATGATAATTTTTTTTTTCAAATCAATGTAATATGTGGTAATTAAGGCTAAAAAAGAGGAATTAAAGAATAACTAAGGCTACAAAGTATGCTAATTTGACTATTGGAAATTAAACTAGACAATCTTCATGAGGTGGAGGGAGTATCTCACTTTGAATATGAATGATGAACTGGAAATTTTTGGGGTTAGATGTTTGTGGCATGAGGCTATTTGATTCAAATATGAAATGATAGTCTTGAGAGTTGACTGCTAATTACGGAGGATTAAGCTCATAGAATGAGGCAGTAAACCTATTGATTGATGCCACCGATCAATCCATGTATAATCAGGTGAAGTTTTTTGGCTGTAGAAGGTCCCAATAACCTTATTTGATGTTAGACATAAATATAATCAAACGTGTTAGTCCCGTAGGCTCGTGTGGTTAAAATATAGATAATTTTTGGATGATGGGATGACTTGTCTGTTAGAGCTATTTAACATTCATGTGCTGTATTCTTGTGGTTGATAATAGGTGGATGAAGTAACTTACAAATTTGACGAATCTGCTCCTCCTCTGGCCAAGAAAATTGTGCATGAAGTTCACACCACTGTGTTGAAGGTTTCAAATCTTGCTAAAACCTTGGTTGAAGAAGCTCGGGTCAGCGGTCCAATGGCAGCTGTATCTCGTGCTGGTTCATTGTCCAAAAACTTTACTGTGAGCAAATTGGCTCTTGTATGGTACAAAATTGACCACCACCCTGCTTTGCATGGTTTCGCGGAGGCAGCTCTTCCAACTGCTGCTCACTGGTCCGAGAAGTACAACAACTTAATCGTAGATTTGACTGCTAAGGGTTATGCAATCTTCGGTTATGTACCATTAGTTCCTGTCGAAGATTTGGTGAAAGCTTACAAACAGGTCGAGGCAGGTGTAGCGAAGAAGGAAGAAGCACCATCCTCCAGTGGTAGTGACTCTGATTGAAGTGAATAGGAGATTCTATACCTTAGATATTTGGTATGCCAGATGAGTAGGAACCACGGAGGTTCATGTCTCCGCGATGCTATGTGTTAACTGCTTTGCTTTCGAGGTTTTGTAAATTTGCGTGCGACATAATAAACTTCTCTTTTACTCGGATGATGTTGGCTCTGATTGTGGAAACTTTGTTAAGGTCATTGAATTGTGTTTCCATTTGCCTGTGGACAGTGGTGTTTTTTTCAAAGTCTCCTTGGTTCTATTACTAGCCTGAGCCAAGAGATAATGCTTTATTCTTCAAGCAAAGCTGTAGTTTTGTTGAGGTATGGAATCAGACATAATTATGGGATCAATCTCAGCTTGCCTTTATCCCAGTAAATGGGCACGGTTATATATGAATACGATGACATTATTCGTTCAATGTTTTTCCTACGGTGATATAAATTTTAGGTCCTTCATTATAGGGTATGACATTATTCTTTTTCTATGTTCATTTGAGACTACCATACCAAATTCTTGTTAGTCTTGTACTATGATTTATGTTGAAAAGATTAGAAATAAATTCAAAACATCATCTTCCAAACTCAATCCATATCTCAAATTAGGGATTATGTTAACATCTCTTCCAAAACCAAAATTCAAGGGAGAGAAGTACAATTTAATAAACATAAAGAAATACATCAAGAATTTCGAAGTAAACAATTGGAAAGCCCAAGTAATCATAAACAGAATATTTGTCTGTCTTCTCCCCTAAGTTTCAATTTTAGTGGGAAAGGGAGTCTCCTCTTGGTGAATTGATGATGAAGCAACTTGATGGAGGAAGTTTGAAACTTGATGTAATATGGACCACTATGTTTGTTTTTGCTAAGGCAGCCATGGCCTAGTCAGGCTAACGAAACTTGATTTCCTTTAATGTGACAGTTTATGTTTAACTAGTTTGGATCATCTGTGACAAATGATAGAAGCATAACAAACCACCTTCATAATAATCGTTTCTTGTCTTCCTCACACGTTCTTTATCCATTGTTTATACGATTTTTATCACTTCAAATGCATAGTACCTGTTTTAAAAATAAAATTAAATCCCCAACAAATCAACTATACCATTTGATCAATATAGACCTGTTTGAATGATGAAATTTCTTTCACTGTCACATCTCCATCGCATTTATTGGCCACGATTTATACACGATGACGCTGCTTTTGGCTTTCTTATGAAATGGATTTGAAGCTGCCATTTAATTTCCATCGCGGAAGTGATTTGGCCAATTTTAATGGCAGCGCTTCACTCTTAATGATGAAAAAACGTAGACTCTGAGCATGGTTGACTTGAAAAGCTAATTTATTTCGAAATGCTTAAATTACAAGTTTTCTTATATATAGATAGATTTATACGTTTTCTTGTATCACAAGACTAACATACAAAATGCTTCTATAATATTATCAATCATCATCAATAATATCAGCGAGGCTTCATATCGGTAATACTAAGCTTATAAAATATTACTCAACTGAAATAATATACTGACATGCGTAATCAACAATCTTCCTGGGCTGGCTTTTTAATGGATTGCAAAGAAGAATGCGACGCATTCCTCTGCTATCGAGGGGAACCGTGAGCAACCTGAAAGGCCGTTTTTCCGCACTTACTTATGTCAAGCATCATCAAGCCACAGTGCCGGCCGATTGACAATCTATAATCACAAACAATCGTATCACTTAGGTTCTCGATCAACCGAGATCCACCGCCGCATGAAAATACGGCCACACGCCAGGCAGGTTTGACTGATGTGACGTGACGTACACGGTAATGGCGATTATTTTGTACATGTAAAGTTCAACGTGCCCATTGTACGATGTGTTCTTGGTACACTGACCTATGAAGAACGAAAGAAGCCAGACAAACAAGTGCTTCCTTGGTGCCATGATCGCACCACGCTTGGACCGTAAACGTGGTCGCTAACGTCACAAGAGACTCACAAATGTGTTGTCCGATGATTTAATCTAAGCATGAGGTGCCCATCAAACTAACAATAAAAGACGATTACTTGTATTTATTTCACTTGAGATGCCGAAAATACTCCCATAACAAGGCACCTTAATGACTACACAATATAAACCAATTATCTACTGCTTCGTGAATTTCTCTCACGATGAAGCATGTGCATTGATATTGTCGGGCATCTGCCAAATAGTTGTGGTTCGGTTTGTATCGTAGTTAGTAACTCTGTAATGATAAGCTCGAGCTTAAGGTAATAAAGGCGAACGCTCGCTTGTCTCAAGCCAGCATCGATACTGAGAAGAAGTTCTCAGATTAAACGAGAAAGAGAATCCTGACAGAGGAAACAAGAATAAATGAGGTCAAAGTCGGTGCAGAGTAAAACAAACTGAGGACGACTGGAGCGCCGTCAGCGCAAAGACAGTCGCTACGGTAAGCATCGCAAAGCTTCGGAGGTCGCGGGACAACAACATAAATGACGCCAATGTTGTCAAGCGACTACCGACGCACTACTCTCGCTACCGATTGTCTCTATTAATTCTTGGATTTTGATTCTCGTGCATCGCTTCATATAACACCCAGCTGATATAAATGTGCGAATTAGAGAAGCCGGAGATTACGGACGGTTCATCTTGGTCGCATTTCGGTGTGAACCATTTGAATATCATGGTACGGGAGATGTTAGTCAGTCGTGGGCCAAACGGTTCTACATGGAAATCGACAAAAGCCGAGATGACGTACCAAAGCCTCAGAAAAGCTCGATTTCAAATTCTGATTAAGTATCTAACAACGCTGCGGGATGCGGTAAATCGGAAAGAGCACGCGAGCAACGACCGTAGCTGTCGGGCATGGGTACGCTGTACTCCAATCGGAGGTTCTTAAAGATGATAGCCGCCGGGCTGGAGGTTTTCAGAAGACAAAGTCACAAGTAATAATCGGTCGGGTCATTTGTGGTAAATGTATTTAAATCAAGTAGTCTCAAAACAATCTAATAATTCGAATCGGGGTGATGCTGATCATCATATCTCGCGAGAGCCGTACGCTTTGTTGTGCTAAGGTCGTATTTTGTTAAAGTCGGGTCAAGCCTAAGTCTGATAGCTGGGGAAAGTTAGTTCACATTGCATGTATTGGACCTCGCACTCTATGGCTTCAAGGAGTGCTCATTATATTATGTAACCTTCTATCATTTACGCAACTATGACGCAATCCAGGTTGTCTGGCTTAATTTTACGAAACACAAATCAAGCTATTGTTTCTTTAAGCACCTGTAGTGCTCATTAAGCAAGAATCACCTGGCCGAAGCTTTTAAGTGTTCGAGATCGACATCAGGGGAGAATATACCTATATAGTGATTTCAAACAACACGCTACCGAGAACGGGATCGCAACGCAGGCACTATTCCGGGAACACCCCAACGTAACGGAGTAGTCGAGAGACTTAAATTAACGCTAAATGAATCTGTTTCTGAGTACGAGGTTACATTCTGGATTACCTCGCACGCTCGGCCCGACGCAATCAATACCGCAACCTTCTGACATCAGACCCTCAGCCCTGTAGTTTAAAATTCCTCCTAAGCGTAAACTTGTCTTTCCCCGGCAGCATTTTGCTTGTTTAAATTTTATGTTCATGTATGCAAACAAACGCTGTAAGTGTTTCATGCAAAATCTAAGTATTTGTTATTTTATCGTTGCCAAGGACGCCGAGATGGGATATCGGTTCTATGATTTGAAGAACCGGAAGAACATACGTAGTAAGGATGTGATCTTTTAACGTAAAGAGGCGTTTATAAGCAAAGATGTATTAAAAGGCTGATGGCAGTTAAGCAGTATATAAAAGTCACGCTTGCAACTCCGAGGAAAATATGCCTTGCTTTCCAAATTTAAGATAACTTGTATCACGCCTCTACCTGCAAAGTAAACCCCAAGATCCTTTGTTTATTACGCCACCTCCTTGGCGTGAGAGGGGCTTCCGCGACTGAGCAAAGAAGAGGCAGATTTAGAAAAACACTTCGATACTTATGGCGCAGCATGTAAAAACACCGTGTCCTAGAAAATCGGGGAAGAACAAGTTGGTAATTCAACTCAAAGGTATTCTCCATCCGCTAACTTCTTATTGTTAACCCGAAAAGGCGAAATTTTGTTAGCATGCATGCAGTTAAAGGGAAGACAACGCAATAATGACAAGCGGGAGCAAGAATGAAGAGGAGAATGGCAATCACGACAAATATGATAATGGGAGTCGTTAAACCGCCGAATAGCCAAAAAAGAATATTGCGTAACAAACGGGTCTATCGAATCAATAACAGTGATTAAGTAGTGAAAAGGCGCCTCGATTGTTGTCAAAGGATTTCACCGTAAGGGAACGACACCATTTAGCTTGAGCCTTCACCAGAAATGCTCTTAGCCAGACAATCGTAATCCACTTTGACTGCAATGGCGACACCTAGACTCTCAATATTTAAAAACCTGTGATTTTTAAATGGTGACTGGATTTAAGAAATATTCGATGGCTAAACCTCAGGTTTCGGGAGGTTAAAGCGGTGCTGAATATTTGGTTTGCAAACTCTCGGAAGAGTCAGATGGCTCGAAACAAAGTTCTTCAAGGTAGTCAGAACATAACCTTTGATAATTTTACGTTGGGGTTCGAAGCTGCATCGATCAACGTCAAGTACGAGGAGGTTCAAAAAAGACTATGCTATTCTACCTCTTTACGATACGCTGATAGCTGAGCCGATTGCACAAGAGCAAACATGCTTTAAAAAAGAGTTATCGTTGAATTTGCAACGAAAAGACGAAACATAAAAAGAAATTCCTGGGATTTAATAATCTAGATCTGTGATTCTCTCAGACACACGCGGTTAATACCTCAAGAAGCGATCGTCGGGTTCTCAACACGCGGATGCAAACCGGTAAGTACCTCCGATACCGCCATTTTCAATTATCTCTCAGGAACAATCACCCGAGACCGAGGATGATTTAGCATATATTGACATGACTCCATGCTTACGCAAAGAGTGTGAGTCTTATGTATTGCTGAACGCGCCGCACTGGGACTGAGCATCGCACATCCGTACTGAGTTGTTAGATATATCTAACCCAAAAGTGGCAGAACACGAAGTCAGAAAAGCTGGATTTTAAACAATTCAACGGTAGTGTCAAAAGCTGGGGCTTATGGTTTCCGAAAAATCCGAGCATGCATTGAGATACGTAGATGCCGACAATCTGCCAAGGAGTATCGATAGTAGAAAATCTACTAGCTAAGTTATGTGTTCAATGTTGGAGGCAATGCTTATTGGGGTCGGAGATCTAAATCAGAACCTTATGAGTACTGCCAAGTCATGAAGTTCGAAAAGACATTACACAATAAGCCATGGGATGCATTTATACGGTTGCAAACTTTTCTCGAAAGAGTCGAATCTCGAAAGACAGAAGTAATACATTGTAATCGCTGACAATTTAGCCATTATCTCCATCTAAAAATCCCGTATTTCATGCTGTAATTCAAAGCGATATGCGATCGAGTAGACTATTTGCTACTTCTGCCTCAGATTGAATTGGAAGCCTGCTCGGTACATTCTATCAAAATCCAAATTTAATATTGCCATTGGCCATGGTCGCGAGGACCCTGGGCACAAGGCTCAACTCAGCTAACCTTCGAATAAACCTGGGCTGGTCATTGCCAGTATCAAATAAGGCTTGAAGTCGGGTGATACGAAAACGTCAGTTTTATCATTTGAACGACGAAGAATTTTCATCGTCGCGAATTTATCGCTGAAGCTGGCTGGGTCACGCATTGAGGTCAAGCATGACGCCTCGTTGGTCTTCTAGAGTGATTGTCAGCCATGACCCATCGCGAAAGATAGTCACGACGGCAAGGCCACCTACTTCGCGGGCGAAAAACGCACTCGATAGCTGCTGAACTTCTGTAATATTATTGAATTATCATCAATATTACCGAATTATCATCATCAATATCGCTGAGGGCTATATCGGTAATACTAGCCACAAGATTACTCAATCAGCCGTTTCCAATTGACAGTGCATCAGAACAATCTTCCCAAGCCGTGGCTTAATGATTGGCACAAAGAATGTAAAAGACGCATCTTTCCACATCGGCGAGTAATCAGATAAATTCGCGCTGTCGCTTATTTTCCGCAATTTACTGCCATTATCACTAAGCTGCCAGGCTGCATGACAGACAGCCTTACAATCACAAAGCACTCAACCTTATTTTATGATATGATGTTTTTGGAAAAATTACTAAATTAAGTTAGTAAAAAGTTCGAGTGCAATGAACTGAACAAATCAACTATACCATTTGAGCACTCTAGACGAACCTAATAAGTTAGTAGAAAATCTAATTCCAGCTCTGAAAAAACGAAACATGTCAAAGATCGAAATTTTCAAATAAATCAAAAGCAAACAAAATCAACTTACAGAACTATTAATCAAATTTAGAACTACTCATGTAAAATACAACTAAAATAAACAAGCAATCGGTATATCTTACATCATTTATCTATAATAATCAACAGCTGGATTTACAAGGAATCTAAATCCGCTTTCAACAATCTAATGAATCTTTTGTTATATAATTACTCGATATACAACATTAATAAATAATGAAATTAGGAATCGTTATAAAGAACAAAGTAATTAACTATTTTAATCATAATCATTATTACCTAGGTTAAGATGAGGAACTTACCAATTTGTAAAACAAATTATGTTTTGAGAACCCAAATGAATCTTCTAACAGCTTAGATTCGAACATGCAAGGCTACTACTGGGAATGAGATATGGTGTTGAGATTTGCCGATATCACCGATAATGGAATTTATTGTTATCTTCGATGATGGACTTAACTATTGTTTAGTAAAGAGAAATTGAAGGTGAATTAGGTGATTATATATGGTAGCTTACATGTGTAGAAGTATTGATATAAATGAGTAGTTGTATCACAGAAGTGTATAGCAAATTCAATTGAAAAACAACAGACAAAAAATACCCGTTCTGTGATTTTAGCACAAAAAAACTGGTCGACTGTAAATTGTCGGATCGATCATTGTTTCAAAATAGATTTTAACAATCATAGAATTAGCAAATGTAACAAAATGAGTCACTCAAATTACTTCCAATATCTGGCGACCTTTCATTGTTGGTAACAGCTTCTGACGCCATAGGCAAATTAAAGCAAGTAGCTACCAATATTAATAGTAGTAGATACATATACGCATCATCATCCATTGAGAGAGTTTTTTAACAATTGTATACTACTGTTTGGAAAAATAGAACAAATCTCAACCCATCAAGATTGAAAGATTTGATTCTTCCACAAAAGAGTACACCTCTAAATTTGTTAGCAATGGAGCATCCATCTGCTGTTGCACATTGTTTAGTGCTGTCAACACATCTTCAACCACATTTAGTTGTGGTTCCAACGTAACCAACAAGAATGGCTTCAAATTAAATTGGTCATTTTCTTGGACCATCTGTTTAATTTGTTTGCCTAAGTTTTGGATACCAATTTTAGGATGTGGGGAAATAAACTGAAAAAGTATTCACTCAATATGATGATAAAACTTAGAATAAGTGCACTTCTATCATTATTAGATGCTCTTTTGGTTGTTTACCGAGTTCGTTCATTCATTCATTCTATATAGGAATATATGTCAAAATTTATATTGAAAATAAAAAATATTACTGGAGTAAATAATTTCAAATAATTTTTTTAAATTAAGACGACAAGTATATACAATCAGTTAGTAGTCATAGAATATTTATCGAAACGATAAGGCTCGAATTGTCGTCATTGCGATAATAATGGTCAATTTTTTTTTAAAGAAAGGAAATATTATTCTAGAACAAATAACATGGTATGCCAATTAAGAAATGAATTCGTATGAGTAGGAGACAAACGATACGAGTACTTCACACATTAAATTTCATTTGGTGATACATAATTTTTGGATGACTTTTCTCATATACTCCGTAAATCTTTGCCCTAAAGTTAAAGGCAAAGTTCTCGGTCATTAATGTATGGGTATTCATACCAATCGCATCACCTAATACTCCTCTACCTCCTACAAAAACTCCAATACAAAAAATAAAAAAAATCAATTTATCCAAAAAGAAAAATTCGAAAGTACTAGTGGTCCATTTGAAATTTAAATGTCCCACATTCACATGAGTTGTTCCTATAATAATGTCAAATCTCGGGTTTGGGAAAAGCTCCACCAAATGAAGAATCGTGATCATTTGTTGAAGAATTAAGATTTTGATTTTACTTAATCCTTCACTAAGAAAAAGTTCTGAATTTAATTTCAATAGAGATATATATTTCTCTTTTTTAATTATAATAATTTATAATTGTTCTCTTCAACTATATATTACTCAACATTATTCTCTAACTATAATAATTATTAGCAAAAATCTTAAATTTGTAATACTTTCATAAATTATAATACTTTATATTTAAAATAATATCATCGCTAAATATAAAAAAAAAAATTTGATTTCCTGATTTTAGAACCTTTACAATTTTATTTTTTATTTTAAGTCGAAACTAAACATCATCATAGGATTCATAGACGTATTTGCAATTATTTTCTTCCTAATTGGCAGTAATAATACCTGCCAAATTAGCTCAAAGTTTGCTTTTGATATTCATTAAAGGGAGCCGAAATTAAGCATTTGTACAAACAAGGATAAAAAAGAAAAGATATCCAACTAAGTACTTGATTGTTTGCAAATATACCCATCTTCGTTATGAAACGACCATAACAAAAGCATAATTATAGTTAAAACCCAAAATCTGGCCGTGATTTTTCATTTTCTTTGATAATACTTTCCCCAAAACATTACCCACCTTGACAGCCCCTTACCTTCAACTGCCACTACCACAACGTTTCCCCGTTGGCTCCCCATCAGCCTCCCCCAGCTACTCTGCAGCGGCAACACCATTATCGCCGAGGAGCCACCTCTCTACCGCCACACACTCCGCCTTGTGCCTCATCTTCCAATCAAGTGCCTGACAAGCACGCGAGCAATAATTAACGGATCCACAAACGGAACATCTCCTAAACTCGTGCTTTCTTGTCTCGGGCCTCCCACATCCCACATGAGAACACTGCCTCAATCCCGGCTCGAGTCCCTCATCGAACCATTCGGTCAAAAACCGATTTGCCGGGTGGCATTCAAGACTCGGGATGTTACAACCGAAGTCCGTATACAATAAACACCCGGCAGCAACGATAGACACGTCCCTATGTCGATGCTCCCACGTGCTCCACTTCCCTGTGGCTAATGCCTCCGGATTCGAAGCCAAAACCGCCGCAAGCTCACGTGCATTGGCCTGGACAAGGAAGCGCCGCCCCTCGGAGAAATTCTTCTTGACACCATATCCATCTTGGAGGCAATGGCCTAGCTCACGGAGGGCATCAATGTGGCCGAGGAAGGCGGCTCTAGCGCAAAGGGCAACCCCAGCTCGGAGGTCCTTGTCGGTCTTCAAGCCTCCGCTGCCATTGAACTGAATCACCGCTAGCGAGTATAACGCCGGAGCGTGTGAACCAATCGCCGCCTTCGCCATAAGGGATGCTCCACTTCCTCTGTTTTGCAAGCAGTAAAATCGTATCTGTAACACAAATACATATCCTTCTGATTAGTATTCATTTTGATTAATAAAAGTTTATAAGTTAAATAAAAATGTCCATAAAAATTGTTAATTTTAATGACCAAGTTAACAACTTTATAACTTTAGCGGATACATACAATTTTCATTTTATCTAATATTGTTATGTTACTCACTCCATGCCTAATAGATAGTTCATTTCTTTTTTAAATGATCAAAATTAATAAAATTAAAGTGTGTATTAATTATCCATTAAACTCCGATTCGAATCAAAATTATACTAATATTAAGAAGAAAGAGAATAAAACACTATGCTTGGATACATTTTTCACAAAATAGCGCACAACATATAAAAAATATTCGAGTAAATATTCTCGATCATAAATTAGAAATTGAACGAACTTTCATGATTGAAGTGAGTATAATTTGATGAACATATTTTTTCAATGAAAGGAGGAAACTGGACAAACATTTTGGGACAAAACGAGTAAATAATATAAATACCATGCCGAGAGTATAGCAAGCTTCAAGATTTCCGGAATCGGAGCAAAGTTTAAGAAAACGATGAGCAGATTCAGACCAATTCTTCGCTCTAACATACAACATTTTCTTTGACGCTTTCGATAACACCATAGAACAAATACCTAATCCCTTAAATCTCTTACATCTGAAAATAAAAACATCAACATTAATAATTATTTTCATTAAAAAAACATAACATAAACATTAATCATTATTTTATAGGTCAAATTGCAAGAATACCAGCTTCGTCAATAAAATTCGAGTTTTTAACAACTTTTAATTAAAATTGTAGTCCATATTATTTTGGGTCAAGTTAAGATACACCGACATAATTTTGTTTTTATTCCTTAGTACTACGTATCTAATAAATATTTAGATAACATCTATATTTAGAACCTAATATCTAATCAATATCAAACTAGTTTCTAACAAATATCTATATAATATCCATTCATTTGAAGATATTTTTATCCCAAAATTAGATAGGAGTCATGGTATAAATGCAATTTTTTTTAATAATATGGTATTCTTGGCATTTTAACTTACTTTATTAAAAAAAGGCTTAAAAAATGATATTTAAAAAATTAACACAAAAAAACGAAAACCTCGAAAAAAATTAAACCAATCTAAACCGACAGAAAACATACGTTAACAAAACATTAATGAAATCTGCTGGAGATGAAGCTGAAGAGCTGAGCTTGCATAGAATCATCACCACCAAATCATCCGGCAAGGCTTCGAAGAAATTTGGGTTGTTTCCGGCGAACTCCGCCGCCGGTTTCCATTTCTTCGCCGCTACTTGGTCGGAAATAAAATCTCCTTTTCTTTTATTCATAACTTTAGGATAATAACATAACCCTCTTCTTGTCCTCATATTACATACACAAATCCTATGTTTATATGTCTATATGAGTATATATATGTTGATGTGTGTGTGAGAATGTATTATGGAGATAAAGAGTGAGTGAAGAGAGGGGAACATATTAGGAGGGGGTTAAAAATGGATATATATAGTGGAAAATGTGAAATCCTTACTCTAAGGATTTTCTAGGTGTTATTTTTTATATTATGGAAAAATTAATCGTGTAATTTATTTCAATTGATATATATTAAATTTTATATATAGAATGGGGTTATTGAAATGACGAAAATGGGATTGGATTTGTCATTATTTATGTAGGGCATGGTCAAACGGCGCTGACCAGATCCGTACAGCCGTCGTCGACGAAGCTTTTTGGGTTTGCTTTTATCATCTTGTTGTGTATCATTAATTGTACCATACGAATACTGTGGAGGGAAAAGGATACACTAAAGCACGCGCGAGTGCGATCTGACCTGATTTATCTGATTAAAAAGAAAAAAATCCGAACCCGATTTCTGATATTTCAGAAGTGAAAAAATCCTGCCTCTGCTATCCGAAATCCTATTTGACCGACGACCCGATTTCTACCGCCTTTATCGAACATTTTTTTATTAGTTGCAACATTTTTACCGATCGACAACGTAACACGACAACCCCGTTAGCATTTTACAGTTAGTTGTTTCGTGATGCTTAACCCGTGATTCAAAAATCAGATTGACATAATGGCGATCGCATCCAAAGTTTCTTAACATCGTGAATCCTAATCACAAAGATAATTATATACATAAAAACGAACTGCTGATTCCATATATCAGCCTCCTCACACGATCCGTAAATGATAACATCTAATTAATATATTTGTCAGCTACTTTAAACTGGCCATCGGGCAACCAAAAATCAAAGCATTTTATGTAACCTACATTGACTCGACATATCGGACACGGAAAATGCCTTGATTAAGAAAGCGCCCGCAAGCCAAGACTCTATACCAAGTCAAAGATCCCGCCGATTCACACGCATAAGCCGCGGCTGCTGAAGAATTCAAGCAGGGGGGCAACGGTTTCAGGGTTTTTTCGCGCGGGCGCTGCCTCGCCAATCCCAGCGTGAATCTGCTTTTGCGCCGATTTCGGGCCAAGATATAATTTTATTTAAAATAATATTAATATTGAATGGACCGACGGCTTAAAACCGGCCCTGCCTGCATCGATAACCTGATCCGCCCGCTTTATGCAAAATATTTCCAGAAAAACCGTCCGTCCATCGTTTTTTAATCCGAAAATCCGTCGATCGATCGATCTCGACGAAATTCCGATTATCCGAGTCCAACCGTTCTTAGAACGTTGTATTACCCTAATCCATTTTAATCGAATTTCATATCGGTATAAATTTTTAATCTTTAATTACTCTTTAATTATATTATTAAATTTTTTAAAAAAAGTTAATATTGTGAAAGTATTTTAAAAGACAAATCTAATTATATAAATTTTATATTTTTTAGAATAAGAATACTAATAATTTTATGGATAAAAGCTTTTAATTTCTCAAAAAAAATCAAACGATAATTTAAATCTGATTGAGGGAGATAGACAACAACGAAAACTGTGGTGTCCACAAATCAAATTTGAATCGACGAATCAATCGAAACCACCTAAAATTTCGAATCGTCTACTTGTGAATCTAAGCATGAAAGAATTTAACCGATTTGTGCTCTACTGAAGTTAATCGAATGTAACTAAAAAGTATTACATTAAAAAAAAAGTTCAAGAGATGATAATTGTTCAGTAGATTCTTTTTGCATGATTTATGATCATCCAAAAATATTGTTCACTTGACAATGGACCAACAAAGAAAAGAATGGAAGCGCATCGGAACAAATCGCTTTACATTTTTTGTGTGACTCCTTTATGTTTGGAAATTCGAGCAACGACAAGTAAAGAAGTCCCGAGGGACGAAGACCGGGTTTAAGAAAAAATTAACATATACCATTCGGCAGACTCTCGGTATAAATTACCGATTTAGATGTAAAGTTTAACCTCGGCAGAAGATAAGCATGATAAAACTACTAAGTTGTCTCAAAAGTACGGAATGTATCGAATCGGTTACGAACCCATTCTTTCCAAGATATGGAAACTCGGCATCGAATATATAAGTGTTTATTGATTGATGAAACAAGAATATTGGCCAGACGAACTAGATTATTATTTAAAATCAAAGTATAAAGCGGATAAATCGTGGTGAATTATGTAACATGATCGGCGCAGGCTGAAACGGTGAAATCTAATTCAGATTTATGATATTTTCAAGGAAAGTTAAAGTATAAAAATGTGTGCGACATAAATTTAAGGAAGCAATACGTAACTGAACGAAGTATTACCGAG